>VZTM01027549.1:17855-29315 GCA_013400555.1 Jacana jacana
ACTAAAAGTGCAAGAAACGTTCTTTTATTCTGAGGAACATAAACAAGTAAAAATTTTTGGTCATTGAGAGAATATCTGCTTTTGAAATTTACTGAAAAATCCATGTTATAATGTAGTATTTTAAAACCAAGCAATATTCCCCTTCTGTAAACAGCAGTCACAAAATCAAACTCACTTCATTTTTAACTGTATTATTTCCCTTTGCACATGCGTTACAGCATGTGGAAAAGAGAGATGTTCATGAAAACCATGGCTTATAAGCTTAGAATGAAGAATGAATTAGATTTAATATCAAAATAGTGGGATAAGAAGTGAGTACTAAAGTTACAGTGTGCATTTGTGACCTCAATGTTTTTAACATTCTTCGAATACCAGATTTGTCTAGTTCTCGGCATCACCTCATGATTATTAGCTATAACCACATACCAGAAAAGCTTATTTCACAATGATTTTCCTTCATTCTGGCCCAGTAATATACTTGCAGAGACTTGTTGGCATTTGGAATTTTTAAGATTTGCTGTTAGACCATTTTCATATCTGTTTCACGTCTTCTATATTGAATCTGATCTCCCTCTCACAAGTAACAAAGGAATTGGCAAGATCTCTCCAAAAGTGGGTGTGGGATACATTCTTTCCTGACCCCCAATTTAGATATTTGGGCTTGTATGACCAATGTGTCTTAGCAGCAGCAATATCTACATGAGGAGCTTTTGAGCATCTACAGCGAGTTATCACATTTGCACCGAGTAACAAAAATTGCTTAGAAAAGTCACTTGTTGCGGGTTTTGGTTATGGCTGTATTATTCATATAAGCACGTCTTCAAAGCTTTCTCTTTTAAAATTCAAGATTTGTTTCTTGTTCCACTTTAGGATCATTACTTTAAAGGAATTTCTTTTGTAATTTCGTATCTGAATGTCTTTCATCTGAAAAATTAGCAGCATTTCCAACTGCGTAGTTGGAAAACCGTCTGGTAATATTATAATAAATTAATATCGACAGTTTTCTTTGTTCTTCGGTGATACAGTTGAGAACTTCACATGAATTGGGAAACTGTTTCCAATTATATAACCAAGGAGATATTAAATGAATGGAAATCCATTAAATAACAATCATTTTGTCAAGTTTGATCACACTTGAAAGATTGTTGATGTTAGATTTTTGTAGTAGTATGCCTCAGCTGAAGAAAGTAAGTAGTAGAGTTATTTTGAGTATGCTTGAGAGGTTATTGCAGTAATAAATTCTTTGGGGTCATTTGTGATAAACATTTAAATACATTTCAGTTGGGTTTAAGTTGAAGGCATATCTGCATTAGATTTTGTTTATTCTGGCTGCTGCAAACATGATTTTGTTTGTGTTTTGTGTGGCAAAGCCTAAGTAGTTAGTGTCCACTCAAGTGTTCAATAATACGTTTTTCTAAAATGTTTTAGTTTTCTTCCAAGGTGAGTAATGATGTAATTAAGAAAAATGTAATTGAATGTCAGATTTGTGCTGACTTTGGCTTTAGACTGCAAGTAGTACAGTGCTGTTGTGGGAGAGTTCAGCTAACGCCACGTAGCTTCTCAGTCCCTGAGTTCAGAATGTGAAGTAATAGAAATAATTAAGTGGGTTGGTTTTATTAAACCATTTCTTGGGTTGTTAAAATGGAAAGACAGGAGCAGTTTAACCGAAAAACTAAGAACCTACTTAAAGGTTTTTACCTGCACCTCATCTTTTAAAACTCACCATTAAGTTTGCAAGAGCACTTCAAATTTCTAGAAAACAAGGGATCCTTTTCATTGGTTTTCCTTCCTTTTTAAAATCTGTTTTTGTAGGAACGGTGGGTGCATTCATTGGCATGAGTATTTTTTAGCAGTCTGTATTTGTAATTTGATGATGATAAAAAAATAAATGGTTAGAAATGGTTACCTGAGCAGGAATATTTTGTGGCGTGTTTTATGGGGCTTTTTTTTTTTGCTTTTTTTTTTGATGAAACATTGAGATTATCAGCCACTAAATAAGCATCTCTTCTAAGTACCCTAATTTCATTTGTTAAACACATAGATGTGATCTATACCGAAGCATTTTAGGGTGTGTAGTATGGGATAATAATGACATACTTCTTGTATTATTAAGGTGTGTCGTTATTACAGCATATGCACACCCTCTTAGGTCTTATTGCTTAAATATGATAGTGCTTATAAGCTTTCCTTTTAAAGTATTCATTTACTGTGATGAGTTAGGTAACAGCATATTTATGGACATTATTTTACCTATTATGGATGTACCTTACTTGTGGGTTGCAAAAGCAATACTACAATGGAAACCTTAATTAAGGACTGAGTGTAGTAGTGGTTTCTGAAGTGTGTTCAAGGAAGAGAACTTATTCACTCATCTCTTCAGATTATCAATTTTAAGTGTGGCAGAAAAGAACATACCTCTTCAATTTTAGTTTCACAGTATTTTGTCTTGCACTGAATAAAGTAGGAATGGAGTGGCTTAAACCAAGTCACCTGGCATTTCATTTTCTTCAGACTTACCCCCTTCTTTGAGTTTTCCTATTTGGGAGGGTGAGGTTGTTCTCTGTGCCAGCACTGATGCAGAGTGAGGGGAAAAAACAAGCTATTTCAGCTTCAATCTGAAAATGCATGAACAAGATTTACTAAGTGAACGAACATATTTCAGACCCCAATAAGAGAGTGAGTGCAGATAAGATGTATGCTTTCTGCTGAGATGCCCTTAGGATAACTTGCTATTTGAATTTCAACCTAGTGGCAAAAAGCTGACTGTAAATTTTGGCAAGGTTGGATTCTTATGACTCTGTAGGTGTTGTTTTCCACTTCCCTAGAGTACCTACTCTACTGCTATGGGAACCATGTGAATTTGGAAGGCTGTGCTTTGAACGCTAAATTTAAATTTAGCAGTGTAACAGATAAATGGGTTTAGATCTATTAATTCTGCTACACCTAGAAATGCTAAGCTGCTTTCTGTGGTTACATGAGGTTTATGGGAAAACACTGAAAACAATTCTTGTCTTCCTGATGCCTTTGTGATAATTTAATTGAATAGCAATGGAAATATTGATACCCAAGACCAGAATAAAAATTGATCAACCTTATTGTCCAGTAATCAACCCTGCAGAGTTTAGGAAAGAGTGTAAGATTTCATGAAATAACACACTTACTGCTTTTGATTAATACATCAGCATATGCTGCTCCAGGTTTAAGAGGCTTCTACAATGGTAGGATACCTTTGGGCTAATGAGGATGCTGGATCCTCAGAAGCTTCTCCCCCATTACTTTGTCTGAAAGTTTTTAAGCTCGTTATTCTTTTCTCCTTTGTAACAGTCCATGGCAATGCATTCTGCAGTTTCACTATGTTTTGTAAAAGACTTCTGTATGTTTTATACCTGTGCTCAATCATTTTATATAATAATACCTGCAAGTTAATGTTCATAAGAAATAATTATTCTGTATTTGTATAATTGATTCTGTTGTTAAGTATGTAGATTTCTGTTCTACTCTAGAGTGGTTTTTATCCAAGCTGGAGAAAACCCCTCTGATACTACTTTTTCTTGTACTGAAGCTCTTCCAATCCTCTGGAAAAACTGTTGTTTTTCTCAGTGACTTTCAGTTCAAATGTATCTTTTTGAACTGCAAGGACCACAATGCCAGGTCTTGCAGTATTTGTGTGCCCGCCAGTTCCTTTCCTAATCATTCTAAGCCTTTGAACTTTTTTTCCTGGTGGTTATGGCACATCAAAGTGAAACGCAGTTGAGATTCTCTTTTCTGAATGGTAACAATGCAGCCCATTATTACATATGCATTTGGCATTATTTTTTGCTTGTTTGCTGTAGCTTCCAATTCTCAGTTAGGAATCACGTGATGCTTTGTTACCCCATTACTTGGTATCGTGAGACCCCTTCGTGTACTATCACAAAAGACTGTAGCATTGCCTGTTCCAAATACCTGATCTTCCATGGACTTGACCAGTTTGCTGTTGAACATTTTTGGATGTGTTCAGAAACTGTAGAAAACAAACCCAAACCCGCTATCGGTCAGCCCCAGCTACTCACGCACCAATCTCAACACGGATCTTCGTGAATATTGTTTCTAATCTTCTAATCATTGAGGAAAACTATTTGTTCCTATTTTTCAAAAATGGTTATTACTCCAGAAAAGAACTGTTATCCTATACCATGACAATTTAGTTTAATTGAGGGGTTTTTTTTGAGGGTGTTCTTGCTAAAAGATTTTTAGTTTTGAAAATTGAACTATATTGTTGTATTCAGTACATCCACTTTTGTTGAAAACTGTTATAAATGGATGATTTATGATCTTACAGCAAAGAAGCCTTTCTGATTCGTTTTCTCTATAATTTATTTATCTGCAGCGTTATTAGTCCTGTATTTTGACATTTTCTATGAGCTTGTTACATGCAGGGCAAAAATTCTGGATAACTTCAATGGTCTTAAAAATAAATGAACCATGTGCTCATTTTTCCAGTAACCTGTGATTGTCTCCAGGGATAGAAAGTGAAAACCACAATTTATAGCTCTGTAACATCACAGAACTATTGGAATAATACTACCTGGTCCTGGTGGTTTGATACTTTCGTTTTTCTGTTCTGAAATCTTCAATGTCTTCCCTTCCAAAACACAGTTTTGTTCTGGGAACTTTCCCAAGCACCTGTGTAGGGAAGAATAATATAGGAAATTCTTACTTTTGAAGTTCTTGAGTAATCATTTTGCCTTTGTCCTTGTTTTATCCATTGTCCTCGCCATTTTTTATGAGCCTTCAACTTCTGACGCACTTTGAAACATGTTTCAGTAGTAAATTTTATTCCTTAGCAAATTCCTTAATTAGTTTTATTGGTAGTATTACATTTGGCTTGCTGGAATTTCTCCTCACTTTTAATTTCCTCAACTCGGACAAGACTTTTTGTTTCCCGGTGGTCAATTGTACTGTTTGCAAAAAAAAATTATTTATAGCTACTGTGTGATAGCAGGAAAACAAGCTTTCCTGCAGAGTATCGTATTGCCAAAGAATAGGAATCCATGTGCATCTCTTGAACCACACTGACCTCAGCAGACTTCAGACTCATCACCGCTTGGTTAGGAACAGTTGTCAGCATGAGGGTTGTCACACTGACATCCAATAAACAAAAACTGCAACAGGTTCTTGATGGTATCGGTTATATTCCTACCCCCCTTTAGAGCTTGTGTTTCCTTACAAGCGGGGTTCAATGCTACTGTCAAGGTGGCTTCTCTTGGTTGGACTCGATGACCAAGTCCAAGTCCATCGAGTCCCATCATCTTCCAACCACAAAGATTCCGTGATTTTGTGAAAGAGGTTCAAGGCCACTAGTGCATAGATCTGTCTTAGAATAATGCTCTCCTCATGTGAGACTTCTCTGTACTGTGAAAGCAACAGGGCCTTGAAGGGGGACTTTTTATGTGGCCGTGTTGTCCCAGCGTGGTCTGACTGGCCTGTGGCTTTCCTGGCGGAGAAGAAGCTGCATTGCATCCAGAGGAGTGGTGCTGGGCCACAGCTTGCCACAGGAACTCTGTAGGCCACCTCTTTCTTGCAGCCTGGGATGTGACAGGAAGGAGGAGGGAAGACAAAATGGTTATTCTTGATGCTGAGATTTATTTTTATTGAGATTTTTTTTGTGATATTATCAGATATTACTGGGAACCAATACTGCAACCGTATGGTTTCTGCCTACTATAATCTTAGCACTAAGTAATTTCTAGTAAGAGAATATTACCAAAACCCCCAAAATGTGGAGTTAGTTTAAATAATGAAATACTACAATATCTATTACTTAGCTCACTATTAAGTATTGATATGTGGAATATGGTAAAAGAACTCACAGTTATTGGCTGACAGGTTCTAACATATGTCTTCCAGCGAATAGGATTTTCCTTCTGTCTTGGCTTTAACAATATGTAAATTAAGAAAAAAGATCCAAACAGTAAGTTTTTTACTTTGCACACAGATTGTTTAGTAGAGTCACAATACTGGATGTGGCCCTTGAGGATTTTGTATCATGTCCTAGGCAAGGGGCGAAGTATAACCTCTACGAGAGACGTATCTAAAACCAACCAGTGCCTTCAAGGAGGAAAATGGATGTGTTCCCATCTCCCTGCAATTGACTGCAGCATCAAGGGCTGTACAGGTTGAATTTTCCTGATCAGGTCCCTTTCTCCCCTCTGTAAGAGTCAGTGTTGAAGAGAGCTAACAGTTCAGGTCAGTCTCTACTGAGGAACCTGGAGAATCCCAGATGCTTTTACACTTAATCTTTACAATTGAGGGTTTTATTGTGGTTAGAAAACAAGATATTTTGACTTAAAAGTTGTAGCAGTAGCAATATTGTGGCACAAAAGTACTGATGTGGGTGGTTGTGGGGGGTGTGTTGATTTCTTGGGGTTTTTTTGGTGGGTTTTTGTTTTTTGTTTGTTTTTTTGGGGAGGGGGCTTGTTTGTTTGTTTTAATGGGTTTTTCTTTCTTTTTTTTTTGTTTTTTTTTGGTTTGTTTTTTTTTTTTGGGGGGGGGGGGGGGTTTAAGACTTCAAGCTCTAATTCCACTGCCACCTCCCATAAATTTTGCACAAGACTGTAACTCACATGCAGTTTTGTCTATTACAGTAAACATTATTACCAACCTCATTGTGAGAAGATTTAAAATGCTTAAGGTCTTGAACATAATTCTGGGAATGTAATTAGGGGGTCATAATTAGAGTTTACTTTTATCAGTGTGACTGAAAGAAGATATGTATGAATATACATAAAATAAACATCTAATCTTTTCCACGTATTCCTTATTTTTTAGAATTTCTGGGTCGTGAAAGAGAGGGTGACTTTGTGAGTTTAATTGCATTTTTACTGTGGTTTTTAAAATGCATGCAAATGAGTACTCGCATACTTCAAATTGAAAATGCATGGAGTGATGTTTACCTTTTCTGTCTCACATACACTGACTACCTCGGTATGTTGTATTCAATAAATACAGTAATATATTCACTTGCAAGTAATACTCTAGCTAACTTTTAATATTTTTGTGTCTTTGAATCAAATTATCCTTCTTGTTAATTTCTGTTTAAGATGAAAATTCATGTAATACTTTGCTTGGAGTAGGGGGAGAAGCTTATTAAAGGTTGTTAAATATTGTTGTACACTTCCACAAGTCTTTCTGAATGCTTTCATGTGGCTTCACTGGAAATGACCAGACAGAATATTTTTCTTAGAATTTTTTTTCCTTTTAGTTGGCAGTATTTCCTTCTAGGGTTGGTTTTTTTTTTTTTTTTTTGACAATTTCCTTTACTAGGAATACTATTTTTATATTACAAAAACAAAACCCTACTGTCTCTGGAAACAATTATTTTAGATGAGACATGCATAAATATGAACACTTCCTTTTTTTTCTTTTTGTAACTATTAACGCTTGATAATTTACTCCTTGGGTATTTTGAAGAGTAAATTTACACCATTACTCTTTATATGATAATATTAGTTTTGCAAAATTGAAAATAGACTAGCAGGTCTTACAGGAGTCAGTCATGAGTTCTGTTTGCACATTTTGCATAGCATGTAGTGCAAGCATGCATGAATATTTTATTGTCATGGGCTTTTTTTTTTTTGATGCTGTCATTATAATTTAGACAGGTATTTACCATCTAAGGATATTTTCATTGTGTTGTTTCAAGTATCTAACACTTGGTGCTTCAAACTGTCTTTGTTGAAGTGGATTGATTTAAGGACCCCTCTGTTAGAGTCACCAGTAGAAGTTGGTTAACATCAATTACATGAAGAAATCACAAGTGCCTGGCTTCCAGCAGATACTGGGATCTGGTACTAGAAGATGCTATCTAGCAGATAATAGGCCAGCAACCACAAAAAAGGCAATATTCTAACGCTTTTTCTCCCTTTAAGCAGAAGTCAGTGCATTAATTTTTAAAAGTGCACAAGGATGTGCTTTCAGTACTTACAAGAGAAATTCATGCTGTAATTTCATTTAAAGTATTAAAAAAATCTAAGATTTGTAAGTCCAAGGAATCTTTTTTACCGCTTTTATGTGAGTCAGTGGTAATATTTAGTCACTTTTATTATTACACGCTTTGATGAAAAGTCCCCTTGTCTGACTCTACAGTCTGTCTTATCCATTGGATGCTGGCATGGAGAGAAGCGGTGGCACTGTGATTCAGTTGCAGCCTCTTTCCATCCATCAACACACCTTTCTTCTTCCCTTTCTCTTACCCAATATCCCAACCAATTTAAAAAAATAATGGCAATGTGGAAGTTCAGCAATTGGTAAACCATATTTGTTTCTTGGAGTAATGGTTTGACAATCCTGCTCAATACTCTCAATAAGCAGCTTTTTCTTGAATTCTATACAGGGGGGACAGGTTACCCTGAAGGGAAAAGTGAGAGATGCTAAGAGTGGTTTTCTGTTTGTGTCCAAGTGAATGTATAGTAGTAGAACGTTTGCAGTTTGGCTGTTGTCATACTTGCTTTGCTTTCAGCTGTTTGCTTGATAAGATTGAGGTAGCATGACCTGATATACGCTACGCTCATCAGTGAAGAGAGCTCTCAAATCCTCTCACACCTAAGGGAAAATTTTAAATAACTGACCTGTTTAAAAAAGGTAATAATAATAAAAATATGTTCACTGCAGGATTTTTTTTTCAACTATTTCCTGAATCCCCGCAAGTGATTGGTCCTACAAATCAAACTGTTGAAGGTGGAGTATTAGGTTGTAAAATTGCCTAGAAACTTTCTACTTCAGTCCATAAGTTTAAACATAATACATAACTGTCTGATCAGCTGACCGTATTCCAACAGTACTAGTTCTACTGTATCCCATTTCTGAATAATATGTGTGCAAATACCTCAATTTTTCTTTATTTTATATTTAATCTGGAACTTTGCGGTCTTAATATAAAATTCTTTCAATGCATTTGTTGAGAAAATGCTCAGAAAAAAATATTATTTTTTCCTGTGTTAGAAATGTTATAAATGTGCAAGGAAATGATTTATGGGCAACCTTTATGGTGATATAATGGTGAGAGATGTGTATCCGTGAGATCAAGAAGCTGATTTGCTTGCAGTCAGAGAAGAGTAGCTCAGCAATTTATGGTCTGGGTCCACAGGCAACCAGACAGGTGAAAAAAATGTCTGGGTGACTGGTGTCTGGGGGTGGTGGTCAGTGGATCATATGGTATCTGGAGGCCAGTAAAAATCAGCATAACGTGGGGGTCTATCCTGGGACCTGTCTGAACAGCTGCCTGGAGAAGATGATGGAATACTTCCTCATAAAGTTAGCAGATGACTCCAAACTGGGGACGTGAGTCGATGCATTCAGGGGCAGGGCTGCCGTTCAGAGGAACCTGTACAGGCTGGAGGAATGAGCCAATAGAAGTATTATGAAATTAATCAAGGGAAAATACAAAGCCTTGTACTTGGGAGGAAAGATGTGCTTGTAGTGTTTCAGGTTGGAGACTGACCAGATGGGGAGTATCTCTATTGAAAAGGACCAAGAGATTTGTTAGACAGCAAGCTAAACGTGAGCTGGCAGTGTGCCCTGGAGCCAAGATGACCAACAGCATCCTGGGGTGCATTAAACTGCATCCCACCTTGTGATGAGTGACTTTACTTGAATTACAGACTGTCGATGAAAAAAGAAGAGAATCCCTGTTGAGGTGTCAATATGGAGTAAAAAATGTAGCACATCTCCCGCTCCAAGGTCTTCCCATTCTTGCAGGGTACAACGCATTTGTACATTTCCCTGTGTCTTGGAGAAAACCCCTTTGAGGTTAGAGGAAAGTTTATTTAGGAAAGGAAAAAAAATGTTGTAAAGTCACTGTGTGATTTGAGTTTGTTATACAGTGATATATTTGCATTCAAATATCTCAGATTTGTTTTGCTATTATTCTTAATTTATTGGCAGTACATTTGTAATTTTTGGCTAATTTTCCTATCATGTGTTGCTGATACAGATTTCCAATTTTTACCTTTACTGTAAAGCATAGAGGAGCAGGAATAGGAAAATATCAGCTTTTTCCATATGTTTCAGGAATTAGTGTATTATGTTTCTCTTTGATTTCATCCTGGCAGTTATCTTGCAGGAAAGGTTTGTCACTCAACTGTTACCCAGGCAGTAGCACTTGTCTTCATCTAGTTTTGGATTTACTTTTATGTATATATTTTTTTCTCCATGATGTGAAAATACCTAAGAATCTGCAAACAATTTAGAAGTATTCTGTATCCATGCCATTGCAGTTTAATTTTCTTTTTAATGTAAAAAAAAAAGTAAACCCAAAAAAAGTGCAACCACTGCATTGCAAAATGGGCCCACCACTGAACCAGATGGGCAGAGATGAATCCCAGCACGTAGCTCGCTGAGTGACTGGCTAGGTCACACACATCATATGATTAACTTTGTAGTTGGTTTCTCCTAAGTAACAGTGCAGAGTTGTTTTCCAGATCTCCTCCTTCTCCCTGCCCAATTTCTTAAGGGTGCTTAGGCTGTGGACTAGTTCCAGCTGCTGTTCTTCAGCCTGGTGGTCACTAACAGCAGACTTCTTTCAGTTGCACAGAGCTAACAACTCCTGCAATTGCTACTGTGACCTGTTAACAAAAGCAAAGTACATGTTTCAGAAATACATTTTAAAGGACCTTGTTGGAAATAAGTATGTTTTAAAAAATAAAACCTTGTCAACATGCCAAGGTCTAATGTAGCAGACAAACTTATTCACTAATTTCTGCTAGATTGCCAACATTTTGATGTAAATGGTGGCTTCTTCACAAATTTGCATTTGAAAAAGATGAAGGAAAAGAGAGTGCTAGTTTAAAAATGAATTTTTCCTTCAAAATATTTAGTTATTGATGGGCTGTTTGCATTTCTTTTGTAATGTTGTTTCCACTACTCCATCCAGTCACTGGGTTTCTGTTTCTTTCTCACACGTAGAACCAGATACGCAACATATTGGGTTTAGTAATCCTTGTGCCGTGATTTATGGTATTAGTCAACAGCATCTGTTTTATAGTGGTGTGCAGTGTTCCTAGAAACCTGTAGAAGGCAGAAGAAGATACAACTTATAGTTCACCCAATCTCGTGGTCAAAAGTTATTAGAGGTTCTTCCTTATATGCCTGCTATCAGCCCTATCTAGAAACAGAATATATGCTTCATTAACTCAAGGGAACTGTTATTATCCTAAATAATTTTTATTGGTTGGCGGATGATATGTTTGTCAGAAATTTAGTAGGAGAACATGGATGACAATGCAATGAAGGTAAACTTAATAAACAGTTGGTCTGAATATGTTTTCACATTTTGTTCCCAAAGGAGTGTTTGTCTTCTCTGGCAGTTGAGGAGGGCTGTTGGTCTTTCTCTTCACCACACGTGGATTGCTTGGGGTTGTGGCACTTCAAATATGCAAAATAGCAGCTGCGAAGGCTAGAGAAATAAATGAATCTGCTTTA
>VZTM01027551.1:0-14364 GCA_013400555.1 Jacana jacana
TTCAGATAGCCTACATAGCAAGAATTAAATTCAAATACAAATGCATGAAAATAAAGTCACATGTCAGCTGTTCTGACTAATTATCATACACTTATGAAGTAGTTAATCTCCTGCATAAGCATTAAAACACGGGAAAGTCTAAATTTATCTCCAACATTCAAATATGCCATAAAATAACATGAAGCCTTTAATATGATTCAATTAATAGAATCATAGAATGGTTATAGGTTGGAAGGGACCTTAAAGATCATCATGTTCCAAGTCCCCTGCCATGGGCAGGGAAACCTCCCACTACAACAGGTTGCTCAAAGGCCCATCCAGTCTGGTCTTGAATACCTCCAGGGAAGTGGCGTCCATTGGTAATCCCTAAGCAACCTGTTCCAGTGTCATTCCATGTCAGCGGGATTTTGTTGGTTGGTTGGTTGGTTGATTTGTTTGTTTGGTTTGGTTTTTCTTTTTATTTTTTTTTTTTAATTGTGTTTGATTCTTTTTGTTTTGTTTTGTTTTGTTTTGTTTTGTTGTGTTTGTTCTGTTTTTTGTTTGTTTTAATTTTAGTTCAGTATGTTTCTCAGGTTGTGATTGGATTTCTAAGGTTTGTATTATGTGGTTTGGAGGACAGGACAAAAAGGCTTTAATTACTCCTATTTATTTATATTGTTCTATTTCACCCATTTTAAATAATTAAAAAATAATACATTGTCATAAACAAAAGTAAAGCAAGCCCAAACCCTGACCAAGAATACAGCAGTGCTGTATTTCTAGTGATCTCAAAGGTATCTGTCAGGTCAAAAGTACTGTCTTGCACTGACAGGTATTTTTGTATATTAAAACCAAGCGTGGCAGACTATTACAATGCAGATATTCTTTGTCAAGAAGCTGTTTCTGATTTTAGTAGCGATCCTACTTGTTTTAGGAAAAAAATATACATTTGAATACATATATTGGAAGAAGTGGTGCGTTACTGTGTTTCCTAAATAGTTAACCAATTTTCTCACTTTGAAACAGAATGTGTGTTGTTCAGTGAGTAGTTATTAAATCCTTCCCAGAATGCTACTTTAAAACACTTACACTCAATGTTGCATTAATTTGTATAGCTCTTGTTCATTCGTGGACAGTCTTTTAAAATTTAATTGCTCTCAAATAGTAAGAAACACTTTTGATCAGTTGTTTGATTTATGAGAAGGAGAGACACTGTTTATTCCTGAGTGTATTTAGATTGTATCAGGCAAATTAGTAAACTTCATAATAGTCAGCAGTTATTTTATCTTTTAAAGTTAGGCTCCATGTTTGTAGCTTCACTGAAGAATCGGGTGTGTAAATCTCACTGTTTTCAACTACGTTATTTTTCTGTGTTCAGAAATTTATTTTCTGAAAGCATGTTTTTCTAAAGCATTCAGCTAATTCTGCAGAGATACTTTACTGATAATCCAAGTTCTCTTCCTAGGTGGTTTTTTTTTTCCAGTGTGGAAACCTTGGTTCTGAGCAGAGGTTTAACCTTCCAGCATGGGAAATCTTAAGTGGATCAACCAAAGTCTTACTTTTTTATTTTCTCAAGAGAAGTAAAACCCATCGGTAAATAACAGGAATAGTAGTAATATATTGTAAAGCCCGCTAATACTTCTTATTTTCTGAACCTTAATATTTTGCATAGCCTAGCATTCAAAGAGTTTTCATACTCTGTCAGGCCACTATGAAATTGAAGCACATTTATTCTGTGTATACAATTTTGCATAGAAATATTTACCATGTTTCTGTGGGATCTTTGTACTTCTTAAGTAAATTGGAAATTCCTGTTCACTATCAATACTGTTCTTCTGGAGTTAAGTAAAACTCAAAAAAAAGTATGTACTATCAATCTTTTACCCTTTTGGATAGATTCTATCAGATAATTTTTCAATGCATTTTGAAAGTAATCAGTTTTCATTTATTAAGTTTCATTTCTGCTTTTTGCTCCACAGCCACACTTTATTACATTAGTGTTTCCTGCATGTTGCTCAGTGTTTTGGCTTTCGTCCTTGTAGTTACTTGCTTGCTGAGTCCTAGAGAAACACTAAGGAGGGAAATTAAATCATAGTTAGGGCATGCCGTGTTTGTGACCTTGTTGACCATGCTAATACATTGTCGGAGAGCCATAGCAGTGCGTTGTGATTCTGTTGAGGTAGCCAGTCAAGTGGAACTGGTTGTACTGTGAGAAGTCAGAAGTAGCCACATTGTTTCCAGTTATCCTAAACTACAGTATTACAGGCTGGAAATGGCAAATGCATCATTGCTGGATCCTCATCAGGTGGTAAAAGACACTATTTTTTCATTCATCCTGGAAAATGTGATCTTTGGAGACTCTTTGGACAGAAACTTGGACTTTTACCATGTTCTTTGGTTACATTAGCAACTGAGTTTTGTGTTAACCACGGAAACCTTTAGATATTTTCTTGTACTTTACTAGAATGTGTTTGTCTGCTGGGAGGTTGAGGTTAACTTGATTTCTTACTTGAATTGAAAATCAATTCAACTGCCCCTTAGTCATAATGCTATTACATTTGAGAAGCTGATCTAGTGTTGAATTACGTGTGAGTTTGTGCTGGGAATTGAGTCGTAGCTTTCTGAAATGGCTGGTTTTATAAGATGACAACCTTTTTTTTTTCTTTTTTTCTTTTAATAACATCTGCTTTAATGAGAATTAGCTATAAATTAGTTTTTACCAAATTAGGGAGGAAGTAGGATTTTCTGCTTAGTTACTGTTGTGGGCTTTGCATAATAATAATAATTTCATATGTGGTTCTGAGAATCTTTTAGTAAAGTATTTACAGTTAGGTTGTAGCTCATACAGACCAATTCAGTAAACAGGCAGAAATACTAAACAGACAAATAACATTTTGAATGTCTGTAATAAAGATATTTTGGTTGGTTGATGGTTTTTTTGTTTTGTTTTTTTTTGTTTGTTTGTTTGTTCAGGCTTCCTTAACGTGAAAATGTTACAAACTTTATTTTTCCAGATGAATTTTTTTGTAACTTTAATGAGTATTTTTAGATTTGTTTTACTTCTGTTTGTCTGTTTTTGTTTGTTTTCTTTTCTTTAGTCTCCTCTACTGATGGCTCGGAAAATGAAGGATATATATAATTCAGCCAACTATGAGACGCTTCCCCTCCTTGCCTTGCTTGGTTTTTGACCACTTTGTGAACTGGCATAAATTCAGAGGAAAGGGAAAAACTCCCAGTAGTGCCACCACAAACAGAGGGTACAGTTATCTGCTGATTTGGCCTGCTGGCTAATCATGTAGGTGATTCAACCATCAGCACATACATATTTTTGAATTAACTGTGGCAGGCAGCTGTTGCTGCAGCTCAGCGTGTGATTACAGGTGGTGGAAGAGAGAAGAAGGATGATGTGAAAGTTAGGGAGAATAACGGTGTATTAAGGTGGAAGAGCTCGTAAGAGAAGAAGCTGCTGGCTTTTGGGGTAGAAATGCAGGATTCAAATCCAGAGAAGGCTGAATTCCATTCAGTTTGCTCAGCTTAAACTTTTGGGCTTTACAACTTGCCTGATGATACTTATTGTGGAATAGCTCTGTAAAGTTATGAAATCTGTATGACAGCAGACATATTATGAAGGCTTTGGGACTATTCAGACAGTCCTACTATGTAACAGTAAGAGATTCACAGAGTGCATGTGAATAGCATGGAGAACATAAAAGAAAGCATTCTATTTGCTCAGAGTTCAACATGTTTATATAAGTATCAACATTAGAGTCACAAATCTATTGAAACAGTGTGAACTTCATTGCAGTGTTCGAGGATATGTTCTCCTCAATTATGCTTAAGTGTATTGATGGGCAACTATGGTACACGTTGGCATTTTTTGGGTTTAATTTTTACTGTGGGGAGAGGAGGACAATAATCTCAGTTATCAATGAGTTTTGCAGGCAAGTGTTAAGGTCTTTTCTTAATGATTTCTTTAAAAATGTGTTCTAGAAACTTTAATGTTATGTAGTAGATCGTGGTGAACTCATACTACTTTAAAAAAGAGTATGAAGAGCCTTGTCCCTGCATTGTTATGCTGTTCAATTAATATGTCTTGTTCAAATATTGTCACTGTGGCAGTCAGGAGTTTGTGGTTTTGATGAAAAAGGGGCACATTATCACAGATATAAGTGTTCACGTTCTGTATTTAAAGTCACTAGAAGGTATGTATGTATGAGCATAAACATCAGCATCACTTTCTGAAAACAGTACCAAATTTGCGGAAATGAAAGACAAAGTCCTCAAGTTTGATTTTATTTTGCTATTAGCTATTTGTGCATGTAAAGTTTCTTCTATAGTCAGCTCAGTTCTTTTTGTGATTTTGATACAAACAATTAAAACTAACTTGTAGCCCGGTTATGTTAAGATCTTTGGTCTAGAAAATCCACTCTCATTTCATATGTTGTAAATGAGGATAATTCTGTCTCTTTGACTTGGAACAAGCTACTTGATCTTTATCTGTTTCCCATCTGTCAGAGGCTGATTGCTGTCTTTTACCATCTGAAGGACAGTAATGCTTGAAATATGTATAGAAACTGTGCATGGAAAGTATTCTATGAATTGTGTTGATATTCCCTCTGTACTCCAAACTGTTCTGACCTAACCTATGCATTTATACCCAAAGTTGTGGTATTTAAAAAGACCATCTCCATGTCAAGAATTAGCCCAGGTAGCTCAGGTGCACATTTAAGCGAGTAAAGAATTTGCTGGTTTTATCCATCTTTGCATTTTTTTCTGTCAGTAATGGGATTACTGATGACAAAATATACCATTTGAATTGTGATGCCTAAATTTAAGGAAGAAAATTCTAGTGGTGGACCTTACAGCTTCTTGGAGATTTAACATCTGTAGTGAAACAAGTGCCTGATACCATATTTCTGATTGTAACCACTATAGAAATGAAACCTTTTTGTAGTAGTTACTAGCATGAGAACAAAATATTGAATGAGAACTCTTATCAGTGGGTGCAACAATAGGACGAGGAGTAATGGTTTTAAGATAAAAGAGGGTAGATTTAGATTGGATACTAGAAATAAATTCTTTACTGTGAGGGTGGTGAGACACTGGCACAGGTTGCCCAGAGAAGTTGTGGATGCACCTTCCCTGGAAGTGTTCAAGGCCAGGCTGGATGGGACTTTGAACAAGCTGGTCTAGTGGGTGGTGTCTCTGCTATGGCAGGGGAGTTGGAGCTCGATAATCTCTAAGGTCCCCTCCAACCCAAACCGATCTGTGTTTGTAAGTACATGCTTAATTTTACAGTAGTTCTAATTACATAAATGGGATTACTTATTCACTTGCACAATCTACCATCCACCTACTATACCAGGTAAACATTAGTAGAGAAACATTTGTGTAGATGGAACAAATACCACTATTAACGCAAATACCACTATTATTTCTCGTTATACTGTCATGTTTTATTTTTCCATATTAATAAAAAAGAGAACCATATCTCATTATGTTTTTCTTTCTCAAGGTAAGAGAAAATCTTGATGAAGTAGTTCTAGGTATTCTGTTGTTGCTTAGTCAGGATTTTTGTGCTTGGCATTTCATTGTTTTAGCTGGGTAATCTTCAATGCAGCTGTAAAGTTCTATGAGCCTTAAGAATCTTTGTGTACAAAGTTATAACTGAAAAAAACCCACCATGGAGTAGGGTTAAAAAGCAAGCCAACCAGCCAACTGGTAAGTTACTGTATACGCCTGTCTGGTGAATAGAGATTGTATTGGAATACAACCAGGATAATGACTATATACCGTATTAAATGTTGTGGACTGGTAATGTTGATTGTATCACACTAAAATCTACTTCATTATCTTTTTAGGGCATATAGTAGACATAGCCATTTGCTAGAGAACTTTATCATAAGTCTTAATTTATAAAGTAGTTTTATACAATGCCACTTCAAACACTGTACTTCATAAAGCATGAGATTTATGCTTTCAAATCTTGTAGTAAATGGAAAACAGGTGTTAGTGATTATAAAACTGCATCTTCATCATGTGTCAGAAAGTGACAAAGTCTAAAAAGGCTAAATTTTAGGATTTTATTGTGTAGGAGACATTCTGTAATTTGAACAAAGCGTGTATGTGACTTCTTGGCTTGAGCAAATAAGGCAGAACTGAAATAACTCAGTGACAGGATTTTCTCCAGATTACATGCTCTAGAGAATTTACGTTAAATTTATATTTTTGTGATTTAAAAGAAAAAAAAAAATCCTACTCATTTTTTTTTTAAAAAGCCTTAGAGCCTAATACCTACTAGGACTTGGAAGCAAGAAAGATGTCTAGCTAAAGCAACCTTGTCTTCTATCATGTGGTTCAGACAAACTCTGATTCTTTTGTCCCCAATTATCACTGGCAATCAGTGACAACACTAACCAAGTTAGATTACCTTTTTGAAAGTTGGTGGGGTTTTTTTGTTTGTTTTGTGTTTGGTTTGGTTTTTTTTTTTTTTAAGAATACACAGGGCATTGTTTTGTNAAGGGTGTGGAGCTGCTGCCAAGCCAATGAATAAAGATCAGAGGAGCCTCCTCAGCATTTCAGGCTGAAGAAGAGATAGTGATGGATGTGACTGAAGTTCACAAATTCATATAGGTGGTGAGGCAAATTGCAGAACTGATTGGCAAACAATGCTGTACTAGAGACATCTGATGAAATGAGCAGTACTGTATAAAATAGATAAAAGAAAAATAGGTCTTTACACGAGGAGGTAAGCTTCTGGAACTTGCTGCCACAGGATGTTTGTGGGAGATGGTACAGCATGGTCAAAAATTCATGGGAAATGGCTACAAAAGGATACCAAAGGGATGAGGCAGGGATATACCTTCTAGCATCCTTGACTAAGTACTTGAATGTAAAGAGAAACAAACACTGGAAAGAGATAAAGTTGGTGTGCTTTCACTGAAGTGTCCCACTGTGCTGATAGAACTGGGTCAGGTAAGCCATTGGTCTGATCCAGTAGAGTATTTCTGAGGTAATTTTGAATTCATGATGATATGTTGAGAATGGGCCCAAATTTTTGTGACAATAATGACATGCAGGAGGATTTTTCAGAATGAGGNGGCATTGTTTTGTGGTTATGTTAAAAAATGCCTGCAACATCCTTTTGAACACAATGACCAGTTCTGTTCTCTTAATTTAAAAAAGTATTTGATGAAATTAGAGAAGATGGAGAGAAAAGGCACAATGTTATCTGTTGAGAGCAGGCCCTTTAAGAGGGAGTTACTGAAAGGGCACATATGCAAATAAGTGGAAGTAAGCGAAACGAAGTATAGTGAAGGCGAAACAAAGTGTGGGAAACAGAAAATGACACAAATGTTGTAGCCAATCATGGGGCAACTTTAAGCCTGTGGAAAGCGCGTGGAAAGCTCGTGGACAATACCCCTCTCCCTATCCGAAATGTAGTGCTTAGCGAATGAGGACCTGTAACTGTAGAAAGATGGTGTGTGCTTCCCGACTGATGTGTGCTTCCTGGGAGTGCTCCCTGGTGCTTCCTGGGTGCTTCTTGAGAGAGGTGCTTCCTGGGTGCGCTTGCTGATTTGGGTGCTTCCTGGAATGGCTTCCTGATTGATTGCGTCGGGCTCGACTGCTCCTGGCCGTGGCAGTTATCAAGGGTGTGGAGCTGCTGCCAAGCCAATGAAGAAAGATCAGAGGAGCCTCCTCAGCATTTCAGGCTGAAGAAGAGATAGTGATGGATGTGACTGAAGTTCACAAATTCATATAGGTGGTGAGGCAAATTGCAGAACTGATTGGCAAACAATGCTGTACTAGAGACATCTGATGAAATGAGCAGTACTGTATAAAATAGATAAAAGAAAAATAGGTCTTTACACGAGGAGGTAAGCTTCTGGAACTTGCTGCCACAGGATGTTTGTGGGAGATGGTACAGCATGGTCAAAAATTCATGGGAAATGGCTACAAAAGGATACCAAAGGGATGAGGCAGGGATATACCTTCTAGCATCCTTGACTAAGTACTTGAATGTAAAGAGAAACAAACACTGGAAAGAGATAAAGTTGGTGTGCTTTCACTGAAGTGTCCCACTGTGCTGATAGAACTGGGTCAGGTAAGCCATTGGTCTGATCCAGTAGAGTATTTCTGAGGTAATTTTGAATTCATGATGATATGTTGAGAATGGGCCCAAATTTTTGTGACAATAATGACATGCAGGAGGATTTTTCAGAATGAGGCTACGTGTTTTTTTATTTTTGGATATTAACCCATCTCGAGGTTTTAAGGAGAAAATACTAACACTGGGGACAGAGGCCTTCTAAAAACAAAACAAACCTGCTGTTAACTGAGTAGGAGACCTTCTAAGCCCCTTTCCTAACTGTCATGCATAGTAAGATTGGGTGACTCAAGATCTTTCAGATTCTACGTTACATATTGCGAAGTTCATGTGTTGGGAGGTGAAATTACTTCCCCCGTCCTCCCCTCCTTTTTATAACATGAGGGTTTGATGTGTGAAGATACTTGAAAAACCTTGGACCCTGTGAGGTTTAGTTGCAAGTGCAGTAAACTAACCAGTGGGGAGGACTGCTCTTCATAACTGCAAACTAGAGTCTCCTTACAGTATGATGGTATGATGACACTTTACAATATATTCCCATTTGTCTAATTTGTTTTTACTGAAGCCACACCTTTTATGGATATTATAAGGACAGCAGCTCCTTTTTGTATTCCCTTGACTGTCAGATTGTAGAGGACTACAAAATTAGTACTACTTTTAGATGGATTAGTGCTGACCTGTTGTTAGTCCCTCCATCAAAGTCGAACAGAGGAGTTGCAGAAAAGGATAGAAAGAATTCTTGCTGGGATGGATTAGCAGTAGGCTATTTATTGATTGCTGTTTCCATGTGGTACCTTATTTAAGTTAAACTGCTTCCGTACTATTCTGTCTGTGTGCAGTGTTCGAGACAATGACTGAATTGAACCATTTACAGATATGTGGCTTGAATTTATTAACAGTATTTTACTGAGTATAAAAGGATTCCTGACACAAATAGGCTTTGTTTGAGAAACTGTGTAGCTGTTTTGTTCACAGAGTACAGTACATCTTATTTGACTTTATTTTCGTTCAGTATCTTTTGAAAACCATTTCACATATACAATAGGAACACCGCCAAATCCACACCAGACAGAAACAGTAGTTAAGTGCACTTATGCTTGTTTCTTCATGCAGTACATCACATATAATGAAAACATAACCATATACTGTTATACATAGTGATTTTTTTTGTCAGTCTCTTTAATAATAATTTTTACTGTTGTACTTTTCATAACGTACAATTTACTGCAGTGGTCTTTTTATAAGAATATATGAAGTGTAATACCTTCCTTTAAGTTTCAAGAAATGGAAATTATGTGATATGTAGTAGGGTCTTGGGGGGCATTTTGTGAGGGTTGTTTGTTGTTGGAGTTTAGTTGTTGTTGCCTTTGTTTTTAACTCAGGAGTGAATAAGGTATTCAAATTCTGGATGGAGTTGTGATGTATTAGTGATTTCCCTATTTTGAGTTCATAGCTTTCCCATATCCCATATTTCCAAGTGATACAAAAAGATTCCTTCTGGACGACAGAAATAAACACTTATTACTGTGCCTTTATGAAAACTCGCCTGTTTCAGAAGAAAATGTGTTGTATTGTTCTGCATATATTCCAGAAGCAGAGAAAACTTACAGAGCTAATAAAATAATTTCATGATACCTCCCATATTTCTACAACAGAAGTCATAATACTGAAATTGTGTTGGGTGGTTCATTCAGATCAGTTTTAAATTCCATTTAAAAATGCATCCAAGCCTGAACTTCAAACACGTAGGAGGCACACACATCTCTTACTGTTTCAAATTAAATATGTAACTAGGTATTGAAATAGTTTTGGCCACACCTAGTTAAAAACTTCTTAGATCAATCTTCCATGCTCAGGTAACAGAAGCGATAGGGATTGATAATGCCAGATTTGGTCTCCATCATTGTGTCACAACCATGAGCCACTGGGGAGCAGTGGGGACATCAGTAGAATTGTGGCAGACATCTGCTTGTGTTGATGTCACCATAGAAATGGAGCCATATTTAAGTCAAATGTGGTTCTCTGGCTGTTCTGTGTCAGACACTGTAAAATCTATTGCTTGTTAACATAACACTCATTTGAAAGCAACTCATTTTGGGCACTAGATGTTGGATTTTTTTAATTAAACCATTCTAGAACAGTGTCATTACAACACTGATGTGAACATTGGCCTTCCATGTGTTGTTTATTTTTTTTTTCATCTTCCTTGAACTGATATTGAATTACTTTTCCTAGCTGCTTCATAATTAATGCTTTCTTTATGTGTTTCAGATTAAATTTTCTTTGTTTTGAGATTCTTAATTTCCTATGAATTGGTTTCATAAAAGAGGCATTCAAAAGTGCTTCTAATTTTCTTTCTTCAGATTTACCAAGGGGACCCTTAGTTGTGAAGAGAACTAATAAATACAAAGCAATTTCTTTAAGCCTGGGTTTTTAGACCTGCTTTCATGCAAAATAGGACTACACAGTATAGGATTCTTTTTGTCCATTCCTCCATTGTATGTCCCCCTGACAGTCAACTCAAATAACAGACCAAGACATCTTTTACTTCTTTCCTAGCAAGATGGAATTTAGGCAATGTGCATGGGAGGTAACTTGCATGTCCCAGGGATCCGTGAATGGAACTCCATCTGAGGTCCTGGAAAAGGATTTTCTGTTTCTCTTACTGTGTCAAATCCAGGGGTGTCTTTTTTCAAAGTGTGTTTGATTTGTAATCTTCAAGGGAAGTGGTCAATTACAGGCAGAACTGCTCTGATCTTTTTAACTCAGAGACTTTCTCTCCAAATGCCACAGTTTTGAAGCCTATGGGGAAAATCATTCTAAGATAAAGTAAATACTATAGTGTTGAGACCTTGAGTATACAGCAAAGCCTGAAAGCTGGATAGCAAAAGAAGTGGACATGACACAGAACTTACAAAAATGAAAACATTGTTTGGTATTTTATCATTTGTGTTCTAACATGAAGTTAAAATACTATGAAAGCTGCAAAGTTATCAGACTAGCAGAATCTTAAAATATATTACTAATGCAGAAACAATGCACATGTGCTCAATAGGCTTTTTTTTTCTTTTTCTTTCTGAGCCTGCAGCCCTTAAACCTAATTTTAGAGCACTCAGTTGCTAATTGTCCATCTGACCATAAAGAGTAGAATTGCAGATAAGCAGAACTCTAATAAATGCAAAGAAGCTACATACAAATAAAGGAAATTCAAGTACAGCCTGCATATTTGACAAAGCGGTTCAACCTTCATGCTGCTTTAGCCTCAGGTCTTGTTACAGAAAGGACCAAGAGAGACTGCTAGTTGCTAAGTATGATGCTTCTTGCCACCCTCACTGTGTATTTGCTTTGTGAGGCAAGGTTTTGGTAGTGGCGAGGTTACAGGAGTAGCTTCTGTGAGAAGCTGCTAGAAGCTTTCCCTGTGTGCAATAGGGACAGTGCCAGCCAGCTCCAAGACAGACGACCACTTGCCAAGCCATGAGCCATCAGGGACAGTGGCAGCACCTTTGTGATAATATATTTAAGAATGGGAACATATTTAAAAACTGCTGCATAACAGCAGCTGGAGGAGAAAAGTGAGAATATATAAGAGCAACAACTCTGCAGATAGCCAGATCAGTGAAGGAGGGGAGGAGTTGCTCCAGGCACTAGAGCAGAGATTGCTCTGCAGCCTGTGGTTAAAACCATAGTGAGGCAATCTGTCCCCCTGCAGCCATTGGAGATCAACAGTGGAGTAGATGTTCAGCAGCCTGTGGATGATCCCACACAAATCTGGTGGGTGTGCCCAAAGGAAGCTGAGAGCACACACTGAAGTAGGGTACTGGCAGGATCTGGCAACCCCATTGAAGAGCATCCCATACTGGAGCAGGTTTGCTTGTGGGACTTGTGACCCTATGACGTTGTAGCAGTTTGTTCCTGAAGGACTGCACCCCAAGGAAGGCATCCACTCTGGAGCAGTTTGTGAAGAACTGCAGCCTGTGGGAAGGATTCATATTAAAGAAGTTTGTGGATAACTGTCTCCCATGGAAGCATCCTGTGCTGGAGCAGAGGAAGAGTATGAGGAGTCCTCCCCCTGAGGAGGAAGGCATGGCAAAGACAACGTGTGATGAAATGACCCTAACCCCTATTCCCTGTCCCAGTGTTCTATTCAAGGGAGAGAGAGAAAGAAATCAGGACTGAAGTTGAACCCCGGAAGAAGGGTGAGGTCTGCAGAAGGTTTTTTAAGATTTGGTTTTATATTGATTGGCAATAAACTAGATTAATTTTCCCAAGTTGAGTCTGGTTTTCCTGTGATGGTAATTGGTGAGGGATCTCTCCCTGTCCATGAATCATGAACCTTCCTGTCCTTGGCCCATGAACCTTTCACTATATTTTTCTCTCCCTCTCCAGTGGAGAAGAGGAATGATAGGGTGGCTTGATGGGCACTTGGAATCAGGTGTCAACCCCCCACATGCCATGATGTGGACAGGTACTTCTTAGAAGTTTATTTACTTTAACTTAGAATAGCTATCAAATAGGTCTCAGATAGGAGTGATTTTTAGACTGAGAGGCTAACAGTTATACCTATGATCTGTGCTGTCTAGTTAACTGGATATGGTCTCTACTTACAGGGTTCCTGAGATACAAGTTTAAAAACAAATATTGATGTCAAAAATAAGGTCAGTAATCCACCATTGTAGTAATAACAGTCTTTAAGTTAGCCCCTATTTCTATTTGAAAAAAAAAATCAAACCAACATAACAGCCCTGCTGGAGACATTATGAGTAGTCATCTGGAAAAGTCAACCTAATATTTAGCTACTATTATTAAATATTAGAAGGGAAATGGTATTAAGAACAAAAGAGAAAGGATCAGTATGTAGTTTGAAGTTCAAGACCTACACTATCTTGAAAAGTCATAAATGAAAAATAAGGAAGCTACACAGAAGTATAATGAAAATGAAAGTTTTGGAAAGCTTTTCACTGGAGGTGAGATTAAGTATACTGTAGTGCAGTATGATCTGGAAGAGGGACAACTGAGGTGGTTATAGCACAGAAGTATGCAACTACAAAGAACATGGAAAAAAGGAACAAAAATGTTATTCATAAAACAGTAACTTGACTCAAATGAAAATCTTGGGGAACTGGCTTAAAAGGAAGTGCCTGTTCACAAATCAGATAATTACTGTGGACTGCATGGATTCAGAATACTTCAGTTGCCCATGAAAGCTATTTACACAAATTAACAGACACATCTACTCAATGACCGTTCCACCCAATTGCATGTGTGTAACCTAATGTACCTAAACTGCAGGTTGTTGGAAGTGGGGATATTTCAGAGCCTTCTGCTGTAAAAAAACCCTATACTTTTATTTGTTCATTGGCCATCAGTGGAAGCATGATTGAGAATGTGGAGATTGCTTTTCAGCTGGTAGTATGTTCCTTGTAGAGGAAAATGAGCTACTTAAGAAGAATAACTGTTTCTCTAAATTCCCACTTCACCTATACTTTTACCACTTAGTATAGATTGGAAGCAATTCAAGAGCAAAACCTTACCATCATTATGTATTTGCAGGTTTTGTGGCACGGTGGTGCTTGAATTTTCTATGTAGGAAACTCAAGAAAACCAAAGAGAACCTACTGTTTAAATTCAAAGTCAAAAGCTCAGTATTCAGGGTTCTCCCAAGACTGTAATAGCATAGCTGTTCAGTTTGTACTGAAGCTTTCTTTCTTCTTATCCTACTTGAATAGAACTTTTTTTATGGTTTCATAGCTGTGTGATTGTCTTCTCTTCTTTTGAAATAACTCAAAAAGCCTTCTTGATATGCACGTTTACTGAAAACAAATACAAAGGCTAAGAAGTCAGGAAATAAGAACTTCGAGCTAATCTGGAAAACGGTGTCATTTTTGCAAGAGGAAAGAAAAGAAAGACTCTTGTGATGAAACTTTCTCTGTCCTTCCTATATTCCAGAAATTTGTGGTTATAGGGTCCATGTAAATAAAAAAAACCCTCCTAATTTCATTACTAGCTAGTAATTAATTAGAAATTAGATTATTCTCATCGTTTTTTTCAGGCAAAAGGCAAAATAATAACATGAAATTGTTTCTGAGATAGAAAGAAGACTGCTTAAAAGTATTCAGTCTTTCTCCCCTCAGACTGTAGACCCTTTTTTCTATTTGAGATACGTTGGTCTTATCATAAATGAAAAGTCATTAAATTGTGTCTCCTGGATAGATAGATTTTTTTCAGTTTTTCTTTTTTTTTTTTTTTTTTTTTTTATTATCTATTTTTTTAAAAATATT
>VZTM01027552.1:0-12658 GCA_013400555.1 Jacana jacana
CATTCTATGATTCTATGAAAAGCCACCCCAAAAAAGCCCTCTCCCAAATGTGGTGGGTATAAAGCGAGGACGAACCAATTAATAAAAGCAATTTTTATGGATGTTTAAGAAGCCTCTTATGAGCTCCCATCCACGGCAGCTGCTAATTGCCATGTTTAATAACGCGCTGGTGGTCACGGCATGCTCTGCTGCGGCGCCTTATTAAGTCTTCTCTGCAATGAATGGGAATGGTATCGTGTAACAGCACCCACTCTCTGCCAAAGGAAGTGTTCAATGTGTTCCGTTTCCTGGGTTTTATTAGGACAGCACATCCCCTTGGATGCCTCTCCAGCTCCGATATCCCAGTTTGATGACAGCAGTCGGATGCTTTGGTCCTGTGGGATCACAGCCCTGGGCTGGACCGTGGGTCCATAGCTGGAGTGGTGGGGCTCCATCCCTGGGCATGGTGACAGTGATGGTGATGTTGGGAATTTAAGGAAAATGCTGGGTGGGCTTGTTAGTAGATCCCTTGGTAGATAATGAGTGGCACTGATGATGTTCTGAGCAGACCCGTGCTCCTTAAAGCACCCAAAAAAGCATCACAGGTGCTTGGGGAAGCACCCACGTCCCTTCTACGTCACTCGCTGTTCGCCCTGGTTGCTTTCCACCGCCCATGTGCTTTCACATTCATCCCATGGGAAGATTTATCCTTACTTCACCAGCACCCATGGGTGCCTCAAACCTCTTCGCCTTGCAGGGTGCTGGTGTGAAGAGGAGGAAGAGGAGGTCTCAAGGATGAGTCCCCCAAACCCTCCAGGAGCTTGGGGCTATTATTCAGTGTAGAAATATGAAAAAAATGTTCAATTCTTCAAGAAACTCTGCCCCATGAGGATTTTGCTCACCCAGGGGTGAGCATGGGCATGGCAGCCCTACCTGCAGCAGGCAGTGATGCCCCTCACCAGGATTCAGGGCTGCCCATGGGGTAGGGAATCACCCTAAGGAGAGGAAAACCCACAGAGTTTATTGTATAAATCCCTTTTGTGCTGGTAGCTACCTTTCCCCCTGTGCTCAGCACTGGTGAGGCCACACCTTGAGTCTGGTGTCCAGTTCTGGGCACCTCAGCACAAGAGAGATCTGGAGGTGCTGGAGTGAGTGCAGAGGAGGGCCACAAGACCGGTGAAAGGCCTGGAGAATAGGTCTTATGAGGAAGGATTGAGGGAGTTGGGGTTGTTTAGTTTGAGGAAGAGGAGGCTGAGGGGAGACCTCATCCCTCTCTACAACTGCTTGAAAGGGCATTGTAGAGAGGTTGGTGCTGGTCTCTTCTCACGGGCAATGAGCGACAGGACAAGAGGGAATGGCTGCAAGCTGCAGCAGGGTAGGGTTAGGCTGGACATGAGGAAAAAGTTTTTCCCAGAGAGAGTGGTCAGTCAGTGGAATCAGCTGCCCAGGGAGGTGGTGGAGTCCCCATCCCTGACTGTGTTTCAGAGTAGATTGGATGTGGTGTTGGGGGATCTGGTGTAGGGGAGAACTTGTAGAGTAGGGCTGATGGTTGGACTTGATGATCCCAAGGGTCTCTTCCAACCTAAATGATTCTATGACTCTATGATTCTTGTGGGCTGCTGGGCAGCCGGATCTCTTAAATCTGCATCTCAGGGTGGGTTTATCCTGTATTTTAAGGCTGGAATACTGGGTAAGCGCTGGAAGAAACACCCACGCTCAGAGGGCTGGGTGGGTGCGCCCAGTCACCCCTGGGTACCACCTCCGGATGCCCCTTTCATCCCTCCGGGATGCGGGAGCACCCCCTCCTCCACCAAAACAGCCCTACCTTCCCTTCAAAATAAATATTTTGGGAGCTGTGTGTGGTTTTGCCTCCCCACCGGCTGCCACCGGCTGCTCCTTTCGCAGCAGCACCGCTCCGAGGGATTATTTTTGCTCCCTGGCTCATTAACGGGGTTGTTACCAGGCAGATTTCCTCACTCGATTTTCTCCTTCCCAGCCTGCGGGTCGTGGGAGGAGGGACTGCCGGTTTCCATAGCAATGCACTTGCCTTTAATCAGTATTTCTTTCCTGGGAGAATTGATTACGAAAGGTGTCACTAAATAAGTCAGTAAATTGGATTTTTTTATATATATATTTACGGCATCTTTGAGGTGCTGTTTGAGATCCCGGGGAAATTACCTCCTGCTCCTCACAGATGTCAGGCTAAAGAACTTAACTGGAAGAATTAGCATCGAAATTGCCTCCAGCTTAATCCTTGTCCAAGCAGGCTCTGCCACCATGGGCTGGTGGGGACATTTTGGCGAGGATCCATCCTGTCCCACCCGGCACAGTTTCTGGCTTTGCAGACTTTTGGATACTGGGTTATCTCAGTCCTGCTCTTTCCAGTGCCCCAAAGCTGCTTTTCCCAGCGTGGCTGCCTTCTGCTCACCCCCTGTCCTGGTCCAACCCCAGCATTGACTCTGTCTCACCCCTAGGATTTGGTTTTTAGGGGGTCAGGCTCCCTATATCTCTCCTAGGATTTGGTTTTTAGGGGGTCAGGCTCCCTATATCTCTCCTGGTTCCCCACCTTGTTTGCGGTTCCTGTGGACCTCCCAAATTTAAGTCCAATATGCCCCATATTTAAGACCAAGATCACTCAAATTTAAGCCCAACTTCTTCCCAATTTAAGCCCCAAATCCCTTCAATTTAAAACCAAGATCCCCTAGATCTAAGAGCTCCCAAATTTAAGCCCCAGCCTCCCAGATTTAAGCCCTAAATCCCCCAAATTTAAACCCAAGATCCCTCAGATTTAAAATCAAGATCCCCAGACCCAAGCCAAACATCCCTCAAATTTTAGCCCAAGCCCCCCAGATTTAAGCCAAAGATCCCTCAGATTTAAGTCCAAGATTCCCCAGATGTAAGATGAAGATCGTTAAAGCTGAAGTCCACGATCCCCAGGCTTAAGCCCGAGATCCCCAAACTGGAGTGAGGCAGGAAGACCGCTCCCCTCTGATGTGTTTATGGCTCCATCATTAACAGAGCACCTTCAAGGCTTCTCCTCTCCCTGTTGTCCATGGGACATGGGGTTGGGGGAGCGGAGGGGTCTCCATAGGAGATGGAGGATACCCCCCTCTGTCACTGCATCCCACAGGCAGACCAGCTCCAGAGGAGATGCCGGCTAGTCTGGGTGCTGGAGATGGTCTGCCGGAGCCATAGCTCTGCTTGGCATCTCCAGACTTGAAAGGACAAATCCCCCCACTCAGAACAATTACTCATTTTTAGTTTTGGGGTGTTTTTTTAGAATTTTTTGCTCTGTTTTAATTAATTCCCAGCCTTGCAGTGGCCATGCTGCTAACGGGCTTTTTGCTGCAAGTCAGTTGCCAATGGTTTGGAGACAGCAAGTGCCTCTGAGGCTGAACTGGGGATCGGATCTGTGTTGGACTGGGGTTGGGGATGTTATTTGCTATGGGATGGGATGGATGGAATGGATTGGATGCACAGGATGAATGGGTTGGGATTGATGGATGGGATACATGGGATATATAGGATGCATGGGATTGATGGATAGGGTGAATGGGATGAGGTGGATGGGCATGGAATGCTTGGAATACATAGGATGGATGGGATCAGGTTGATGGATAGGATGGGTCAGATGGTATGTTTGGGATATACAGAGTGAATGGGATGAGATGGATGGGCATGGAATGCTTGGAATACATAGGATGGATGGGATCAGGTTGATGGATAGGATGGGTCGGATACTATGTTTGGGATATATAGGGCGGATGGGATGGGATGAGACTGAAGGGTAGGATGGGGTGGTTCAGACAGCAGGCTCCCCTGTTCCATCCCAGACACACAGCTGGGTTATGCAGGCCCCTTCACTTCCTCCTCTGCTCTCAGGTGGATTTGCTGCAACCCATGACCCACCTTCTGTAGTTGTGGCTGCCAAAGGCAGCGTGGTCAGGCTCGGCCCTGACCCCCATCACTCCCCTGCGCAGCCTAGTGCTGCTGGCCATTGCCCATGTCTTATCTTCACTTCATGTCTCCTCCTGGTGTAATTTAGCTTAAAAGTTGCAATTCAGCAAGACTCAGTCTCTGCCAACCCAGTGGCCCCAGCCCTGCTCCTGTAGGTTTGAGGCAGCTCTCAGCCTTGTGTCCTCAGGGCACAGCCTTTCTTCAGCATCTTCTCCCCACAAGAAACTGTCTCAGATTCAACATTAGACCTGCTCTGATGGAGCTGGTCACCCAGGAGAATTGTAGAATAGTTAAGAGTTGGAAGGGACATTAAAGCCCATCCAGTGCCACCCCCTGCCCTGGGCAGGGACACCTCCCACCAGACCAGGTGGCTCCAAGCCCCCTCCAACCTGGCCCTGAACCCCTCCAGGGATGGGGCAGCCACAGCTTCTCTGGGCAACCTGGGCCAGGCTCTCACCACCCTCACACCAAAGAAGTTCTTCCCCAGATCTCCCCTCAATCTCCCCTCTTTCAGTGTCAAACCCTTCTCCCTCGTCTTATGGCTCCCTCTCCCTGATCAAGTACCTCCCCAGCTTTCCTTGAGTCCCTTTAGGGACTGGAAGGGTCTCTAAGGTCTCCCTGGAGCCTTCTCTTCTCCAGGCTGAACCCCCCCCCCAGCTCTCTCAGCCTGTCCTCACAGCAGAGGGGTTCCAGCCCTCCCAGCACCTCCATCTCCATGACCTCCTCTGGCCCTGCTCCAACAGGTCCATGTCCTTCCTATGCTGAGGACTCCTGAGCTGCACTCTGAGCTGAGCAAATGTTGCCCAGTGCAATGCTGAGCAGGGCCAGGCAAGACTTAGCCCATTTTCCAGGTAAACTGAGGCACATCGAAGCAGTGCACAGCAACTGGGCAGTGCATGATCAGTCCTTCCCCAGCCACTGCCAGCGACCTTGGTGCTTCAGCCCTCCAGGGCTGAAAGCCCCTCAACTTCCCAGGGATGGATGGCTGGGTCCTGCTGAGGTTGCAGCCTCTGCCATGCCTGCTGAGGTTGCATTCCCTCTGCCATGCCTCAGTTTTCCTTTCCCCAGGATGGAGCCACAACAGGAGGAGGTTGGGTTTAATCTGCCTTNATGGGTCCTGCTGAGGTTGCAGCCCCATGCCTCAGTTTCCCCTCCACAGCAAGTGCCGCCTTGGGCACTGCTGCTGTCCCTGGTGCACATTTTGCCCCTCCCACAGACACTGTTGGTACCTCCTTACTCCATCCGAGTGCTACCACCATTGTGTCCTCCCCACCAAGAGTACCCCAAGGGTCCTGAGTCGTTTGAAGTCCGTTTGCAAGGTCAGGCTGGGTGGATGCGGAGCGGAGCTATGGCCTAACGGGCTCATCCTGAGCTCCCTTCTGCAGGGAGGCTTAAATGGGTTTGGAGCAATTCCCAAGGGGATGGAGCAATTCCCAGAGGGAATAAAGTGGGAGGGCACTCTCCAGAACGACCTGGAATGGATGAGGATGGGGAGTTGAGCTGCTCCAACTTCCTTGGCTTTCTCTGGGCGTCAGGAGATTTCCTTGGTGGGAGGCGAGAGAAAGGAAAATGTTTTGTTTCAGCTTTTATAGGACAGTGCAAATAATAGGTGTAATATTGTGCTACATAGATGGGATATTGTTTAAATTTATATTTATTGAAGATAAATAGAAGTAATACTGTATTGGAGCTAAACCAGCCTTCCCTGGGGAAATTGGAACTTGGTGATTTTTGCTGAAAAAACCCACAACCCTATCGAATTCCTCCTGGGGTAACGACCTGCTGCAGGTCCTCCCTGGGGAGATCGGAGCTGGTGAGAGCCAAATCCACCCTAACCAGACAGTTCTGGGAGCTGATGGGCCCGAGGATGGCTCAGGGCTTTGTTTTAGCAGGTGTAAATCAGGAGGAGCCCGAGGTGGGGATGAAACATCCCTGCCTGCATGGGAACAGCCAGTGCCCCAGGTCTCGCTGGTCCCAGTGTCTCAGAAAGCTGCGAAGGTTTGGGGGTGTTTCCCAGTGCCATGCCTCAGTTTTCCTTTCCCCAGGATGGAGCCACAACAGGAGGAGGTTGGGTTTAATCTGCCTTGTGCAAAGGGCACTTTCTAACCCTTGGGGCTACATTTAGGGGATATTTTTTGATTGTTATCGTTGCTTTTATTCATAGAAGCTTAGAATGGTTAGAGTTGGGAGGGACCTTAAAGATCATCGAGTTCCAGCCATCTGCCCTGGGCAGGAGCATCTCCCACCAGACCAGGTTGCTCCAAGCCCTGTTCAACCTGGCCTTGATGATTGTTTTAGCCGTTCCCATCCCCACACTGCAGCTCTCCTTGTACATAAATCCCCCAGGGATGGATGGAGCCAGGGGTGCCCGTCAAGGGTGCAGGGCTTGGAGGGGACCCAGCCATATGGGTGCTGTGGGGGTTGGGGGGGGGGGATAGGTGCAAGAGGTGACCTCGCACCCAGGGGTACAGCCCGCCCCAGGGGGCTGTATCCAGCCCGTGGGCCGGGTTGCTGCTGGGCTCCTGGGGCGCAGTGTCTAGACAAGCGCATCCAGCAAGGGCTGACGCTGCGTTCCCATGGCAACGCTGCTGGATGCAGCAAAATGAAATAAATAACTGGAAATGGGGAGGGGGGGAAGGAGGGTGAGAAGAAGAAAAGACCATGGGATGGGTGGTGGGTGATGAGGAGCTGTGGTGAGGGACCCTGCGCACACCAACCCTCTGCCTGTGTCCCCAGCACCCACAGCTGCATCCTGGATGCTTGAGCCATGTTTCGGGAACTCCTAAATCCAGTGATGCCAGAGTTGGGGGTAGAAAGGGGTTGCACAGAGGCCAGGAGGTGCACTCACACACCCTAAAACCCTCTAGCATCAATATGGGGTTGTAACAGCTGGGGAATGACCCAATTTGTGCATCTTTCACCCCGCTTTTTGCTTCTGCCACGTTTTGCAGTGGGGCTGCTCAGCCCCAGAGCACCTTCTCAGCCAAGGGCCTCATCCAGCAACCTGCTCCAGTGTGAGGCGTCCCTGCCCATGGCAGGGGTTTGGAAACTGGTGATCTTTAAGGTCCCTTCCAACTCTAACCATTCTAGGATCCTGCTCATCACTGCACGGCGCTGCAGAGTGATCCAGCCTCTGCTGCCTTTTATTTCTTTTCCTTTGCGATTTCATGAAGGCTTTTGCAAGTTGGAAGTAGGTCAAGAACTTGTTTCCAAGTCATTAAATGAAGTCCCTGGGTTCACAGCAGTGTTTGCACCTTCTTAATAGTCAATTCACTCATTTGCTGCTCATTTAAATTGCAGCCAATTTCCCTAAGTGGGGATGGGCGTCCTCAAGATGAGGATGCTCCCCAGGCTCCCCCAGAGAAAAACTCAGCAAAATGCCTTAAACTGCCTCAAAAAAGGGGCTTGAGGGGGTGTGGGGGGGTGTTGTTCGGGTGCTGTGGGTTTCGGGGTGAGGATGTGGGACCCATAGCATCCTTTGGTTGCGACTGGGGCTGGGAGCTGGGCTTTGTGTTCCCTCCTGAGGATGGAGCAGGATCCAACCAGTCCATGGGAGCCCCATGTGCTTCGTCTGCCTCAGCGATGCTCCATCTGCTCTGGGAAACATCCCTTATGGGGACTGACAGCATCAGGCATCATGCTAGTGCTCCAGATCCTGCCTTGCAGCTCTGCCCAGGGGATGTATTTTCCTTAGACCCCAATCATTGGGGTTTTTTTTTGGCCAAACTTCCTACAAATGGGGCATTTCTGCCCCAAACCGCTGGGATGAGCTCAGTGGTGGGGAGCGATGCTCTCGCAGCACCTTTGGCCGCAGCACAGAAGGGAATTTGAGGTGGAATCTCTTGAAAACACAGCGAAACAAAAAGTTAAATCCCCAGCAAGCCCCGGCCATATGGTGAGCGGGAGGAAATCACCCGGCTGGAGGATAATAACCCATCGGGGGGTACCCAAGCCCCGCTCTGCTCCTGCCACGACGCCGAGAGGAGGGCAGAGGGTTTATTGAAGCCTGAGGCACAGATGCTGCTGCTGCTGAGCTGAAGGGCAGCCGGGGGGAGCATCTTGCCTGCGCTGCCTGCTCCGGCTTCCCCGGCACCGAAAGAAAGAAATGCTGGATTGTCAGGGCTTTTGGGTCTTCAGGGAGAATATTCGGGGGGAGGGAGAAAGGGAGACATCCTTTTTTTTTCTGGGCTAGAAACTCTTTCTTGTCTGTTTTTTTCCCCCCTTTCTGGGAAAAATTGGGTGGGAAAGTACCCTCCTCCCCTGCCTGCCTGGCTCAGTGCACCTCAGAAGTGCTCTGGACACCTGGGGTTCCCCCTCAGGGATGTCAGGAACAGGAGGCTTTTATTTAAATATTTAAATAAAATATTTAAAAGCCATTAAATACATAATAATGTACCCAGAAAAAGTGGTGCCTGGGCACGGGGATGGCACAGCTTGAGATGCAGCTGAGGGATGAGGGTGTCACCCCTGTGTCCCCAAGCATGCTACACCCTGGGGTGATGCTCAAGAGGCTTTGGGCTGGGTGAGGGCACAGCGAGCACCAGGGATGTCCCCAGAGCATCACCCACCCCAGACTCATGAGGCTCCTCACCTTTGGGGGGGTCAGGGAGAGGTGGTAGGGACCAGCTGCAAGCGAGCAGCATGGAGGGACTGTCCCCCTCCCCAGCTGCCCCTCAGGAGATGAGCCCTCCCCAGTGCCAGAGAGAGCTCCCATCTCTTGCCACCCTTTAACTGCTGAGGCTTTAGGAATGCAATAACATACTGTGTCTGTGTCAGCAAACGTGTCATCTCCATCACAGGTGAGGTGAGAGGATGGAGTGCAGGGAGGGGACAGTGCTGCCTCCCCCAAGGAATGCAGAGGGACAGGGGGCCACAGCTGGGCCAGCATCCTCACCCTGGACCCCAGTGACACAAGAGTCACCTCCCCTGGCCACTGTGGTAGGACGACATGGATAAATGATCCCTGTTATTGCCAGGACCACTGAGCACTCAGACATGTGTGCCCCAGGGTCACTTTTGCCCACAGGTGGCTGTGTCCTCACATCCCTTCAGTTTTGGTGGGTTTTGGAGAAGTCTCTTAGAGCCATCAGGTGTGACTGATACGATGGGAGGATCTGCTGCCAAATTTGGCTTCCATAAATCCCAGGCAGGGTCATGGGCTCTGGGTGCAGGGGTGGCTCCAGCCTGGGACAGCAGGGATGGCAGGACAAGGGGTGGCCCCAGGGCCATGCTAGGACCCTTATGGCCACCCCTGTGGACCTGTGCTGTTCCTGCAGGCAGCCTGTCCACTGCCATATTACTGAGCAAGGCAGGGTTGGTTTTATCTCATCTTTAAATGGGAGATGTGGGTTTGATGGACACTGTTAGATGGTTACGGACAAGGCTGTGTCCAAAGAGTTGCAGTTAATGTCAGTGTCCCAGTGGAGATGGGTAAGGAGTGGTGTCCCTCAAGGGTTTACACTGGGACCAGTGCTATTTAATATCTCCAGCAGTGACATAGACAGTGGGAGGGGTGCACCCTCAGCAAGTCTGCAGATGACACCAAGCTGAGAGGGGCAGTTGATGTGCTGGAGGGACAGGACACCATCCAGGGGGACCTGGACAGGCTGTGGGGGGTGAAGTTCAACTAGGCCAAGTTGAACGTGGTCTAGTTCAACTAGGCAAGGTCCTGCACCTGGGGCAAGGCAATCCTCAGTATTAGCAGATTCTGGGATGAAGAGATGAAGAGAAGCCCTGAGGACTTGGTGTGTTGGTGGATAAGAAGCTCCACATGCCCCAGCAACGTGTGCTGGAGCCCAGAAGCCCCAGCCCTGTGGCCAGCAGGGCGAAGGGCGAGAGGGAGATTATGCCCCTCTGCTCCACTCTGGGGAGACACCTCCCCCAGGACTGCCTCCAGCTCTGGGGCCACCAACAGCAGAAGGACATGGACCTGTTGAATCGGGTCCAGAGGAGGCCACAGAGATGCTGGNGAGAATATTCGGGGGGAGGGAGAAAGGGAGACATCCTTTTTTTTTCTGGGCTAGAAACTCTTTCTTGTCTGTTTTTTTCCCCCCTTTCTGGGAAAAATTGGGTGGGGAAGTACCCTCCTCCCCTGCCTGCCTGGCTCAGTGCACCTCAGAAGTGCTCTGGACACCTGGGGTTCCCCCTCAGGGATGTCAGGAACAGGAGGCTTTTATTTAAATATTTAAATAAAATATTTAAAAGCCATTAAATACATAATAATGTACCCAGAAAAAGTGGTGCCTGGGCACGGGGATGGCACAGCTTGAGATGCAGCTGAGGGATGAGGGTTCACTACCCTGTGTCCCCTGCATGCTACACCCTGGGGTGATGCTCAAGAGGCTTTGGGCTGGGTGAGGGCACAGCGAGCACCAGGGATGTCCCCAGAGCGTCACCCACCCGAGACTCATGGGGCTCCTCACCTTTGGGGGGGTCAGGGAGAGATGGTAGGGACCAGCTGCAAGCGAGCAGCATGGAGGGACTGTCCCCCTCCCCAGCTGCCCCTCAGGAGATGAGCCCTCCCCAGTGCCAGAGAGAGCTCCCATCTCTTGCCACCCTTTAACTGCTGAGGCTTTAGGAATGCAATAACGTACTGTGTCTGTGTCAGCAAACGTGTCATCTCCATCACAGGTGAGGTGAGAGGATGGAGTGCAGGGAGGGGACAGTGCTGCCTCCCCCAAGGAATGCAGAGGGACAGGGGGCCACAGCTGGGCCAGCGTCCTCACCCTGGACCCCAGTGACACAAGAGTCACCTCCCCTGGCCACTGCGGTAGGACGACATGGATAAATGGTCCCTGTTATTGCCAGGACCACTGAGCACTCAGACATGTGTGCCCCAGGGTCACTTTTGCCCACAGGTGGCTGTGTCCTCACATCCCTTCAGTTTTGGTGGGTTTTGGAGAAGTCTCTTAGAGCCATCAGGTATGACTGATACGATGGGAGGATCTGCTGCCAAATTTGGCTTCCATAAATCCCAGGCAGGGTCATGGGCTCTGGGTGCAGGGGTGGCTCCAGCCTGGGACAGCAGGGATGGCAGGACAAGGGGTGGCCCCAGGGCCATGCTAGGACCCTTATGGCCACCCCTGTGGACCTGTGCTGTTCCTGCAGGCAGCCTGTCCACTGCCATGTTACTGAGCAGGGCAGGGTTGGTTTTATCTCATCTTTAAATGGGAGATGTGGGTTTGATGGACACTGTTAGATGGTTACGGACAAGGCTGTGTCCAAAGAGTTGCAGTTAATGTCAGTGTCCCAGTGGAGATGGGTAAGGAGTGGTGTCCCTCAAGGGTTTACACTGGGACCAGTGCTATTTAATATCTCCAGCAGTGACATAGACAGTGGGAGGGGTGCACCCTCAGCAAGTCTGCAGATGACACCAAGCTGAGAGGGGCAGTTGATGTGCTGGAGGGACAGGACACCATCCAGGGGGACCTGGACAGGCTGTGGGGGGTGAAGTTCAACTAGGCCAAGTTGAACGTGGTCTAGTTCAACTAGGCAAGGTCCTGCACCTGGGGCAAGGCAATCCTCAGTATTAGCAGACTCTGGGATGAAGAGATGAAGAGAAGCCCTGAGGAGTTGGTGTGTTGGTGGATAAGAAGCTCCACATGCCCCAGCAACGTNAGTTAATGTCAGTGTCCCAGTGGAGATGGGTAAGGAGTGGTGTCCCTCAAGGGTTTACACTGGGACCAGTGCTATTTAATATCTCCAGCAGTGACATAGACAGTGGGAGGGGTGCACCCTCAGCAAGTCTGCAGATGACACCAAGCTGAGAGGGGCAGTTGATGTGCTGGAGGGACAGGACACCATCCAGGGGGACCTGGACAGGCTGTGGGGGGTGAAGTTCAACTAGGCCAAGTTGAACGTGGTCTAGTTCAACTAGGCAAGGTCCTGCACCTGGGGCAAGGCAATCCTCAGTATTAGCAGATTCTGGGATGAAGAGATGAAGAGAAGCCCTGAGGACTTGGTGTGTTGGTGGATAAGAAGCTCCACATGCCCCAGCAACGTGTGCTGGAGCCCAGAAGCCCCAGCCCTGTGGCCAGCAGGGCGAAGGGCGAGAGGGAGATTATGCCCCTCTGCTCCACTCTGGGGAGACACCTCCCCCAGGACTGCCTCCAGCTCTGGGGCCACCAACAGCAGAAGGACATGGACCTGTTGAATCGGGTCCAGAGGAGGCCACAGAGATGCTGGGAGAGCTGGAGCCCCTCTGCTGTGAGGACAGGCTGAGAGAGTTGGGGGGGGTTCAGCCTGAAGAAGAGAAAGCTCCAGGGTGACCTCCTTGTGGCCTTTCAATATGTAAAGAGGGTTTACAAGAAAGATGGAGAGAGGCTTTTTGCCAGGGCTGTGGCTTTGCCTGCAGTGACAAGACAAGGGGTAACGGTTTCAAACTGAAAGAGGGTAGAGTTAGATAGGATGTGTGGAAGAAATGTGTGGTGAGGGTGGTTGGTGAGAGCCTGGCTCAGGCTGCCCAGAGAAGCTGTGGCTGCCCCATCCCTGGAGGGGTTCAAGGCCAGGTTGGAGGGGGCTTGGAGCTACCTGTGAGATTGTCGTGGTTTTGACCAATCAGAAAGACAGATGATGATCCCTTCCTCCCCCTGCGAAGAAAAGAGAAGAGGAAGGGGTTAAAGAGATTTAGAAGTTTAGAAAAAAATCTAAACTACTTTAATGAAAATATAAATATACATATAAACAATATTATTTTCACATATTATAATAATAATAAATTATA
>VZTM01027552.1:13191-47658 GCA_013400555.1 Jacana jacana
GGGTGTCAGCCCAAAAGAGAGTTGACCCTTCAGTCCCTCAGCTTTTATACTGAGCGTCATGCAGATGGGATGGAATACCCCAGTTGGTCAATTTTGGGTCACCTGCCCTGTCTGCTCCTCCCCACAGGCGTGACCCCTCGATGTTTTTCTGCTTCCAACCCTCCAACGGGGCAAATAATGAAATTACCTGACTTTGGGTGTTCTAGCAATAAATAAGCAAGAGCCTCTCTGCACCATCCTTTCATCTAATCAAGTCTGATCATTGTAAGAGAGAACAGTTTCTGACCAATCTGCTGTTAATTTCAGAGTTTAGTCAGTTAGAAGAGGCCCAACTGAAAAAGTGAAACTGTAAAACAGAAAATTGGTTTGTTTTACCTCAAACCAGGACAAAGATGCTCAAAACCTGTATGTGCCCATAGCAGGGGGTGGATTAGATGATCTTTGATGGTTCCTTCCAATCCAAACCATTGTGTGATTCTATACTGGAAGTGTTCAAGGTCAGATTGGATGGGGTTTTGAACAACCTGGTCTAGTGGAAGATGTCCCTGCCCAGGGCAGGTGGGGGTTGGACCTTTGAACTCATCCTGTGACTCTCGAATTCCAGGAAAACAGAAAAGGCAGGTGCTGGGTAAGAAGATTTCTGGTTTAATACTGCATTGACTTGGATGGTGCTGTGTCAGGGGTGCTCTTCATGGGGCCCGGCACTGCCCAGCTGGGTCACAGAAGGGATTTCCAACCTCAAAATTTCAAATCTGGTGAGGATGGGACACGTGGGAAGGTTCTCCTCAGTGCCTGTGCAATCCTCCTGGCCCAACCAGAGCAGGGCTCATCTCTCCCATCCTTGTCATGGGGATTAAAAATGACGGGGAAAACCCTACCAAGTGATGGGATGGGTCCAAGGAATGTGGAGCAGAAAAGGAAGAGCAGGGTGTTAATGAGGGTGGGTCATTAACGGGGTTGCTATTAGCACGGGAAATGCCCCTTAGAGGAGGATGGCCTGGGGAGGATGCTCTAAGCTCCACAAGTTCGGGTTTGAGGGGGGTTGGATGCTGCCTGTCTCCAAACCCCCACCAAGTGATGGGATGGGTCCAAGGAATGTGAAAGTGCCAAGGGGTCTGATGCTCCCACCTTGCTCCAAGCGCTCCTCACCATGGACCCCAGGCTGTTCTGGCACCCAGAGCATCCTCAGCCCATCCTGCTGTGCCCTGCATGATGGCTAGACCCATCTCAGCCCCCATCACCCCAGAGAGGGGCTGTGCCTCAATCCTGAACCCAGGTGTGAGGCTGCTGCCCTGCCCTTGGGGTGCCCAGGGGCACCCTCAGGAATATCGCAGGTGACACGAAACCAGGTGGGAGTGTTGATCTGCTTGAGGGTAGGGAAGCTCTACAGAGGGATTTGGACAGGTTGCATCAATGGGCCAAGGCCAATGGGATGAGGTTCAACAAGTCCAAGTGCTGGATCCTGCATTTCAGTCACAACCAAGGGGTCATCTGGGGGCAGGCAAGGTCCTTCCCTCTTGAATTTGGTGCCAGAACCTTCAAAAAAACCCTATTTTCCTCCAACTCTGCCTGCCCAGAGTCCCTGGGCTGAGCCCCGGCACCTCCCTGTCGCCGAGGGGCTGCGCACGCATCCCCTCCTGCCATGGTCCTCCCCGGGGACTGGCAGGCATTGATGGAGCCTGCTCCCTGCACCTCGCCCACTTCGATTTCTTGATTAAAATAAAATCATTGGAGGCAACACATTTCAATTAGCAGGACCCCTTCCCCTGACAAATTGATACGATTTGCTGCAGCGCGAGCTTTTTGGGGCCGATCGATAAACTAGAGAGTGCTTAATTAAGAGGGAGCCCTAAAACTTGTTGCGTTGATCAGCTGCAGGTTTATCTTAATTAGCAGCAGGATGGCATGTAATTCCCAGCCCACGCACTCCCAGGAGCATCAGGGCTTTGATGGTGGAGCAAAAAAGGAAGAGCAGGGTGTTAATGAAGGTGGGTCATTAACGAGGCTGCTATTAGCATGGGAAATGCCCCTTAGAGGAGGATGGCCTGGGGAGGATGCTCTAAGCTCCACAAGTTCGGGTTTGGGGGGGGAGTTGGAAGCTGCCTGTCTCCAAGTTGCTGGGAGGTTTCTCATGGAGCGCACTGGGAGGTTGCAGAGCCCTGACGATGCTGGAAGAGATGCTGAGCCCTGTGGCCAGGCTCACTCACTGCTCTGGCTTTGTTTGGAGCCACTGTTGATGAAGACCTGGCAGGGGCTGCATGAAAATCCCGGGTGACCTGAAGTTTGTTCACCCTCAAAGGATGGGCTGAGGATGCTCTGGGTGCCAGAACAGCCTGGGGTCCATGGTGAGGAGCGCTTGGAGCAAGGTGGGAGCATCAGGCTGAGCTCAAGGCGGTGCTGGCTCAGACCCACTGTGCCCTGCATGATAGTTAGACCCATCTCAGCCATCATCACCCCAGAGAGGGGCTGTGCCTCAATCCTGAACCCAGGTGTGAGGCTGCTGCCCTGCCCTTGGGGTGCCCAGGGGCACCCTCAGGAATATCGCAGGTGACACGAAACCAGGTGGGAGTGTTGATCTGCTTGAGGGTAGGGAAGCTCTACAGAGGGATTTGGACAGGTTGCATCAATGGGCCAAGGCCAATGGGATGAGGTTCAACAAGTCCAAGTGCTGGATCCTGCATTTCAGTCACAACCAAGGGGTCATCTGGGGGCAGGCAAGGTCCTTCCCTCTTGAATTTGGTGCCAGAACCTTCAAAAAAACCCTATTTTCCTCCAACTCTGCCTGCCCAGAGTCCCTGGGCTGAGCCCCGGCACCTCCCTGTCGCCGAGGGGCTGCGCACGCATCCCCTCCTGCCATGGTCCTCCCCGGGGACTGGCAGGCATTGATGGAGCCTGCTCCCTGCACCTCGCCCACTTCGATTTCTTGATTAAAATAAAATCATTGGAGGCAACACATTTCAATTAGCAGGACCCCTTCCCCTGACAAATTGATACGATTTGCTGCAGCGCGAGCTTTTTGGGGCCGATCGATAAACTAGAGAGTGCTNCCTTGGGCTGCCCTTGGGGGCTTCGCAGGTGAGAGCGCCCAGGGGAGCTGCAGCCGCAGCCTCGCCGTGTTTGTACCACGTTTCTGAATTTCCTGTCACCTTAAGTGGGATCTGACAGGGCTGAAAACCACAGGGTTTCCCATTCACAGGGGGGGAATGGGCTTGAATGCTGGTGCACAGAGAGCGGGGCTTTACCTGCCAGCCTGGCTCCGGCACAGCTCTTTGGTGCAATTAGCAGCCCTTGCTCATCCTCAGGGAGACTGTGGTGTTTGCCCCTAATTTTGCATCCCTGTGGGATGAAGAAGGATTTAGTTCAACCCAGCTCCTTCTTCTTCAGCCTCTCCCAGCTGATGGGCTGGAGTGAAGGAGCCTGTGGGTGTAAACTCATTGCTCCAGCTCCATGGGGTGCTCATGGATGCTCATCCCAGCCCCATCCCTTGGCTCAGAGACTCTTTGGTAACCAAAACTCACAGCCCTCACATCTCAGTCCCGCTAGGCAGCTCTGTCAACAGCCACCAGATCGATGAATGGCTATAAAACCCCAAGCACCACACTCCTTGTATCATTTATTATTTACATTCCACAATTTAAAAGATTTACGACCCCGTTGTAAGTATTTTCAAAGCCTGTTTCCTGGGAGAGTTTAAATAGTGTGGAAGTGAATTAAGCCTCAACACAAACAGCCTTGGTCCTGGATCCAGGCACTGCCTGGCCTTGGCTGCTCCATGGCTTTGCATCGCCTTTATTGAACCCAGGGGTCTGCTGGCAGGGATCCAGCAGGTCCCATCCCAGGGGTAGGGAATGGGATACCGTGGTCCTCAGCTCTGCGTTTGTGGTTTTGACTCTTCTCCTCCTGACAGGATGGAGCTGGGCTAAACCAGGCATTAAAGCCCTTGTCCAGCCAAGTCAATGAGCATGTGATGCTTTTCAGGTAGGGAAACTGAGGCCTGGCTGGTGGTTGCACACACAGAGGCATTAGCCCTGCTTCAGCCTTGTCAGACACTTAGGGAAGGACTTTTGCCACCTCAGGCATTTCCTTCCTGTAATTAGGAGGCATTAAGTTGGGCTGGATGGGCAGGGATGCTGCACTGCACATGGGCAGCCTCACAGTTGTAACCCCTGTGGAGCTCTCCTAAATCCAGGTCAGTGGGGGAAGCTGCTGGGGAATGGAGCAGGGCATGTAAAGCTGTTTTCTCCTGTGATTTTTAGGATAAACTCACCCCTCCCTGCCAGGACAAGAGTCATTGCAGCAGGAGGGGAAACTGAGGCAAGGTGCCATGGGGGGGCTTGTGGCCCAGAGCTCATGAGGTTTATTGGGTGAATCTGGGGCCTCTCAAAGAGCAATGAGACACGGCTGTGCTGTCAGAAGGGTAAAGGAGAGAGGTTTTTGGGTTTGCACGGCTGATGGAGACACATCTCACTGCAGCTCTGTCCCCACACTCTTGGACACTCCAAATTTCTCTAAAAGTTCCTTAAAAAGCTGTAGCCTCATCATATCCCCATTTTTTTTTGATTTAAAACCATTGGTGAGTGCTCTGCTCTCCTGTCTCACTGCTGCTCCCACCGCCTCTCAAGCTAATCCTGACTGGTGATCTTCAAGGTCCCTTCCAACTCTGCCATTCAATGATTCTATTAATCTAATCCTGTAATTAAGAGTAATAGACCTCAAGCCAGTAGCAAATAGAGACATAAATAAGGGCTGGGGTAACGGGCAGATCACACTGGCTACCGTCCCTGATTTGGTGTGTCTTGCAATTTATGAAGCTGGATCATGCCCTTCCCGTACAGCATGAAATAGAGCACAGCGAGCTGGCCAGGACAGGCAGAGAAATCACCTGCAAAATGGCAGGGGACCCTGTGCACAACCTCAGCAGGTCTTCCCTGGATGGGCTGAGCTGAGTTCAGAGATAAACCCAGCCTGGAGGGAGATTTTCAGCAGTGCCTGAGACCTGAGCAATTGGGAAACTGAGGCACAGAGGCTGACGAGCTGACAACATCTCCCTGCTCCCCCTTCTCAGCTCCAATCATTCCTAATAACCCTTCAGTTGCTGTGATGCATTCCCAACTCCTGGCCAATGCATCAGGCAGACATTTCAGCCTATTGCAACTAATTATCCATGGGATTTCCTATTAATTACCAGCTGTGCTTTGCCTTTAGCATCCCAGGAGTTGCTGCGGTGAGTGATGGCCTGCTCTGATACCTGCACCCCCTCCTTTGCTCTGTTGCAGGTAGCAGCTCTGGAGAGGCAGATCTTTGATTTCCTGGGCTACCAGTGGGCACCCATCCTGGCTAATTTTTTACACATCATGGCTGTTATTTTGGGTATTTTTGGAACCATCCAGTACAGATCCAAATACCTCATGATGGTAGGTACTGCTGCAGATGCTCTTCCCCACACCTGGGCACAGCATCATCACCCCTGGGGATGGCTCGGCCTCAGGTCCCTTCCTCTATCTGAACGCTGAGGATCCAGCAGGATCCAGTGAGAGAAGCAGGGAGGGATGGAGTGGGGAAGGTCCTTTCAGCATGGCCATGTCCTGACCCATTCTCTTCTCGGCAGTACGCCGTATGGCTGGTGCTGTGGGTCGGCTGGAACGCCTTCATCATCTGCTTCTACCTGGAGGTCGGACGCTTGTCGCAGGTAACCACCCACACTGCTCCCCACCCCTCTCCCCGACACTCCCAGGTGCTTCCTCTTCCTCCTCCTCCCTCCATCCTCCTTTCTTCCATTTCTCCATCCTTCCTTCTCCTCTTCCTCTGCAGCTCTGCCTACCAAAAAGGGACCCAGAGCCTGTGGGTTCCCCCACCCTGGTGGCAAAGGCTGGGGGTGCCTCCCCCCAGGTTGTCCTGGCAGCAGCACTGAGCCCTCTGTGGGTGGGATGGACAGTGGGACAGTTCAGGCCAAGGTGGCAGTGGTGGGGGGAGGCTTTGAAGCAGGAGAGCAAAATTGATGAGGGCGATGGGTGCAGAACGGCCTGGCACTCATTAATCAGCAGTGCTGGGATTTATGGGGTTTGTGGGGTGCAGAAACTGGGTGATGGCATTTCCTAACACCCAGGGGAGGAGATAAAGTGGAAAAGGGACATGGGGACTGGGGACATGGGGATGGGAAGGTTTGGAGCAGGGTCTCCAGCAGCTTGGCTGGCGGTCCAGGCAGGGCTGGGCAGCAGTGCAGCGGGGTGAGAAGGAGGAGATGGAGATGGATCCTGCTGCAGACCCCCAGTTTTCTGGCTTCTCCTGGGTCTCTGCCAGCTCTTCCTGACCCTGGAGAGACCAGCAGCAGCATGACAGTAGCTGGACATCATTAATGACTTTGAGAAGTCATGCTGGTAGTGATGGGAGCAAGGATAGGAGTGGGGCTGTGCCCTCTCCATGTTGCTCCACCCCACCCTGGGCTTTTAAATTATAGCTCTTACACAAAAAAGAGCAAAATTTAATGTAGTGATGATGCATCACCACATGGTTTGAGCATCCCCAGCCCCTGTGCCAAGAGTGTGCCCTGCTCCTGCATCCCGTATCCCGCTCCCTGCTCTGAGGATGCTTGTACTGAGCTCAGGACATCTTGGAGGGCTCCAGGAAACAGGCTCTGTCTCACTCCACAGCTGCCCTCAGCGGGGAAATGGGCTTCCTGGGGATTCACAGGGACAAAACCACCTTCCTGTGTTGCTACAGGTTGTTTGAGGCTCTTCTAAAAAGCTGAAGTGCCGCAGATGTGCAGCAGGCGTGGGGGATGCAGCAGGGGAGGATTCACTCTCACCAAGCGTTTATGGTGGAGATCCCAAATCTCCCAGTGATGCTGCAAAGCCAGAACACCCCCTCTTCGTGCTTCCCAGCATCTCCACCCACAGCCTTCAGGTTTAGAAACCAAAACCTACTTGCTTTCTATTTTTTCCACCCCCACCCACAAAAGTCTTTTCATCCCAGACCGGTGATTTCCTACAAGGGATGCTCAGCAGGTTTTCCATCCCCCTGCACACTTCAGGGCTAGTGGAGCAGAGAGGGGCTGGGAGGACCCTCCATGGGGTGGGTGCTCACCCAGCCATGGTAGGAGCACCTTCTCTGGAGTGTGTGGTCTCCCAGCCATGGCAGGAGCACCTTCTATGGGGAGGGTGGTCTCCCAGCCATTCCAGGACTCCTCTTCTTTGCTGGGTGCTCACCCAACCATGTCAGGAGGACCCTCGGTGGGGTGGGTGCTGGCCCAGTCATGCTGTTGTCACCCACCAGAGCCTTGCGCTGGGGCTGCCTCCCCACCTGGGCTGTCCCCATCTCCCTGTCAGATCCCTGGGGAGGGGTATTAGCATCAATGATGCCCCAGTGCCTCCTGGAATCAAGCTCAGACCCTGGCTTGCTGCTTTTATTAAATTCCAGCTTAGCCCCACGTGAGCCTGCTAGGGAGGGTGGGCCAGGGTGCAGGGGATTATCCCCAGGTCTTATCCAGTACAGTATCAGCCTGAAACCGAGCCTTCCCACGGGGAGGCTGTTGCCTACTGTACTGACACCTAAAAGCTGGTGGAGATGGAGCAGGGAGAGTCCCACAGCCTGGTCATGGGCTCACAAGGAGGGGATGTGTGTGAGTGGGTCCCCCGCAAAGTTCTGGGGGACAAGGATGGAGGGGAAGGCATCCCAACCCCCTCCCTGTCGGTGGCTGATCCCCTGATCCCATCTTTCAGATGGCTGGATATGGCTGGCTGCATCACAAGCAGCTGCTTCCCTGCCTCAAGGCCAAGCTGCTGCACTGGTGGCTGCTCTGTGACATCTGTGATGTCACCTGAGCGTTGTGGCACACCTGGGTGGTGCTTGCCCAAATGGAAGGAAGCCACAAATCCTGGGAATGCCAACTGTAGGTCTAGGAGAGGCAGGGGTTTGCTGGCCATGCTGCACTGACATGGTTCGGGTGGGTGCAATGCTCGTGCAGCATTCTTGGATTGGAAAAGCCTGTTTTCTGTCCACCTCCTCTGCAAAGAACCTCAGCTGCACGGTCTGTGCCTCTTCCTCTGCTCCTCTTCTGCAGGACCGAGACTTCATCATGACCTTCAATACCTCACTGCATCGCTCGTGGTGGATGGAGAATGGCCCGGGCTGCCTGGTGACACCAGTAATGAATTCCAACCTGGCACCCGAGGACCATCACGTCATCACTGTCAGTGGCTGCCTGCTTGACTACCAGTACATCGAGGTGGTGAGCAGTGCCACGCAGATATTCCTGGCGGTAAGACTGGCTCCCAAAACACTTTTCCTCCTCATCCCAAAGGGAGGGATCTACCCCTCTGCCCTGCTCTGGTGAGACCCCACCTGGAGCTCTGTGTCCAGCTCTGGAGTCCTCAGCACAGAAAGGATGTGGACCTGTTGGAGTGGGGCCGGAGGAAGCCACAGAGATGCTGGGAGGGCTGGAGCCCCTCTGCTGTGAGGACAGGCCTTCTGAGGGGGAGGGAGTCAATCCGGAGAAGACAAGGCTCTGGGGAGACCTTCTGAAGTCCCTAAAGGGGCTTCAGAAAAGCTGGGGAGGGACTTTTGATGAGGGAGGGGAGCCCTAGGATGAGGGGGAAGGGTTTTAAACTGAAAAAAGGGAGATTAAGATGAGATGTGGGGAAGAACCTCTATGCTGTGAGGGTGGTGAATGTCTCCAGAGAAGGAGACTCCACAACCTCCCCGGGCAGCCCATTCCAGTGTTCAATCACCCTCACTGTGAAGAAGTTTTTCCTCATATTGAAGTGGAACCTCCTCTGTTCCAGCTTGCACCCATTGCCCCTTGTCCTGTCCTTGGATGTCACTGAGAAGAGCCTGGCTCCATCCTCCTGACACTCACCCTTTACATATTTATAAACATTAATGAGGTCACCTCTCAGTCTCCTCTTCTCCAAGCTCAAGAGACACAGCTCCCTCGGTCTTTCCTCCTACAGGAGATGCTCTTCATCATCTTGGTAGCCCTGCCCTGGACTCTCTCCAGCAGTTCCCTGTCTTTCTTGACCTGAGGGGCCCAGAACTGGACACCATATTCCAGATGGGGTCTCACCAGGGTACAGTAGAGGGGGAGGAGAACCTCTCGTGACCTACTGACCACCCCCTTCTACTACACCCCAGGATGCCATTGGCCTTCTTGGCCATGAGGGCACAGTGCTGGCTCATGGGCATCCTGCTGCCCACCAGGACCCCCAGGTCCCTTTCCCCTACGCTGCTCTCCAACAGGTCATTTCCCAACCTATACTGGTACCTGGGGTTGTTCTTGCCCAGATGCCAGACTCTACACTTGCCCTTGTTCTATTTCATTAAATTTCTCCCCACCCAACTCTCCAGCCTGTCCAGGTCCCGCTGAATGGCAGCACGGCCTTCTGGTCTGTCAGCCACTCCTCCCAGTTTGGTGTCATCAGCAACCTTGCTGATAGTGCACTCCATTCCCTCATCCAAGTCATTGATGAATATATTGAACAGCACCGGTCCCAGTACTGATCCCTGAGGGACTCCACTAGACACAGGCCTCCAAGTAGACTCTGTCCCATTGACCACCACTCTCTGGCTTCTCTTCTTCAGCCAGTTCACAATCCAATGATGGATGGGGATGATGGCAGAGCCACTGTGGTCCAGCCAGAGGTGTCTCACCATCACACATCCATTTTATCCCATCAAGGGCTTGGAAGAGAGGAGCAGATGGAGCCCATACCAGCACCCTGGGGGTGCTGCCCACCCCAAAACCTGGCAGGCTGTGGGAATGGGGGGCTCTCGGTGAAATGTACTCAGGTTCTGGGTTGCTGGAGTGGGAGCCACTGGGTAGGGAGGTTCCTCCCTTCCCAGTGGCTGTTGCTCCATGAGGAGGTGGGAAGAGGACATACACAGATGCAAAGCTCCTGGGGAGCCTTGGAATAAAGCTTCAAAGGGAATAGAGGTCCAGAGCAGCTTCCATGCACCCACCAAAGGGCACCCAGTGCTATGGGGGTCTCAGCACCCTCTGCGCTGCTGTCCCAGTGCAGTGCCAGCTCATGTCCCCAAGAGCCACCACCCTTGTCCCCCTGGCACAGCCGAAACCACCTGACTTCACTGCATCCCAAACCAGCACCTGGAACCCACCAGAGATGAGGTCCAGCACCACCAGCATGGATCCTGCCCAGTGTTCCTCCAAGATGCTCGTGGGCATCACCCACCTCCATCCTCCCACCAACACCATCCCAGTGCCTGTCACCCCAATAACCGACTCATCTCTGCCTGCTTTTGTTTTACAGCTCTTTGGCTTTGTCTATGCCTGCTACGTCAGCAAAGTGTTCCTGGAGGAAGAAGACAGCTGTAAGTGCCTTTGTTTTCAGTCCCAGGTGGAGGGGACACAGTCACAGTGCTTGAAAATAGCCTCGGCTATATTCCATCAGGGACTGGGGAGTGATGCCTGGGTTACAGGAGGGTGAAGAGATCCCTTTAACTGGGGTTTTTGCCCCATTTTTCCATCCCCAGATCCTCTGGGGTGTGATGTGCCACCCATGTCTCCCTCCCCCACCAGCCTGAGGGTGGGTGCTGTGCCCTGGCCAGTGCTGGGAGAGAAGGGGGATGAAGACAGTGAGCTCTGAGCTGCTGCGTCTCCCGTGGGACTGCAGCGCTCACAACCTTTGGGTGCAGGAACAGGACTGTTTTCAAGACATGGGATGGGGATTTGTCACCACACCAGCCCACAAAGAGGCTGAGGTGGTCCTGGTCCCAGTCCCTGGTCCCCCCACCAGTATCACTCTCTGAGTCCAGCTCCCATGGAAGCTGGAATTCTCATCCCTGTGTGTGGCTGCTGCCCCCGCCATTGACCTGAATTCAGGGAATCTCCTCCGGGACAGAGCGTCTCCCCTGCATCCCTGGTCTGGTGTGGCTGCATGGAGAATTGTCCCTGCTGTGAAAAGGCTCCTCCAGGCCCAGATAAATTCATGGAAAATGCTGATCCTGGTGTGGAAGTGGCCCTGTGGGGCTGTGGGAGAGCTGCCTCCCATGCCCACATCTCCCAGAGCCAGCCATCACCCACCTCCCCATTTCGACAGCCATCTGGGGCTTGGGGACCCCAGCCCCTGGCCAGCATCCCCACAGACAGCAGGGCAGCAGCGCCCTGCTCCCCATCCTGATGTTTTTCACCCCAAAGCAAGGGGAAAAACCAGCAATTTAAGCAAAGTCATGAGCTAATTTTTGTCCAATCCATATCATGCTTCCTGATCTGACAACAATCCCTGCCAACACCCCTCTGGAAGTGCTGAGCACCTCCAGCCCCAATTAACCGGGCAGTTGAGGCTGTAGCCATCCAACCACATTAAAATGCTCATCACCCATTAATTAATAGGCGCCAGCTGGCAGCTTCCAGCAACCGACCATGGGCAGGGCTGTGCCATAACCCCCAGCATGACAAAAGCCACCCAGGTGCACTCAGCACCGGGCTGCTTCCCCACAGCACCAGGGATTGGCATCTCTACTGGTGCCAGGGACCCCGTAAGGGGCTCAGCCCAGCCCAGAAGATGCCAGGGTTCAGCCCCCCCCGCCATGTTTCCCTCCCCTACCCCCTGGTCCCGATGCTGCCGGGAAGCACTGTAGCAGAAAAGGCAAATCTCCGTGTGAAATTGGACACTGCCCACGGTAATAACTTGTTTCCACACCCGGGGAGCTGGCAAAAGGGTTTATCTCTCACCGCTGGCTTTGAAGTGTGTTTGCATTCAAACAAACCCCTGCATTCAATACACTTTTAATATTAATGCTGCCGGAGCCCGAGATTCAAATGCATCTTTTTTAATGGAATATCTTATTAGATTTGGAAATGGATGGAAGGTGGCAAAATGGAGAGCTGGCTGAATATTAAGTCGGGAAGATAAATACGCTGGGAGGACTGGACTCCCCGCCCCAAGCTCGCTGCTCTTTCTTGGGCACCCACGTGTGAACCCACCCAGATTGTGGCTCTGTGGAGATTAATGTATTGGTTTAGGGGAGATGGGTTGTCCTGTGGCTCCCACAGTGGCTTGGAAAGCCTGGCTTGGCTGTTCCTGGGCTGGCCAAGCAGCTGGTTGAGGGTTCAGGTCTGGGGACACATAGGATGATTGTGAGAGAAGTTGGGGGATACCTCCAGCTCCGGCTGCATTGAGCTGGGGTGAAGGGCTGGGGTCTGGTCTGTCACCATGATCCCTCCAGTGAGTGCCTGGGTGTTCCTCAGGTGGGTGAGGGATTTGGAACAGCCAGGCTGGAAATCGTAGCCCTGAAAACCGATATATTAGTGTCTGCAATTCCCCTAAATGACAGGCTTTAAATGAGATGTAATTCCCCCATAATTCTCCTTAAATGCCTGCTCTGGAGACAATAACAGGGTAATTTTACCCACTTTGTCCAGTCTGCAATGCAAGGGCTGTTGTGGTGAGGAGAGAGCCGGAGGCATCGCTGCAAGTTGGTCCTCTGTTTCTCACTGGCACTTTCCCGAGATGCTGCATGTCCCTGGGATGCTGCCACAGCCTGGGAAGCTGCACTTCTCTGGGATGTTGCTGCAACCTGGGATGCTGCAGTAACCCCAGACGCTGTGCTTCCCGGCAATGCTGCCTTTCCCTGGGATGCTGTGGTAACCCAGCAAGTTGCAGGGATCTGGGATGCTGCATGTCCCCAGGAGGCTGCAGCTTCCTGGGCTCCTGCTAGAACCTGGGATACTACAGTGACCCAGGAAGCTACTGCATACCAGGATGTTGCCTTTCCCTGGGATGCAGCAGGAATATCGGATGCAACTGCACCGTGGGTTGCTGCACTTTACCTGGGATGATGCTGCAACCCAGGATGTTGCGTGACCTGTAGGCTCCACTGGGGGTTGCGTGGGAGTGGGGGGGGGTTGGGGGAAAGGCAGGGAAAGCACCCCACTGCCCTCCCCAGCTCACCTCGCTGCTCTTCCCACTCTCCCCAGTCGACTTCATTGGCGGGTTTGATTCCTATGGCTACCAGGCACCACAGAAGACGTCACACCTACAGCTACAGCCACTCTACACGTGAGTCTGGGCTGGGGAAAGCCTTGGAGCTGCTGAGGGATGCTCAGGGATGTTGAGGGATGCTCAGGGATGTTGAGGGATGCTGGGGGATGCCTGAGGATGCTGAGGCATGCTCAGATATGCTTGGGGATGCTGAGGGTGCTCAGGGATGCCGAGAGGTGCTGGGGGATGCTGGAAGATGCTCAGGGTTGCCGGGGGATGCTCAGCAATGCTGGGGGATGCTGGGGGATGCAGGAGCCTCTCCAAGGTGCCTCATCACACCTTCATAATGCAAAAGAATTGGGTTGGTGAGTCCGCTCAGCCTCAAGGTCAAGCCCAGAGGCTCTGGCAGGGCTGGGGCTGGGCAGTTTTACTGGGGTCGTGCCCTTGTTTTGCTTTTTGCTGCTCTTTGTCTGCTGAGCCTCAACACACTGGGGCTGCCCAGGGAAGCAGCAGCTCTTCAGATAAGTGCAGCTGACTATTTTTCCCCCCCCCACTCCCTTACCCATCAAGCTTAACTAGATAAACACTCAAATGAGCTAAGACTCTAAAATCTAAAGGGATTAGCCTCATGTGGGGTTTGCTGGGTGCCAAGAATTAATTATATTTTGAGCCTTCTATGCAAATTCAAGGGCATGCCACGCAATTAAAGATGCAAAGAGGGGACTGTGGTGGAACAAATGCCTTTGTGGTACTGCTTGGCCCTCCCTGGGCCTCTGGGCACAGATGGTCTCTTGGGCGCCCACTCCAGTGCATGGGTGTGTGTGAGCACCCATGGGTGCTGTGCTCCCCCTGCATCAAGCTGGTTCTTCCCCGGGAGGACCCCCAGCCCTCTGGGTGGGAACAGGGCATGGCGGGATGGGAGCTTCCTGGGATGGGGACATGGGCGGTGGCACTGGTGTTTCTCTGCAGTGTTACAGCAGGGTGGGCACAATGACAGCATCCACATCCTGGGGATCGATGGGGGTGTCCTGTGCCCACCTTTGGGGATCCCAGGAGAACATTGTCCCACAGATGGGAGATGTCCCACGGATGCTGTCCCCCAGGGAAACCCTTCAGACCTGCCTTGGTGGGACTGTTCAAAGCCACCATGGCAAGGATGGGCAGTGGGGAAGGCAGGGATAGAGGGAGCCCTGCCTGCACCTCTCCTGCCTGCAGCCTCCAGCAGCATGGAGAGCATGGGGTGGGGGCACTGCTGGGGGCCCAGCATTCCCTGATGGCTGCAGGATGAGTGCTGAGAGCTGCAGCAGTTGGGGATATCAGCAGGAATATCAATTCTGGGGGGGGTGTGTGCATGGAGGGGTGAATATCAGTTTTAGGTGTATAGGGGACCTGAAATCTGGTGGCAGAGAGACTTGGCATTAAGATCCCAGGACTGGGGAGAGCTCGGGAGGTAGGAGAAATCTCTCTCCTTCCTTTCTGGGAGATGTTTAACCCAGCCCTGTATCCTCACAAGTGCTCTCCCAGCTGCCCAGGACCTGTTTTGGGATGATGGGAGGGTTTGGGGTTGCAAGGTCAGGGCGGGCAGTGAAGCCAGCTGGGTACCGGAGCCTCCTGTCCCGAGGTGGCACTGGGGAGAGTGCAGCCTCACTCCCAGCATGGATCCAGCCCCCTGTCCCCTCCCTGGGGAAACCCCAGAGCCCTTCACGGGCATTATGTCCTGGGGGATGCCCTCCTTGTAATTAGATTGCTTCCTAATTAGTCAAGCTTGCTCAGGCTGCCTGCATCCTTGTGATGCAGAGAGTTGGGCAGGGAGTTGAGGGGGAGTGTCACAACTGGACCCTGCCACCACCCTGCCTACTCCTCACTGCCCTTCCGTCCTACCCCAGCAGCTCATTAATAACCCACCACCTAATAAATGCAGCCATAATTGATATCAAGATGCCTCTATCACCTGGGCAGCAGGTCGGGCTCAGGGACTCAGGGGGACCCACCCAGTTCCTGAGGTGGGAGACACCAGGTCCTACAGCGGCACGGTGACACCCGGGGGACCTGACGGGGTGCTGGGGCACTGGTAACCCCATCTTGGGGGAGTGAATTCTGGGGTCCTCACTGCCCATCAGCAGCGAGAGGACATACAAGGTGCTGCCCTGGCTCAGTGGAGCAGATCTGGCCGCTTGTGTCCCCAGGGGAGAGCCAGATGCAGGGCTGCTGTCCTCGCCTGAGAAATTAGAGCGTCTTCTGCAGTTTGCAATTAGCTATAATTGGATTAACAGTGGGCACCGGGGAGAGTTTCCACCCAGCAGAAGGAGGAGGATGTCCCGTGGCAGCACCCGCTCCTCATCCCCTTGGGTCCCTCTTGCCAAGCCAGGTTGGCACCAGGACCCCACCTGTGTCCCCCCCCAGCATGGGGACTCTCACCTCCCAAATCCCTCCTGGGGATGGGGAAAATCCCTCCTGCACATCACGAAAGGGGAAATGCAGGTTGGGAAAACAGTGGTTGAGACCTGGGCAGGTCCACACACACACCTGTATGTGCCTGCACACGCCTGCATGTGCCTGTACCTGCCTGCACATGGCAGCAGCTGGCCCACAGGTATTTCCATGGCATCCTGCTGTGACAGAGGGCTGGCAGCAAACAGGGGGGGTTGGCAGCGTGTACCCCTCTGTGGTCAGGGGTCCTGAGCCCTTATGCATCCCCTCCATGTCCCCTCGGAGCCTGCAAGCAGCCAGGGATGGGTGAGCAGGCTAGTCTTGATGGCAGTCCCCAAGTCATTGTGGTGAGGGACATCAAACCATTGGGGCTTCCCAGCCTGACCCCAGTTGCCCCCCCCCAATTTGGGAAGTGGGGCAGGGAGTAAACCAAGGCCAATGGGCATGTGAGAGCCACTCTGGGTCACCCCAGCATGGCCCTGTCCCCCAGAATGGGCACTTGGGAGGCTGATCATGGCTGTGATTCCTTGTTCCTACACAGTGGTGGAGACAATGTCCTGGACCCCAGTCTCACCCCTAACGCCTCCTCTCCCCTTCTCTTCCCAGATCCGGGTAACCTCCTCCTGCCCTGATCTGGCTCCAGCCCAGCATGGGAGCCAGAGACCACAGGAGCCCCCTAGAGTGAACTGTCCCACACCTGATGACACGATCCCCGGCGAGGGGGGCACGCAACACCGAGCCACCCGGTCCCCTCCTGCCTCCCTGCACCCTGCAAGACCCCTGAAAACTGAGCCAGGAGTGGCACATCCATCCCACCCTGGACGTCTCCGAGCCCAAACCACACACCCACAGCAGGATCAGGGGGGCTGGATATGGAGGGTCCCCTCCCAAGCCGTGCCACCCCCTTGAGGCTCCCACTGCCTCCCTGGGACGGGGACATGGGGACACACGGGGAGGTGGCATCTCTCGTTGGACACTGTTTTCTTCTGTTTCTCCCAGCCTGGTTTTTCCTTGGAGCAGCAGGGCCCTTTCTGGCATTCCGGGCAGGAGGGGGAGCAGGAATGTGATTGGGGCAAAACCCATGAGTTTTGGAGCCAACTGGGGCTGGGAGGGGAGATAAATATCATTTTGGGGAGAGCAGGGCACGGAGAGCAGCTTTGTCCTTCATGGGGTTGAGACAATTCCCTGAAATTCCTGGTTTGGGAGTCAGGCTGGCCCTAAAATTGGGGGGGGGTTGCTCCCAAAAGGAATTTTCCAGCCCCCCCTGGTTGGATGAAATGGCATGGAAGGGGCTCAGCGTGGGATGCTCCCCCTGCCCCAAGGAGCTGGAGCAGCCACTTGCTAGAGATGGAAGGTGGGGGCACCCTGAAATCCCCCCGTGATCCCACCCCCCCCACCCCCAATCCCTGTGGCATTTTGAGAGGGGTCTTGCTCCAATTTGGCAATACTGACGCTGCTTTCTACACAGCCCCTTTCAGGCTGTTTTAACCAATCTCATGAATGTTTTGGGTTGACTTTTATTAATATTTGGTTTTCTTTAAATTATTGGGTTGGTGGTTTTTTTGGTGGTGGTGGTTTTTGGGGGTTTTTTTGTGTGTTTTTTTGTTGTTGTTGGGTTTTTTTTAATTTAAAGTGCCTGAGTAGACTCTGGCTGAGTATGACCCCTCCCTGTCAAGCCTGTGCTGGGGGGGTCCCTCCTCCCCCAAGGCCGACACTGTGCCTTCAGCAATGCGCTGCCCGCCCCAGGGCTGCCCCGCTGCCCCCCAGGCCCTCACTAATGGAGAGGGCAGTTCTCCAACCCTCCACCCCACAACCCCTCCATCCATTGCGGGGCTCAGAAGCGAATCCATCACCAGGTTTGAAGGCAGAAGAGGGGCGACATCGGGACATGGGGACTGATTTTTTTGTTTGGGGGGGGGCGTGTGTGTGAAGCAAGGTCCATTGGGCAGCAATCACTTTGCAAAATGGAGCCAACTGGGGGGTTAAAAGCTTTGGAAGAAGCTGGAAGGAAAAAAAGTTTCCCAAAGCATCCTGCCCTCCTTGACCTCAGATTTCTCCTGGGGGTGGGATGTGGTTTCTCCTGGATCCGGCCCCAGGCCCACCCTTTGCATCCAGGAGCACGGCGGGGCTGGGTGTGTGGGTGTGTGTCACAAGAATTTTGCCTCCCAGGGGTATTTTCCTCCAGTCCTGGGGGTTATTTGGGGATTTATTTTTTTTTGCCCTCCCCCACCCCCGGAGTGATTTTTTTCTTGTTCTTTCCAACAAGCAGCCATGAAGTGCCAATGACCAACGCTGCCCAAGCCCCAGCCCTGGGCAGGGGATGGGTTGTGTCCCCCTGCCAGCCCCACCACCACCAGTCAAGCTGTGAACTTTACACGCAATAATTTTTTTGCCCTTTTCCCCCCTTTTTTTCCAAGGAAAATAGTGGGTTTTTTCAGGCAACGGATTCCCATCCATCTCCAGAAACACATCCCCATCCCCAAGCACTGCCCAGCCCCGGGGACGGCAGCATCTCCAGCGTTTATTTTCCTCTCCAGGACCAAGGATGCTCTCGCTGACCTGGCGTGGGATGGGATGGGATGGCATGGGATGGGTGGGATGGGCAGACACCCACCTGCTCGAAGACCTCCTCAAATCCAGCAAGAAGCAGAAGATAAAACTTAAAACTCATTGGAAAGAGCTTCCCTCCCCCCTGAGCTGGGCAGGAGCCAGGCACCGGGGCTCCGCCACCGCTTTTCTTTTCTCTTTTCCATTGGCTTGTTTTTATATAAGACTGTATTTGTAACGTGAACCAAGGATTTCTTTTCTATTCTGTAATTATAAAAGTTGGAGGAAAGTTTCACCTGATGGCTGTGCTGGTTTTGGGGCATTTCCCTTCCCTTGTGCAGTTGAATCTATTAAAAACTGGTGGGGTTTGCAGCTCAGCGCCGTAGGCTTTGCATCTCTGCTGCCTTATAAACCCAGCCCTCCTTTTCAACGTTGCCCCAGGGAGATTCTACCTTCGCCCTCACTGCCTCTGCAACTAGTTTCCTCTCCAGTGGCCAAATAACAGGGAAAACTCAAAAAAGAAAAAGAAAAAAAGAAAGCAGAAAAGCAGCACCCCCTGGGCTGGGCGATGGGTCAGGGCCTGGTGCGTCCCATCCCTGCGCATGACAGGGGTCTGTAGCCTCCTTTCCCTTCTAAGAAATATTAATAAGCCCCCAAAGAAATAGTAAGAAGAAAGAAAAACATGAAGAACCACCCAGGGTGGGTTTTTTTTTTTTCAGGTTGAGCCCCTGAAATACAGTTTTCCAGCCCTGCAAGGAGCAAGGGTAGGGATTCCCTGGTGGGAGCTGCCTGGTCACAGCTACAGACCTGCAGGAGAAGTTTTCTCCCAGATGCTCACCATTTCCGTCAGCTTTTTTGGGGGGGAACATGGTGCCCAGCTTGATGTGTTCCCACTTGTTCCCAAATCTCTATCCTTATGGGAAGTGAGACTTCATGCCTATAAGGCTCCTCCTGTCTCCAGCCAGGACCTGCCATGGGAAGGGGCTGGAGTGCAGCAGTGCTGTCCCCAGCAGCCCTGCGTGTCCCTGGGTTCGGGTTGGTGGTCCCCAGGTACATGTCACCAGGTCACCCACAGGTCCTGCTGGTACAACTCTTGTGGGACCTCATCCCCGGGGTCTGGTCATTAATACAAAAGATTAAAAGTGGGTTTCCAGACCCCAAATGCATAGGTTTTAGTGGGCTGTCCAGGGGTGGAGGAGCCACAGGGTATTCCCTGGCCATGGGGACAGAGGGGTGTCCCAACATCCCAGGCTGTTGCCCCAAAGCAGTAGGTGAAGGGGCCCTCACTGTGACACAGGGGCTTCCCCATGCGTGGAGACAGATAAGCAGCCCCAACTCTGGAGTGAGTCCCCAGGGAAGGGACCCAAAGGACCCTTTGGTGTGGGTGCAGCTGGTGGGGCAGGTGGGTACAGCACTGCCACCACCCCTGTGGGCAGCGATGCGTGTTTGGGTGAAGCCTGATCAAACAAGAGCTATCTGGGTAGGCAGGTACCAAGGAAGGGGGGAGGATCTTTTTGGGGGTTGAGCAGGGATGGAGCCCTGTTTCTATGACAACAGTGAGGCCAGTTGGACCCAATGGCCAGGGACGAGGGAAGTGGGTCAGCATCCCCATGGGTGACACTGGAGAACCCCATGGCCACACTGCATGGACATGCTGCTGGAACATCCCATGGACGTGCTGGAGCATCTCATGGATGTGCTGCTGGAGCATCCCACAGACGTGCTGCTGGACCACCCTGCAGTTGTATTCCTGGAGCATCCATTGCTGGGCTGCTGGAGTATCTCATGGCTGTGGTGCTGATATATTCCATGTCCACGTTGCTGGAGCATCCACAAGCACATTGCTGAAGCATCTGACTTGGTGCTTGGGCATCCTATGGCCATACTGCCATTGCTGTACTGCTGGAGCATCCCACTGCCATGCTGCTGGAGCATCCCACTGCCATGCTGCTGGAGCATCCCACCACGCTCCATCTCCTCAGATGGGGAGGAAGGAAGAAACCTGTTTGCCTGCCTGCACCCCTGGATCTGCATCTTGCACAACAGCCTCCTGCTGCCCAGCCCCATCCCAGCTCTGGCAGCCTATCTGGGCACACCAGGAAACCCTCTGGCAGTAATGGTGCTCCAGCCTTCAGCCTCGCCCAGCCCCATGGTCTACCTCCTGTGCCTTGGAGAGGGACGGTAAGCGCCAAACTGGAGGCTGAAAGAGGGTTCTTGAAGTGTTGTTCTATTAAAATCTTTAATTTAGGGAGCATCTTCCAGTTTATTGTGGGCATAAAATTCATTGTCCTATGTCTGACACAGATGGGGTCCCTTTGGAGGTGGCTGCTGCTGTGAGGGGCGGCTGTGGGCCAGAGAGGTCACCCAGGTAAGGGAAATAATGCTGGGAGGATAAAAATTGTGATGGGAATGAATTAAGAGATGGCTCTAGAACCTGCGTTGGGTTTTTTTTTTCTGTGGGTGCTGGTGTGGTAAGCTGCCTCCCAGCAGGGAGGGGCACACTGGGAAGGTGGCTCTGGTGGGACTGGGAAATGCAGGAGATGGCTCTGGGAGCCTCACTGGGGGGGATTTATTGCTGTTCCTAAACTGAGCCTAAGTCAGAGCAAAGCCATGGCCCCCACAGCCCTGGATTGGGGTTATTTCTAGCAGCCACAGCCACTATCAGCCTCCCACAGCCACCTCGAGGGAGGTGCTTCCTGGCTCCAAAACATCCCCACAGTGCAGAAAAATAAATACAAATGCTTGGGAGGCTGCTTTTAAAGCAAAAAAAAGTCCCCAGACCTGCCTGGGGGCAGCACCTTATTCCTGGGCTGGGATGTGGGATGTGGGTACTCTCAGATGCAGCTGAAGCCATCCCACACACTGTGGGGCAGCAGATGGGGCTTAGCACCACCCTGAAACGCAGCTCCTCCAGAAATCCTGCCTCCAGGGAGAGGAAGGTGACGGGTTTTCCTAGTCCAGCCTGGGGTCATACAGAATCACAGAATGGTTAGAGTTGGAAGGGACCTTAAAGATCATCAAGTTCCAACTCCGCCTGCCCTGGGCAGGGAAACCTCCCACCAGAACAGGTCGCTCCAAGCCCCCTCCAGCCTGGCCTTGAACCCCTCCAGGGATGGGGCAGCCACAGCTTCTCTGGGCAACCTGGGCCAGGCTCTCACCACCCTCACACCAAAGAAGTTCTTTCTGGTATCTAATCTAAATCTCCCCTCTTCCAATTTAAAACTGTTACCCCTTGTCCCTAAAATTTAAATAGCTAAAAATTTAAATAGTTCTCTTTAGAAACCTGTTACATAGTTCTTTTTCAATAACATTTAGTTACTTTAATTTTTTTTTATTTACCGTTTTGCTTATGTCGAAGTAAATATATTAAACTATTTATTTATAGTAAATAAAATAGGTTATTCATTATAAATTAGTATATTAACTTATTTATAGGAAAAGAAATTTATTTATATTATTATATTCTATTATTATAAGTAAATATTTAAACTTATAGTAAATAAAACAATTTATTTATTATAAGTAAATACTTTAACTTGTTTACTTCACTATTTAACTTATCTATTTATTTTATATAAATAGATAAGTTTGAATTATCTATGGTTATATATTTTATATGTATCTATCTATCTTTAAAGAATCTAAGTTCACAGATGACACCAAGTTAAGTGGAAGCGTTGGTCTGCATGAGGGCAGGGAAGCTCTGCAGAGGGACTGGGATAGATTGGATCGAAGGTGTGAGCTTCAACAAGGCCAAGTGCCAGGTCCTGCCCTTGGGCCACCCCAACCCCATGGATGGCTACAGGCTTGGGGCAGTGTGGCTGGAGCTGCCTGGCAGAAAAGGACCTGGGGGTGCTGGGTGACAAGGGGCTGAAGATGAGCCAGCAGTGTGCCCAGGTGGCCAAGAAGGCCAAGGGCATCCTGGCCTGTGTTAGAAGCAGTGTGATCAGCAGCAGCAGGGAGGTGATTGTCCCCCTGTGCTCAGCACTGGGGAGGCCACTCCTGGAGTCTGGTGTCCAGTTCTGGGCACCTCANTGTAGTGTGGGGATTGATGGTGGCCTCGATGATCCCAAGGGTCTCTTCCAACCAAAATGATTCTATGATTCTATGAAAAGGTAAATAAATAAGTAAAAGGGAAAGTGTGAAACTACATTCATAGACAAAGGATAAAACTGCTCTGGGGGAGTTCAGGAGATATAGCAACTCTCAGATTTTAAGGTTTTATAATAAAGCTTTTTTAGACCAAATCATCAGCCTGTAAAAGCTGGGTTTAAAGACTTTTCCCAACCCAGGTGCTGGGAAAACATGTTTGGGAGGTGGCTCTGTGCCAGTGCTCAGTGCTTGTGACCAGCAGGAGGTCCCAGGAGGACAGGAGGGATGAGATTTGCTTTGAGGTAATAAATTTCCTGGGTTTGGGGCTGGATATTTAGAGGGTGATCCATGTGTCTCCCCCTGAGGCAAAGCCAACAGCATCCTGGCACTCACCATATGGAGCCAGATAGGAAAATATTGGGATTGAGAGGGAAACCAACCATCCAATTCTCCCCTTCTCTCTGTTTCCTTTCCTCCCCTTTCCCACAAGCAGTCACCTCCACATTCCTATTTGCAAATGTAGGGCCATGTTGTCCAAGCAGAATCATTTTGAAATGGCAAAGCCAGCTCAGGACCAGCCACCAATAACCAAGCTGAGAATTTTTGGAGGGTGTCCCAGCTCCTTTTCCCTGCAACCCCAGCAGCATCTCCCACACCCAGAGCTGCATCCCCCCAGGGGCATCAGGATGGCCGGGTGGCTCCCAGCAAACCCAGCCTGCAGCAGCAGTTATCACCTCTGGTCACCAGTTGAAGCTGGGTGCCACACAACCACCCTGGGGTCCTCGGGCAAGGCTGGGTGCTGAAATGGACCCAGGGGAGATGACAACAGCATCCCATAACCTGACCTTCAATTCTCATCCCAGCATGTGTCATGGGGAGGGCAAACAGCAACACCCTGGCTGGGAACATCACCCCATCCATTCCATGAGTTGGGCAAGTTCCATTCCCCAACCACTCCTTTCTCGTGGGAAATGGATATTAAAACATCTCCTGCCTTTCCACCTTCCCCAGGAAAGCCTGGCTCCTTTCTCCTCAGTTTGCAGCTGGTGCATCCTTTGCTGAGTGGGGAGCCTTTCCCTCAGATGAATGGGTTATCACCTTCATCAGCTTCCCACAGTTCTGCAGCCATAATCGGATTTTCTGAGCAGCAGGGGTAATTTTTCCAAATAAAAATGATATGAACTGATTCTACCCCTCTATTCTGAGCTCGTGAGACCCCACCTGGAGCACTATGTCCAGCTCTGGAGTCCCCAACATAGAAAGGACATGGACCTGCTGGAATGGGTCCAGCAAAGTGCCATGAAGATGATCAGAGGGCTGGAGCACTGCTCCTGTGAAGACTGGCTGAGAGAGCTGGGGTTGTTCAGCCCAGAGAAGAGAAGGCTCTGGTGAGACCTTAGAGCAGCCTTCCAGCACCTGAAGGGGCTACAGGAGAGCTGGGGAGACTCTTTGTCAAGAAGTGGAATGACAGGACAAGGGGTAACGGCTTTAAATGGGAAAGAGGGGAAATTTAGATTAGATACCAGAAAGAAATTACTTACTGTGAGGGTGGTGAGACCCTGGAACAGGTTGCCCAGAGAAGCTGTGGCTGCCCCATCCCTGGAAGTGTTTAAGGCCATGTTGGATGGGGCTTTGAGCAACCTGGTCTGGTGGGAGGTGTCCCTGCCCAGGGCAGGGGGTTGGAACTTGATGATCTTTAAGGTCCCTTCCAACTCCAAACATTCAATGATCCTATGGTTCTATGATCACCCAAATGGCACTGGCCATCCCTGATAGGAGGTGTAGGGGAGAACTTGTAGAATAGGGCTGATGGTTGGACTTGATGATCCCAAGGGTCTCTTCCAACCTATGATTCTATGATTCTATGTCTCCCCATGCTCCCACTCCAGTCTGGGACACGAGTGCAGCTCTCCAAGCAGTGATGCTCTCACTGCCCCCAAAACTATCAGGGCACCCCACACTTAAAAAGCCCATGTGAGCGTGGGCATTGCACCACTACCCACAGCCATGGGGGAGTCTGGGGGGACTTTACTTTGACCCCTTATATCCTGGACCAAGCCTGTCCCTCCTTACAGCCATTGTCCCCTGTCTGGCCATGGCTGGGATGTAATTACCGAGTCCAAGCACCTCTGGCCACTATCATGCGAAGAAACCCCGTGTCGCCGTAAACAGGAAGGGCAGGAAGAAAAACGAGTCGATTTTATTCCATCCCAGCCCGAGCAAAGAAATGGATGAGGAGCAACAAAGGAGTAATTTACCCTGCGCAGAAATGCCAGCTCCCTCCCGCAGCCGCGGGACCCCAGCGAGTCACAGATGTTAAGGAGTAAAAAAGCCGCTTTCACAACCTCAAACAAAGGCATAAGAGATGCTTTTCAGGGGCAGGAGGGGAGCTGTGGATCCAGCTGCCACTGTCCTAGGTGCGCTGTGCTAAATACGACTGCCCTCAGGGAAAGGGAGCAGGAGCAGGAGCAGGAGCGAGGAGGCTGGTGGGATGCGGTGGGTGAATGCGAACAATGATGCTGTCCTGCCTGGAGGGAAGCTTAATTCCTTGCTTTTAGATGGTAAATTGATTAAAAAACACATTCTGGTCTTTATTTTTCTCCCCTTTGATGAGTGGTCCCTGCCAGGTAGAAGCTGCAGTGTCCCTCAAGGGACACCTTCCCCCTGGCCCAAAAGGTCTGTGCCATGGTGTGGGTGCGAGGCCCCCAGAAATCCCTGGCCCCACATCCCTAAAGAGATGCTGGTTTCGGTGCTCCCATCGCTTCAGTTTTCTCTGCCAGCTGCAGTGCACTCGTGGGCACATGCACAAGTTTTGGCTCAGGATGTGCAACACGGGGCTTGTCCTGGGCAGAGACTAAACCGCCTGACGAATCCCCTGCAGCCTCTCAGCTTGCACCAGGAGCTGGATCCTCCTGAAAGACGCTGCACATGTGCATGTATATGTGGGGGAGTGGGAGCCATAGGATGAGGGGAAAGGGTTTGACACTGAAACAGGTGAGATTGAGGTGAGATCTGGGGAAGAACTTCTTCCATGTGAGGGTGGTGAGAGCCTGGCCCAAGTTGCCCATAGAAGCTGTGGCTGCCCCATCCCTGGAGAGGTTCAAGACCAGGTTGGAGGGGGCTTGGAGCAACCTGGGCTGGTGAGAGGTGTCCCTGCCTGTCTCTGTTGGGAGGTGTCCTTGGTGGGGGTAGGACTGGATGGTCTTTAAGGTCCCTTCCAACTCAAACCATTCTGTGATTCTATGGTTCTATGCATATATGGTCCAGTGGCCCCATCACCTCCCAGGAGAGCATCTAAGACACCTTTGCACCATCCAGCTCCAGTCCTGCACCAGAGCCAGCTCCAAGTCAGCTGGCTTTGAGGTCCTGAGCATTGAGGAGTTGAGGATGGAGCACACCTGGGAGCCAGCGCTGGAGCTGAGAACACGCAGGGGAAAGCCCAGGCATGGTGCAGGGCAATGAATGTGGAGTTTGCAAGGGATTTGGTGACCAGGACTCTCCTGCCAGCAGCATGCCAGTCCCAGTGCCATAGTGGGCAAGGGATATATTCAGGTGCAGGGAGAAGGTGGGAGCTGGCATGGGCAGGAAAAGGTCCATTTTGTTCCTGCAAGCAGGGGGGGTGCCAGCCATGTTACACCATTCCCTGAACTTGCCTCCTTGTTCTGTTGCCATGCGACTCCCCATGGTGCTCCTGGCACTGGCACCTCTTGCTCCAGGCAGTTTGGTTGCATCTCAGGGGCCTCCTTCCATGCATATGGTGGAGCTGCTTTCACAAATTCCCCCTTGCAGACCCTGTTCACCTCTTTGGGCTCCAGCCAGAGCTTTCCAGCACAGCCAGAAAAGTGGGGTTTTGCATATGAAGGTGATGGAGATGCAACCAGACATAACCACCGTCCACCACCTCCCACGCAGGGAACGTTCTTGAGGCTGGTGGCTCCAGGACTGGCAGAAGGATGCACATCCCTTCGACACCGCAAGAGTGATGCATCGGGATGATCTGGGGTAAATCCACCTAGTTAGAGTCAAGACGGGTGCAAGAACAGGGAATAATGGACAAATGACCACCTGGGGTTGGCTGAAGGTGCAGCCAGAGCTCAGGACCCTTCCAATTGGACATCTCTGAGATCACTGCAGTGCATCATTCCTCCGCATGTGCAAAGCTTGGCTCTGGCTGACACCCATCACAGCTTTACTCAGGCAAATCCTGGAGTGCAAGCAGGCACCCTGAGGAAGGGGCCACCACTAGCCCAAATCCTGGGGTCCACCCACATGAGACACCTCCCTTGTGTGCTGCTCCCCTGCCCTTGGCTCCCTCCAGTCCCACAGAAGGAGCAGGGAGAGGTCCAGAGGGTGAATCAGCCCTTCCCATTATGGGGTTGCTGCCTCCAAATTACACCCAGGGCAATTAGGCATGTAAGTCAGGTGTTACCCAGGAGGACAGCAGGGAACACCCGAACCTCTGTCCATGATGATCAAACCAGGAGCACTGGTGAGGAGCTGGGAGCTGGCTGGGAATCACTGCACCGGCCCTGCAGGCTCTGATGCAGAGAGGACACAGGAGCTGAGCACTGCTAAGACAAGGCACTGAGGGGTGGGTTTAGCCAGTGCTTGGGAAATGTCATTTCTGATGCCCCCAGCACACCCCAGGCCTCCCCCCATGCAAAACCATGCTGGGAGGTTCCGCTGGCAAAGCCATGGTCTCAAATCACTCCCCAGCCAGCTCCCCACTGTGCAAAGCACCCTTGCCCTTGGGCTGAGTGGTTCGTGGGGCTTTGCGGCACATGGGGATGTGCAAGCCCAGGCAGGAGGCATCCATGTCCCTGAGCTGTCACCCCAGGCTGGGCTGGGTGGCAGCAGGCAGGCAGGAGGAGCAGCTGCTTGCATTAGGCAGAGTCACAAGAGCCGCCGGGCTCCTTCTGTGAGGAGGAAATGGGAATAAAAGCAGCCTCCACCCAGCACCCAGGCACACAGCAGGCTCCAAATCAAAGGTGTGTGTGGGCAGGGGGATGGCAGGGAGCTTGGCCTGCCAGAAGGTCTCTGTCTGAGGAGGAGGAGGGGATGGAGGAGGCAGCCCTGGGCAGCCCAGGGAGGTGGCAGCAAGGAGGTCTGGGGGGAGGCTGGTGGCTGCGGGGTTTGGAGCTGGGAGCTGAGAGCCTCCACTCTCACCCTCTGCCCTTCCTCACACAGCAAACCCTCCTGCTGCACCCTGGATTTTAGCAAATTCGCTTGGGTTATGAGAGAGAAGAAATGCAAAAGCATTTCAAGCATCAGGCCTCTGTCACCTCAGCACCACACACTCCTTCCAGCTCGGAGCACATCCACATCTCTCCCTCTGCTTTGCCCCGGGGCAGTGCCAGTCCTAACTGGGCCACAGGTGCCGTGGGAAAAACCTCCTCTGTGAATCTGTAATTAAAGACTGGAGTGCAAAGCATGTGCCTAAGGGGGCTGAATTAAGGTTGTGCAGGCACAAGTCACGCTGGCATTTCCTAAATTTGAGCTATGAGTCTGCAGCTGGGATGATGCACTTCTAAATGTGACAATTTGCTGGGCTGTTGTTTTTTCTAAACTGGGAACATAACAGGAAGCACATCTTGAAGGTACAGCATGCATATAGCTGGGGCCCCAGGAGGGCCCTGGGAGGCCGCCGCGATGGGCTGGCAGCAGCAGCACATTGTCATCTTCTCTGGGGTGACAAGAGCAAATCAGACAGCTTCAACCCTGAGAAATAAGGTCGGGGAAATCTGGAAGTAAAGGAGAGATGGGATTGGGAACTGGGAAAACCTTCCCTGATCCACCCCTTGCAAAGTCACTGCTCACGCCCTTGGCTGCCCTGTGACTCCACCTCTATATAGTCAATATGTTTCCAGTAATAATATATATTTTTAATATACAGATATATTCCAATAAATAGCTCTGTCTGTAGGCAAAGGATACACCAGTCTTGATGCCGTGCTCCAGCTCAGCTTGTCTCTGGAGATGTCAGAGAGGCAGGAGAAAGCCAGAGCATCCCTCCTACTCATTTTCCAGTGCCAAGGACGAGCTGTCGCAACACAAATGGCAAACGCAGAGCTGGGAGAAGGAGATTGCTCCCCACAAAACTCCATTAGGAGTCCCATCTGGGACTGCAGGGAGAAGTCATGCGAACTGAGAAGGTAGAGAGCTTCCAAAGGGCTTAGTCACGTAATTGCCTGTTGAGAAAATCCAGCGTTGATGTATTTAATGATAACAAACAAGCTGGAAAGCTTAATCAGCCTCCTGCTTCGGAGCTCTAATGATTAGAAACCGTGTTGAGGCATGGTGTGGGGGATGATCCCCAAGAAGGGGAGCCTCACAAGCACTCACCGAGGAGGTGGTGTTGCTCCTACCAGTCACAGCATGTGGTAACAATGTGCCACCAGTGGATGTCGTAGTCATAGAACCATAGAATTGTCTAGGTTGGAAGCGACCTTTCAGATCATCCAGTCCAACCATCAACCTAACAAAAAACCATCACTAAACCATGTCCCCAAGCACCATGTCAACCTGTCTTTTGAATCCCTCCAGGGATGGTGCCTCAACCCCTTCCCTGGGCAGCCCAGTCCAAGGCTTGATAACACTGCCTGTGTAAAAAGCTTTCCTAATATCCAACTTGAACCTCCCCTGGTGCAACTTGAGGCCATTTCCTCTTGTCCCATCGCCTGTGACCTGGGAGGAGAAACCACCCCCTCCCNCTGGCCCTACTGATGGGGCAGCACTGGCAAAGGGACCCCTGTGTCCCACCCTTGCTCCTGGTGGGTGTCTACACCCTCCCAGGGCCCATGAAGCAGGGAGGTGGGGAGGTGTAAGGATCTAGCTTGGATCTCGGGGGGCTGTAGCTATAGGTACAACCCCTGGACTCCACAGGCTGTGGATGACCTGGGACACCTTTAGAGGGACAACTGCCGTGGGTGGGACACCTTGAGCAGGGACAAATCTTCCCTGTGAGTTGGCAAGTGTGGCCAAAAGCAGCTCTGGAGCCTGCCAGCTCCTTCCCAGCTGGATATCCACCAAGCCCTGGCCAGCAGCCCATACTCAGCATGGATATTGCTGCCACCTCCCTCTCAGGAGAAAGATGTCACCACCTAAATTCTCCTGCTGCTTTGCTGAGCTGCAGGATTTTTTGGATCCCATCCGCTCTTGGGGCTGTGCCCAACCCAACTGCTGTCCCTCCATAGTGCAGCCCTTCCCACCTGCAAGACTCTTGGGAGGGAAGAGCTGTTCATACCCCAAAAGCTCATTTAGTTTAACCACCAGCATCCAACAGAGCTTCTGGTTTCTCCACAGCTCTGGTGTCTGGGTCCCTACAAGGTTTGGTGGCTGGCTAAAAAGGATAATGAGAAGGTAGAAACACGGAGCAGGGCTCAGCCCCACTCCTCACTGCCGGGACACTTTTCAGCAGCCAGGCCCAGGGGGAAAACCCCTGTGGTTTATAAAGCAAACAAGAATTTCCTTTTTCCTGGTTTATAGCCACTATCAGTTGATTGTGAGGCTGGTTTTTTCTGCAGGTTTCTCAATTATTTTGTTAACAGACCAGTGGTGTGCCAGAGGGGCACCCAAAGATTCTTTCTTACAGCTCTCGCGCGCCTGTGACTCTGCCAAAAACTTTTCTCACTGCCTGGTCCCTGGGGAAAATACCTTCTTGATTCCATAAGAGTGAGAAGTCCTGTGTGGCTCTTCTCGCCCTGGATTTAACCCCCTTTGGATCTCATTTCCCCATTTTCATTTCTCCAGGGTAACTTTTGCTGTCTGCATCTGTCTGTTGTCTTCTGCGGTGGCTCTGTGAGTTGTGACAAAGCGGAGGGAGGACAGCAGAGGACATCACTGGGATGGAGAGGCACTGCCATGGCTGTTTTCTCACCATGGGACGTGTGGCATGGCTTTGCCAGCTGCCTGCCTGCACACAGAGAGGAAATGGTGGTATTTGTTGCTAATGACCTTCAAGTCCTGCCCTAGAGCTGCCTGGTTGTTGTCATTGTACCCAGGATCCACGCTGGACTCGGTACAACCCTGAGCACAGCTGACTGGTGGGAGCTGCTTAAAAAATTGTAATTTTAGGGGGGTGTATTTTTGCAAGAAAAAGTGACTTTCCAGCACAAATGAAATTTTCACATTTCACCAGCCGCTTTTAGAGACTTGGCTCCTGACTCCTGAAAACGTCTGCGCTGGGTTTTTCAACAAGAGCATGGAAACCCGTAGGTGAAAAGTGTCGGTGGAAACCACAGTTTTATCTGATCGCTGGAAGCTACTGCAGAAACGAGGGGATATTTCCCTTCTAAGTCTGCTGATGATGACAAGCCCAGAGCAGAAAGCGTTCACATGCATGCCCTGAATCTGCATGTGGGGGGGACTGGGAAGGTCCATTGTTTTAGGTCTCAGTCCACCCTTGCCAAGCAGCTGATGGAGCAAGGGCTAGATCAGCACACAGCCTATAGAATGGTTTGGGTTGGAAGGGACCTTAAAGCCCATCCAGTGCCACCCCCTGCCCTGGGCAGGGACACCTCCCACCAGACCACGTTGCTCCAAGCCCCCTCCAACCTGGCTTTGAACCCCTCCAGGGATGGGGCAGCCACAGCTTCATCAACAAGTATTGATGCTGCCCAGCTGCAGTGCTGGTTATTGCTTTTGGTCTCAAGGCAACGTGGTTTGATGAAACACCAGCTCTGTGATGAAGCTGAATGATGGAGTTGGATCTTAAAGCTTTTGGGTCAAACCAGCACATATTGAAAGTATCCTGAATAAAAATCTCAGCAGGTTTGGGTTTGGTTTAGAAAAAATTGAGTAAAACGATAGATTTTCTTTCTGGTAGCCAATAAAATTTTGCTGCCCCACTGAAAAACTTGGCAACTGGGAAGAGATGCTCTTTCCTCCCATCTGGCTTTTCATTTCAGAGACCAAATTGTCACTGAAACAGAAGTGCTGGGCCTCCCTGCACTTCCCTGAGGCTGGAGACGGCCAGGCCCATCTGTGGGCAGTACTGAGGGCACTCATCTCTGATTTATGGAGCCACTCAATCCATTTTCTCTTCTACCTGAATCCCCTGCCCTACGCAGGTGTCTTTGCCATCGAGCTGTGAGAAGCTCTGCTCCAAGGAGTATGAATCACAGCAGCGGTGAGTTTATTTGCTCTTAGACTAGGAGGCTCCTTAATAAAGAAGACAGTGTTGTATTGGGCATCGTGCCAGCAAGAACAGAGTCTGGGCAAAGCATGGTTGGAGAGTCTGGAATTGGGCATTTGGCTTTGGTCCATGCAACTTTGATGTTTAATGAAGAGTGTGGTTGACTGAAGATCCTTGTGTTAGACGAGAGAGGGAAAAAGGTACTTCTAGTAATTTGGAGGTTAGGAGGACATCAACCACCTTCTGGAGGCACCTTTTTCTCTTTGTAGACCAAAGATGAAGCCCAGGATAACTTATTCCAGGAATGGTACAGGGTGGGCCAGGGCATCATCCTTGATATCCACAGTGTGACAAGGATCAGAAGGACATTTCCACCTCCAGAAGGTTTTTCCTATGGAAGTGGAAGTTATTTCATTGCCCCCACTGCCTCTTCTCCAGACTCTGCCTGCTCCCTGTGGCTCTGAATTCTCTGGAGAAGGATGTTCTCCCAGTGGGAGACTTTCCATGGATTACAACAAGCTGGAAGCCTGGGCATGGTCTGAGGGGCAACAGAGAGGAGGGCAATGTTGGGAGGCCGAAGAGGCTGCAGGAGGGAAGGAGCCACAGGGCTGCATGTCCCCATGTGCCATTTCTCTGTGCCTTTCTTCCCAAGCTGAATAAACTATCTGGCATAAGCGGGTTTTAACTACGAATACTCCATCCACAGAAGGACTCCTTACCACCTCCTCTCATTATAATAGCATAAATGTAATTATCACAGGTATAATTAACAGAAACCATGTTTCTTGTGTCAGCAAGCAGCCTGGGTGTGTGCCGCAACCTGCTGTGGTGGAGCTGTTATCTCAAGCTCGCAGCAGAGGGTCAGCACAGCTTGGGGAACTCTGTGCTACCACCAGCACGATAGCTCAGGGGCAAGGTGGGGAGCTGAGGTTGCCAGTTTTCAAGCATAGCACCCCAAAACCTGGCCAGCAGAAGCAGGTATGGACCTGCCAGCCCTTCTTCCCCAAGTCTCCATAGTAAGGACACGGTGTGGGAAAGAGCTCCCGACCTCTGACACTTTGGAGTCCTAATATTTGTCACCCAGGAGTCAGAGCTGATGCCTTGTGTCAGGACATTTAGGAGATGTTGCAGAATCCAAATAAAGGAGAAGGGTCTCTGGACACGGACCTGTTGGAGCAGGGACAGAGGAGGCCACAGAGATGTTGTGAGGCTGGAGCCCCTCTGCTGTGAGGACAGGCTGAGAGAGTTGGGGAGGGGGGTGGGTTAAGCCTGGAGAAGAGAAGTCTCCGGGGAGACCTTGGAGCCCCTTCCAGTCCCTAAAGGGGCTCCAGAAAAGCTGGGGAGGGACTCTTGTTCAGGGTGGGGAGCCATAGGACAAGGGGAAGGGTCTGACACTGCAAGAGGGGAGATTGAGGTGAGATGTGGGGAAGAACTTCTTTGGTGTGAGGGTGGTGAGAGCCTGGCCCAGGCTGCCCAGAGAAGCTGTGGCTGCCCCATCCCTGGAGGGGTTCAGGGCCAGGTTGGAGGGGACTTTGGGCAACCTGGTCTGGTGGGAGGTGGGACTGGATGGCCTTTAAGGTCCCTTCCATTCCATGATTCTAGTTGTGCCAGTGCCAAAATGACACAGTTTCACTATTCACACCTCTGCTACACTAAGAGATTGGCCTTGCTCACATCAGTGCTGTTCTGGGGATGGAGCGTGTCCCCATATGGCTTGACAGAGCCACGTTAAGAGTTCTACCAGCTGGAAGGTGGAGAATTGATTTGGCCTTACCACACAAGTGTGGTTCTGACGGGCTAACTGCATCACCGAGGCGGCTTTCCTGCAACCGGGCCACTCAGCTCAGCAGAAAGAGCTGCATCTTCATTAGGGACACTTGCCAGAGGAACCTGTTCACGTTCCTATTCCAGCAAAGAGCCTGGGGGTGACCAGGCCTCACTAACAGGAGTTACTCGCTGCACAGGATCCACACCAAAGCTCTCCATGGGGTGCTTGGAGGCCGGCAGGGCTGTGTGGCAGCAGGGCAGGGGGGCGTCCATGCCAAGTGCCACGTGCACGTCTGGGCAAACCGCTGCTGCGGCGCAGGCAGCTGCACCCAGCAGAGCCAAGTTTATCACAAAGGGGTTTTGCCAGGTCAAATAAACGACACCAGTGCTGCCTGAAAAAAAAGCTTTGGGTGGCTTGGCCTAAAAACCAGCATGAATAGCACAAGCCTTTGCTGTTTATCCTGTCCTGCCCAGCCTGGGGTACTCAGCACCTCCTAGGCTGCAGCCTGTATCTCCCGGGGGTTTTGGAGGGGGGCTGGGGTGAAGCCCTGCTTTCTTCCAAGTCCTGGCTGCCTGGACTGCACCCTCCATTGCAGTGTGGCCGCCTGGAAAAGGCAGCAGAGACACCCATCGCCCTGGCAGTGCTTTCAGTGGAAAATGGATGCAAGCTACGCAACCAGATTTCCACCAGATCTGGCCCTGCTCGTGCTTTAATGTCAGAGGCTTGAAGTAACTTCTTGTAGCCAAAACCACGACGCCACTTGTGTCGCCCAGAAAAGCTCAGGCTTCAGGGAAACCTCTAGCCGAGCCCCACACAGCCTGTGGGACCCCAGCGGCTGATGAAGCCCTTAGAAAGGCGGCTTGTTTGCTCTCTCAGTGCATGCAAGGCCATGTCCCAACAGCAGCTTCCTCCCCTTTTCCATGCCAGGTTCTCCTGCCTGGCCAAGGGGGAGAGAAAATCTAAGCATCAAGTGGAGGCAACAAATCCTCCCCCCCCTCCCCGAACGGAGGAACCCCGGTGCAGGAGGGGGCGCAGAACCCACCGGCGGCCGCTCTGGGACGAGCTGTCCCTTTAACATGGAGGTGTTACCGCAGAAACTACCGCTCCCAGAGGCCAGCGCTTTGGAGTCATGGCCGCCTTGTGAGCCCGGCCGGCGCCGCAGCGGCGCAGCCTGGGGGGTGTAGTTCCCCCACGGCCCCGGCTTTGCCGGGACCGGGAGTGGAAGGGGATGGGGGACATGAAAGGAACCCCCCGCCTCAGAACCGTGTTGGCGGCTTAAAGCGGCGCGGGGTGAGGCAGAGCCGCTCTCCCCCATGGCTTTGTGTCCTTTGGTCCGGTTCTTCACCGCCTTTGTGTGAGCAGGCAGCGGGCACTGGGGCTAGTAGCCTCCCCACCGCGGGGCTGAAGGCCGGTGGCGGCGGTGCAGGGGCTCAACCACAGCCCCGTTATCCAAGGGAGCGTTGATGGCAGTAGCGTGGGGCCTCTATTCCCCAGCCGGGGAAGTGGACGCCATTAACGCCTGAGGCCCCCGACCAGGGCCGGGCCCGGCCCCACCTTGAGCC
>VZTM01027552.1:51243-64471 GCA_013400555.1 Jacana jacana
CCTCAAAGCCCTGGTGATGTTGTGGCCGTGCAGCCCTTCCGCTCTCCCCTTTGTGGACCCTGTGGTGTTTCCCCATGGCTTCCTCGCCACCTATAGATTCTTGAAACTCTGTGGGGATTTGTAGTATCTGTCTTTAGTTAGTTTTAAATAACCGAGAACTTGTAACTTCCTTTCACAGACTCCGCTCCCGTTTCATTCTCTCCCTGACCGGGCTGTATGGGAATTTCTTACCAATAATCATTATTTCTTTCCTCAGTGCACAGAGGAGCTTTGTTCCTTCACTTCATGTTACTGAAGGATTTTGATAATGTTTATTAAAGGGCAGCTAAGGAGAAAATGCCGTTAAATTGTACAGTCGTGCTCTTAAAAATCAGTGAGGGTTTGGTAACCCCAGGCGTTTGGTGTTTTGAGAAGTATTTGGGGAAGGCAGCGATTTCCAGACTTCTGGAAAAACGGAGGAGTGAGTTCTGTTAAATCTTGCTGGTGTTCAAGCTGCTGAGGTCACTGCCCGAGTAGAAGGCGAGCAGAGCGGGTTGTTTGCGTGGCCTGGGAGGCTGGAGGTGTGTGTGTGTCAACAAAGGCCTGTTGTAGGTGCAATTAAAAAAACCCCTTATCTCTGCTGCTCTTAGGGTCATTTTCTTCTGAGCATTCACGCTGCTCTCAGTTGGTGGGACAAACCCGAGGAAGTCTGGTCAAAGATAGGACTTGGATGGTGTTTTTTGAGGGGGGTGTCAGCTTGCTTCCTCCGCTGGTAGAAGATTGTTCTTGGAAGTTGGTTGTAGTAGCTGCGTGTTGGTGAGACTCCTGTAATGAGCCCAGAGGAAACGGAGCCCCTTCTGGGCTGCAGAGGAGGTGGCAGGATTGGTGCTGAGGTTACAGCCACCCAGATACAGGAAGAGGAGCGTTCCCCTGCTGGTGTGGGGCTGGGCTGGGCTGAACCCCCTCACTTTCATCCTCCAGTTCTCTGGGGTATTGGGGGGGCTTGGGTTTAGGTAATAATCAAGGTTGTAAACCAGCAATCTTTGGTTTGTTTTTAAAAATACTAATTCTGACTATACCACGCCTTCAAAAACAAATTGGATTTTGCTCTACGTTGCTTGAGTGTTACACAGTGTGGAGAAGCTCTTTTCAACTCGCCCATTAATGTCTTTATTACTCTCAGGATTGGCTGATAATCTTGTCTTAAGCTGAGGAACGTGTGTGGCGTTGTGCTGCTGCTGTGCCAGCAGAGCATCGCGGGGGACCACTAGATGAGCGACTTGCTGTCACCTCTTCTGCCTGTAGTGTCCTGTGGGGGGGTGATCTTGGGTGTACGTGAGCATTTAGGGTGTTTCAGTGTCAGATGGTTTCTGTGACACCCCATTTCCCCCCCTTCCCTGCCCTGGGTGCCGACGGGAGCAGGACCAGCACCGCTGGCTCTGGAAGGTTCTCCCAACAGCCCCAGCACCGAGAGGTGAGAGGCTTTTTCTCCAGGGAATCTCATCTGAAACATTCCCTGTGTTTTCCCATCTCATGACCGAAGCCAAGCTCCGGAGCTTCCAGGAAGATTGTGCATTGTGTTTGGGAGTTAATTGACTGTATAAAAAAGGAATCCAGCAGTTGAAGTTTGTGTTTAAGAAAAAGAAAGAACCAGCAACCCAGTGCACTGTTGCCCTGATGGTTTGTGTGACCGAGCGAGCGCGTCGCGACCCGCTGGGACCTTGCGTAGGGATTGAAGTTCCCCCTCATGGTTGGCCAGGTGGAGCCAGGCCTGGTGGTGTCGTTTGTGTCCCACTCCTCAGGGGCTTTTTTTCTAGCGGTCTCCGGTGGCAGTGCTCCAGTTGGTGTTTTGTTCAGGGCATAAATAGCCATTCTGGTTTCAGTCTGATGGGTACCTTACGTGAACCTTGCCTCTACTGATAACACTGTGCCGCAGAAATGGAGGGGTTTTTGGCCAGCGTGCGTTTTCAGATGATATTTTAGTTTTTGGGTTAATGGAGCAAATAACTGTGTTAAGAGGAGGCAGATTTGGCATCTTTATGTTGCCCTGCCAAAGCTGGGTGTGTTATTTCAGATGGAAAGCTGAAGCTGCAAGGATTTCATGTTGTCTTTTCCTTCTCTCCTGTCTGTTTCTCCCCCTTCTTGTAGGTGTTGGTGGAATGAGCGTTGCGTGTGTTTTGAAGAGAAAAGCAGTACTCTGGCAGGACTCCTTCAGCCCCCACCTGAAACAGCACGCTCAAGATACAGCTAATCCCAACATGCCTGTTGTATTGACATCTGGAACAGGATCCCAGGCTCAGCAACAGCCGGCTGCAAACCAGGCGCTTGCAGCGGGGACACACTCCAGCCCTGTCCCCGGGTCCATAGGAGTGGCTGGCCGCTCGCAGGACGACGCCATGGTGGATTACTTCTTCCAGAGGCAGCATGGTGAGCAGCTTGGGGGAGGAGGAAGTGGTGGAGGCGGCTATAATAACAGCAAACATCGCTGGCCTACTGGGGATAACATTCATGCAGAACATCAGGTAAAAACCAAAAAGTTCCATGTTTCCAAACTCAACATCGGGCTTATGATAGATGCTTTTAATGACGCTTTTTAAGGCTCCCGCTGGTTTCTGTCTGGTTGGAATGGCAAGAGTTGTACCTTTTGTTTTCTCTTTTCAGGATCATGGTGCCTTGGTATCTCTTAAGCTGAACCATTTCTGCTCTTGAGGGTGTTGCAGTCCTGATCCGCTCTCTGTGAAAGCCAAATGTGTATTTGCAAAGTTTATCCTTCCCTTTCTTGATTTCTTTTCTTCTCGGATGTGTGAACCGTCGGATCGGTGACTGCTGCTGCCTTTCAAATCTGCTGCTGTACTTAAATAATGCTTATGTAATGGTATTACAAAACTGCCAATGCATTCCCAATATTGAAAAACACTTCTGGCAGTTGCTGGGAATGGGTTTTCCTGCGTTTCTTTGCTTGCCTGTTTCGTGTTTGGGTTGTTCTGGTTATAATTAGGAGGGGAGGCTGCTATTAATGTGCTTAGCTGAACCAGGAACAGCCTTAAGAATGTCACGAAGCAGTGCTTTTAGAAACACAGCTGACTTCTAACAGCAGTGTAATGTTTCTGAAAGGATAGTGGGTCAGAGTGTGTCTCGGCAGTGGTGTTTACTAGAAGTGTTGTCAGTAGTTGCGTTGTCAGATGTGCTGGGAGTTAAATGAGTGTGTGACTCACGCTGGCTCTCCTTCTCTAACCTGTAAGTAACTCCTCAGAGAAGATGCGCTTCCTCTGCTGAAGAAGCAGAACTTAAGAGTAAGCACATTTGAAAATGGAATGGTGTCTGTAAATCCTGTCAGAGCAGCAGAGCCAGAGCTTTAGTGACCTTTATGGATACCTCTGGTCACTAGTTTTTCAAATAGAAGCTATCAAGCCCTGGTTCCTCTGCTGTGCCCTCCACAGGGGATGGGTTGCCACCCGGGCCAGTTAAAAGCAAACATTGCAGGGAATTTTGCAACATCACTGAAGTCAGTGTGTACATCAACAAAGAAGTAAACCCAAGTGCCCTCTTACTTTGTTCTGGAAGAAAAATAGCATAAAATACAGCAATATGAACTAACCAGGCGGGAGAATATTGTGGTTACTCCCTTATGTGGAAATGTAGGATTGAGTTACTGCTTTAAAGGAAGTAACTGCATCAAAATGAGATGTATTTTTTTCTGGTAGTCATCCAAGTTGTCAGTCACTAAATGTAGAACTTGTTTCGAGAGACAGCAGTGGAAGAGATCTCAGTGCACTTTGTGTACAAATAGTAGGCAAAAATTTCTTACTGGAAAGCTGCAACTTTTAGGTATTTGAAATAAAAGCTGCCAGGTGTTGTACTGTGGAGGCAGGACCTGTTGTTTGGTCATTTTGTGGAAAGGTAAATTCATGAATTGAGATAATATCATAAAATTACTGATTTTTCTTTAATATTTTTTTTTCTTCCAACTTATACTTTCATTTTCTCTGAAAACCCCCAAACAGAGAGAGACAACAAGGGCCCATTGGATCACTGGAGATGGGGAGGGAACGGGGATGGGACATTAAAAATTGCACTGGGACTTAAACTGTTTTTACTGCATTATTTAATAACCAGAAGATTTAAACTTTCACTCAAAGAACTGAATCCTACCTGTTACACAGAGTTCCCTAAAGTCAGTAAATAAGTTTCTCTTCCTCAGCTTGCTTTGCTTCAGGTAACTTCTTGAGTGAAACCAATGCATTATATTTACCGCTTAATTGAAAGGAAAACTCGTTAGTTTAAATGAACTTTTAGAAAATAATGCATGTATTCTCTGGAAGCAGAACCCTTCTGAGAATGGGCAAACCACACCTGCAGGACTGAGCTCACAAGGCTCGCAGTGATGCATGCGCTGGTTTGCTCCCCAGAGATCTGTGAGTGGAAGCTCGAGGAAAACCCACTGGGCTGTAATGGGTGTTGGGGCCTTTTCTGTTCTGCTCCCTGCTGGTTTTCCCGTTGGCTGTAGTGTATTAGTCGTGTAGGCCTGATGATTTGTGCTCAGGGTGCATCTTTGAACCACTCTATGTTTAGTTTCTTCAGTGAGCTCTGAGGTGGGGCACTAACCCTTTTCTTGTGTATCTTGTTTGATACTGGGTACTTTGCTGGTTGCTGGCAGGTCATCTCGACTCAGTGATCTCGGAGGTCTCTTCCACCTGTGGAGATTGTCATTTATCTGTGTCTTCCATTGCTTCAGTCTTTCTCAAGCACCTTTTATTTTTTTTTCCCCAGGGTTCTCTGTTTGCCTCAGTGTTTTACTCCCAGGCAGCAGGACGCAGGATGTATGTCACCCTAACACTGCCATTCCTTTTGACTTTTTGGCCACCTCCACATCTGCTTCTGAACTTACAGATTCCTTGGGGCAAGAACTGGCCTTACCACATACGAGATGATTTGGTTCAGTTTTGGCTCAACGGGGGTAGAATTGAATTTGTCCTGCAAGAAAAGTGTAAGGAAGTGCTGGGAGGTGCTGGGAGGTGCTGGGAGATGGGGAAGGGTTAAGCACGTCTGCGGAGTCTCCGTTTCTCACAGATCCACTTCAATCACTGTGCTGATGGTCGAGTTCCAGGGAAAATGCAGCAAGGCTGGGTAGTAAACTTGGTAGCTACAAAATAATCGATGTTAGGAAAAATAACTTTAGGTTAAGGCCTGCCTAGAGCCTGGGAGTTCATAATTAAAGGTAGAGGGATTTGTTTAATTGTTGAATCCAGGTTGGTTTGTTATGTGTGTGGACAGACATTTATCTCTGTCTGTTGGTGCTAATACTCCAGGGATTTCTACCAAATTATAGCATTTCATCCTGTGGTATTAAATAGCTGCGGGTGTTGTGAGACACAACTTATTTCTGGGATCTTTGCTTTTCATTTTTACTGTGTTGGCTCTTTCCCCTTGTCACTTGTTTGTACTTGGGCAGCTCTGAGAATTTAGCTGGGAATGACTTTACTGGGGGTGACTAAAGCAGAAGTGTCTCTGCTCCCAAGGCTGTAGATTCTGTCCTTCTCTTAGGAGCAGCAGGAAAATGCTGGTTCTTCTTGTATTTTACCTAGAAACTTGCTTTTCCCTTCTCCAGAAGGTGGCAAGGGGGCAGATTTTTATAGGAAATTCAGTAATTAAAGATGCTGCTGTCATTTTGCATATTTAGGTACCAAAGGCATGCCATCCACACCAATGGCATATATTATAAATTGCTCTTTGTTCTTGCAGATGCTGAAGTAATAGTGAAATCAGACTTTTTTTTCCCCTCTGAACTCCTAAGGTAACTTCATCTCTGCAGCTACAAATACTCAGTCACTGAGCTTTACGTGAAAGACGCTTCCATCAGCCAGGTCTTGGCTGGAAACCACTGTCTTCTCCTTTTAGCCACAAAAAGCAGTAAGATGAGGTTGAGTGTAAGTGTCCATCAGTGATTTTAAGACTCAAACTGAAGAAGTTCACACTGTCTTCACCTGTGATGCCTGACTCCGGCTGGTTGGGCAGACAGTTACACTCACTGCACCAGGCTCTTTGTACACTCTTTATCCTGCAAAAAAAAAAGGGTAGAGATCAGAACCTATGTGAGCAAAGAGGTAGGAGATGCCTCCTGATGAGTAATGGCCCAGGATGGATTTGTCTCTATTCTGGAAGGTTGCATATCTCTGTACAAATCCAAACAGGCTGAGGGGAGACCTCATCCCTCTCTACAACTGCTTGAAAGGGCATTGCAGAGAGGTTGGTGCTGGTCTCTTCTCACGGGCAATGAGCGACAGAACAAGAGGGAATGGCTGCAAGCTGCAGCGGGGTAGGGTTAGGCTGGCCATGAGGAAAAAGTTTTTCCCAGAGAGAGTGGTCAGTCAGTGGAATCAGCTGCCCAGGGAGGTGGTGGAGTCCCCATCCCTGACTGTGTTTCAGAGTAGATTAGATGTGGTGTTGAGGGATCTGGTGTAGGGGAGAACTTGTAGAGTAGGGCTGATGGTTGGACTTGATGATCCAAAGGGTCTCTTCCAACCTGAATGACTCTATGATTCTACTGCTCTGGAGGGGAATCAAAAGACAGTCGACATACTCAGTGCTGAGTTCTCACTGAGCAGGTTCTTAGGAAAACTGACTGGGTTTTGTGGGCTGGGGTCTCCTGTGGGTGGGGTGTGTGTGTGTGTGCTTGAACTGGAGTGAAGAGAGTTTCTTTGGTGGTGGTCCCTTCTGAATTACAGTCAATGGTTATACTCAGACTGTCTGAATTGCACTTAGGGTAATATGGGAGTTGCTTAGAAGAGGCAAATGATTTTAGGCATTTGCTTGCTTTGAGAGCATGTTTAAATAATAACTGGAGACAATAGAACTCTGCAGGGACCATCTTGTTGAATGTGGGAAATTTCTCACATACAGTTGGTGAAGAATAGCAGCGGGGGCTGGGACTGGGTTTTGTGCTCAGAGTTGCCTTTTGGCAATGTGATCGTGCAAGTTCTGAACTGTGAACTTGAAGCAGAGATAGGTGGTGATATTCTCCTGGCAGTGCCCTTCTGGAGCGCAGCTACCCAAACGCTGCTGCTTGCTGCTGTGAAAGGGTCTGATTTGGTGAGGTTTGGTGCCTGTTGGCAGGCACCGCGACCAGAGTTTGCCTTAAAGTTGTGGCGAGGTCCTCTAAAAAGATCTTGGAAGCTGAGAAAGCAGGAGCCTTAGTGTTTCATCTAAAAAAAATGAAATCTCATCTAAGTGAGAGTTAACTCTTTGGGTCAGAGGTGTCCTGGTCTGGTGGAAAGCACATGATGGGTAGGGGGCATTATGGTTAGTCTGGCTTTTTGTCTGTGCTAGAGTTGGAGGTATGGAGGAAGTCCTCATTCATGTACACTGTGTTAGCACATGTGGCTCTGTTGATGAAGATTGATTTCTGGTATCTGTTTCATTAAATTGGTTGGATTTTCACGCAGACTTCCTTGAATCATGGTAAACTGGTTAAAGCTTTTCTTAGGTTTGTGCTGAAATGGCTCTGCTAACTTGATACCCCGATAATTTAGAACACAATACCTTGCTGGATTGAAATGTCTGATTTGGCTGATGCATTTTGCAGAGATTTCTCTGTAGTCCCAGTTGTCTTGGAGGGGGGAATTGGAACATTTAAGTTAGTTTTCTGCTTTACATTGCCCTTTGAAAATTCCTCCTGAGATAAAAGGAGCACAAACGGGTTGGGCTGAGTTGCATATTTATGGTTGGGTATTGGAACATCCTTCTCTTGTATAGGGGAGAAAAAAAATACCCTGAAATATTCAGAAAGTTAGTTTAAGAATTCGTTTCCTGTGACTCTCTGTTTTATTTTTGCTGTCCCTGGCTGGCTGCTGCAGGATTCCTGGCTGTAGCTGGGGTTGCACAAGGAAGGAACCGGACCTGCTGGCGGCGGGGTTGCTTTGTCATGTGTCCCTTTTGTCATCTGTGTTCTTGCTGCGGTGCTTGCTCAGGAAGAGCACGGATGTTTCGTGCTATTGAGTTTGCAAACTTCAGTGCTTCGAGATGACTTCCAGTATTTCTGTTAATACATCGTCCCCGGGTTGTGTTAGAGCATAGCTTCTGCTTGTCTTCTTCCCTCTCTCCCACTTGGCTTTCCCCTTCTCTGCTCTGCTGTGGTTTGCTGGGTTGCTGTGACCTGTTGTCTCTGCCCCTGCAGAACAGGTTGTGATGCTCGGAGCGATTTTTGTGAATGGGTGAAACTTCACCCGAGATACGAGCCGAGAGGAACTTCTTAATTACAAACGGGCACCGTTCGTTTTGCCTGCTGATTGGAAACCTTCTCCAAGAGCTGTCCCGGAGCGTTGACTCCAGTGTTGCCTCTATCTGAAAATTTGCTTTTAGGTGTGTGTTGAACCAGTTTTTAAAGCTGTTTTCTCTGAATGATGATCCTGCGGGTCTGCAAGGAGCCAGCTTGCCTTTGTGTGGATCCCGTGTGATGCTGTGCTCGCTCCCGTCAAGCTATCTGCTCTCCTCTTACTCCTCTCCCTTTGTCAGGGGTAACTTTTGTTCTGGGGCATTTGTTTTTATTGGGAGCATCTGGCCCTGTTACCTTGTAATGGAGCTGTGCTTCAGGCCTTGATTCCGTGCTGGGGTGAAACTCGACTGTTATTAGCCCTTAGCCATGCTGCCAGCAGCCGATGTGGTGTGGGACCACTGGTTGTGACACCAGTTCTGAGCCTGACTCTGGGACAGGACGTGGCCTTGTCCCTTTTTTTTACACCTTTTATCCTCGGAATTTAAACCTGGTGAGCTCAAGAGTAGTGGTGGGAGTAAAAGGAAGAGCCTGCCTGGGGGTCAAATGAAGCAGATTGAAGTGCAGCCCTGAGTGTTAGTGCAAAAAAACCCAGTGGCTAGGACATGCATTTGGGAAGCAGCAGTTGGTTTTCCCAGTGTATTGCCAGCTCTGCTGGGGCAGAATGAAGGTCTGTAGTCCGGTAGTTTACACGTTTGCACCCCAAGACGTTGCAGGGTAACCTAAGTTCCACATTAGTGAAGCACTTCCCTCTGTGAATAAAATCTGAGGAAAAACCATCATCAGCTAACGAAGCCCAGCCCTTCTGAAAGGCCTTTCTTGCCTTTATTTCTGTCCCCTGGATCATTAATCACGTTGGCCAAGTGCCACCTGAAGCATTAGCCAATCTGCAATTTCAATAGCTTTTTGCTTCAAATGCTAATGGTAGTAGCGATTCTAATGATGAATCCTTTACCACAAAAATAGTAGTTAAACCACCTAATCCTGCCTAATACTTGTGACTTCATGTTCTTTCTTTACCAACTATTGTTGCAGGAGGGGACTAAAAATAGTGCTGTAATCAGTTGATGGAACAAGGTATTTTAACCCCGGGTCTCGCTGTTGGTTAGAGGCCTGTGCCTGACAGCCTGCCGTGCTTTTCTTATTGGCAGCTGGTAAATACCTTTTTTCCCCTCCCCTGGATACTGTGTGTGTGTGTCTGTGTGTTCACATGGGGCAGATTTGGGGTTTTGTTTTTTTTTTTAAATCATGTGCTGTGTGAGCTGCTCAAACAAGATGAATGCTGGCAGGCTCCCAGGGCTGAGTGGGAGGCATTTGTTTCCATCTGAAATTTGTAAATCTTGGGTTAATTTAGAAGCCTTTAACAACTTGTGAGTCTGTAAATCAAGTGATACGAAGTGTTTAGGCTGTTCAGCCAGCTATCTATATTGGGGGTGTGTGTCCTCCCCAACATTCTAACCGTGGCCGGTCGAGGCCTAAATGTTTTGGGTATTTCTTACTCTTCCTGCCTCAATCCCAGTGTTTTTCTAGTAATGGTGACCACTTTTGAGGAATGATTTACTGGGAAATATAAAATTTGTGTGGTTTTTTTTTTCTATTACAAATTGATTAAGACTTAAACCATGGAGGCCTGGCCTAGTGGATGGAAACTTTACATGACACTTGCATTTTCACACTTGAAGAGTGCACAAGAGTTAAAAATAGAGAAATCCCCAAGTACCAGTCACAGTTCTGAGACACTGTGTGTAAAGCAGCACCCTTCATGTACCACTCCAAACCCGGGAGAACTTGGAATCTCTCATCTTTTGTCTGGAGAGAGATGGCTGGAGAGAATGTAGCAAAGGTCTACGGGGGTGATGAGGGGACTAGACCATTTCTCTTAGGAGGAAGGACTGAGGGACTTGGGGCTTTCTGGTCTGGAGAAGAGGAGGCTGAGAAGGGGACCTGATGAACCCCTATAAATACTTCCAAGTGTGGGTGTCAGGAGGATGGGGCCATTGTTTTTTCAGTGGTGCCCAGTGACAGGGTGAGGAAATGGGCACAAACTGGAACATAAGAAGTTCTGTCTGAAGATGAGGAGGAACTTGGTCTCTTTGAGGATGGCAGAACTCTGGCAGGGGCTGCCCAGAGAGGTGGTGGAGCCTCTTTCTCTGGACACATTCAGACCCCACCTGGACAAGTGCTTGTGGGACCTGCTCTGGGTGACCCAGAGGGTCTGGATAGATCTTCAGAGACTGGATGATCTTCAGAGGTCCCTTCCAACCCCACAGCATTCTGTGATTCCGGGATTCTCCCAGAACCAAAGAAATGGAATTCATCTCAGGAGCTGGGAAATCATAACGTTTGGACCTACCTTGAAGAGTGTAACAGTAACACAAATTCCTGCATTAATATGTGGGAGCAGAAAAGGAAAACAAGAGGTGTCATAGCAAGGTGAGGAGCTTGGTCCCATCCAGCTTGTCCAGAGATTGGATTATTGGGGAGCTCTCTTCAGATTCATTGGGAACATGACCAGCAATGGCAGAGACCAACGAGGGAGCCCTTGTTGAGGATTTATGGGCTCAGTGGTTGGCCTGTCCTCCTGCTTGTGTTTGCCAAGTTTGGGTGCTTCCCCCTGAATTCCTTACCTTTAGGATACCCCAGAGTGAACTTGCTCAAAAAGGAGGGTGAGGGGAGACCTCTGTGTCTTCTCTCAAGGAACAGGCGATGGGACAAGAGGAAACAGCTTCAAGTTGCACCAGGGGACGGTTAGGATGGATTTTAAGAAAAATTTTTCTCTGAAAGGGTTGTCAAGGCTTGGCAGAGGCTGCCCAGGGCAGTGGTGGAGTTGCCATCCCTGGAGGGATTTAAAAGCCAGGCAGATGTGGTGCTGAGGGACGTGGTGGTTATTGTTGGTGATGGGTTGATGGCTGGAGTGGATGATCTGAACGGTCCCTTCCAGGCCAGATGATTCCATGATTCCATCCTTGGCTGGCAGGACTGAAGGCTGCAGTCGGCTTCTGTAATTTACTGGAGATCAAAGAAATTTTGAAAGCAGCCATTTGTTTGTTCCAGCCTTGTCTTTGCAGCATCCATCCTGGCTTTTGTTTAGCAGGTGCTGTCCTGGGGGGTTAGCCTCCTGGTCAGGAGTGGAACTGGGAGAGCTGGGATCGAAGGGAAGGACAGCTGAGGGCTGGCTGGGTTCTGGGGCGAGACAGCCCCTGGGGAAGAAGCCTTTGAAACGGGCCCACAGGGAAAGGGGTGATGGAGAAAGTGGAGAGCCGGGGCTGACAGCCTTCTGGTTTGCTTTGCCAGTTAATGTAATTGGCTTTCTAAATAAGATAGTTTAAACCAGCTTCAGTCATGGTTACTGCTAATAAATGAAGATATTTGATCTACTTAATGCTGTGCAACATTAAAAAATAAACCCTGAGGGGTCCTAACTTTTATGGTGCTTAGAGACAATTTTTTTAGATTATCACCTAGAATATTTCTCAACTAGTTATTGTTCAGCATTTTTTTTTTCAAAGGACTTTCTAGTGTATTTATTCACTTGTTTTTCTCCTGTATGTTTGGCTTTTCCTTTTTTTTTCTTTGTTTAATTGCCCGTGTCCTTTCTCTTCCTGGGAAACACCGTGTGCATGAGGAGAAAGGAGAAAATCCTTTGTGATCAAGAGTCCAGTTTAGCCTTTGATGGTGATGCTGTGTGTCTGTCTAGGTGAATGTAAATCCTACCGCAAGGAGGATTCCATAATACATAGGGCGAGTGTACAGTCCCCCGAGGTACCTGCAGCCCATGAAATGCGATGCAGAATTGCACTTTGAATTTCTATGTAAAGGTCATATTAGCAACCATATTGGCTTCATATAGGGTGCAGTGTTAACATTGATTATTGACATTAATATTTACCTAAAGTTAAAACTCAGCTACGTTGCTGGTAGCTGTCAGTTTAGGAAAAACCCCTTGGATTATTCTAGAATAAAAATATATGGTACTGGAAACTTGGAAGGTAAATATACTGTTGTTCTCATGTTAATTTGTTAGGGCCTTCAAATCCCTGTTTAGTAATTGTGAGGACAGTTTGGGGCCCCAGTTCCTGTTAATTTAACTGACTGAAGAATTCTTTTTGACAAGTGCCATTTAGCCCTGTGGGCCTTGTTTCCTGGGTTAAAATTAACTGGAGTTCTCTGGTGCCACATGTCTCCTCGGGTGCTGGCTGTAGCCCCCTTTCTGTGGGCACCTCTGCTTTTGCAGGTTCCCTGCTCCTTCCTCACTGCGCTGCAGCTATTCAGCACTGGGAACACTGGGAACACGGCCCCTGTTCTGGCATGGTTTATCATGGAATGGTTTGCATTTGAAAGGACTTTAAAGATCATCACATTTCATCCCTCTGCCCAGGGCAGGGACACCTCCCACCAACCCAGGTTGCTCCAAGCTCCCTCCAACCTGGCCTTGAACCCTTCCAGGGATGGGGCAGCCACAGCTTCTCTGGGCAACCTGGGCCAGGCTCTCACCACCCTCACACCAAAGAAGTTCTTCCCCACATCTCACCTCAATCTCCCCTCTTTCAGTGTCAAACCCTCCTCCCTCGTCCGATGGCTCCCCTCCCTGATCAAGAGTGCTTCCCCAGCTTTCCTGGAGCCTCTTTAGGGACTGGAAGGCCTTCTCTTCTCCAGGCTGAACCCCCCTCCAACTCTCAGCCTGTCTAACCTGGGGAGGTTTGGTCCTGCTCTTTGCCTCTACTCTCACCCTCTCTTGTGGATGATCCAGACCCCTCAGTGACACCTGGGATTCTTGCTTGACTCTGCTGTGCTTTTCTGTGAGACAACCTCCAAAACGTCTGAAGACTGTTGGTATCTGACAGAGGGTGTCCGGGGTGTGTTTAGAGGCAGGGACATCTCTCTTGCTTGGGTTGGTGCTGTGGTAGGAGAGCAGGAGGTCCAGTATCAGATGGTACTAGCACAGAGAACATCTTTGTGCCCAGGTGGCAAAGAAGGCCA
>VZTM01027558.1:846-18142 GCA_013400555.1 Jacana jacana
AAACAGTAGGAAAATACTGAAAATTATTCCTGGAAAGTTTGGAGATTAATTTTATTTTGAGTTGTGTTCCAAATTTCAGAGGGTATTCCAAATTTATTTTAAGTTACTTTTCTCTGGATAATAGGCTAAAAGCCTTAAGAAAATTTGTTTTTCTCTCCCCGCCTCCCACCCACAGTTTTTCTGCTTGTCATGGCTCTTTGATATTTGAAAAATAGTAATACATGCTGATCTCTCTCTGTATAAACTCAAGGAAACCAGAAAACGTGAAAATTCATCCAGTGTAAAGACTTAAATAAATCCACCCTGTTTTTTAATACATATCCTGGCCTTCCAATTTTCCAGAAATTTGTTTCTTTTCATTTTGTAATGCTAGGTGATGTTTATTATTGAAACATTTCCTTTTATTGGACTATAGTATACTATTTGATCAAGCGAAAACATATTATTGGCATATTGGTATATTTAATCAGCAAAACCAATACATATTAATTTACAAGCTGTTGCAAAATTTCTGAAATGTACATGGTTTTAAATATATTCTTTTGAGCTCATTTGTAGCTCAAATACCTGCTTAACTAATTTAATCTTAAAATCTTTACATTGATTATCCGTAGGTATGATACTGAATAAAGGATTGATCATTTTTCTTCAGATTCTGTAGTCATAGAGATCAGGTGTGTCTCTTAAACCTACTGTTACCATGCAATACAGTTCTCTAAACTGTTCCCTAAGACAAGAAAGTACTGAATATCTGATAGGACATACTTCTTGAGAATCTGAGATGTTAGCCAATTTCAATCTGTAAAGTCAATGTCCAACTGAATTCTGAGTACTACAGGTTATGTTGTGTTTTATACCCAAATTACCTGGTTTTGTCTCTTTGTTATCACCCACTCTTCTTACATTGTTATAACCAGGTACATAATAAAAGCAAATTAAATTGAAACACAGCCATACAAACTGAGCAAAAGGAAATGGTTTGGAAGCCTTCGTGTCTGTTAAACATTGTTTGGACCTATCTTATGAATGTGACGATTCAAATTTGAATGCAGTTTACAGCAGGAGCTAAGTTCAGGGCCCAGTGGAGCTGCTGTTTAGATAGGGAAGATTCTGGACTGGGAAAATGTGAGGAGTGGTGTTTCTCTCCTCCTGTACTCTAGAAAAAAAAATGTCTTTTTATGCATTTTTCTGTTAAACTGATGGCTACATACCTACTAACCTGTTTGTCTCCCCAGAAAAACTGTCCCTGGCTGTAGTTAGTAATTTAAACAGAGTTATAGGTAAAAATCTTGATTAGCCATTAGCATATTTGCTTAAAATACATTTTGGTCTGACTTGTTGGCCAGAAGCAGAGCATTGTTTTTCAATATTAATCTCAAAATACCTTAGACATTTATAGTGCTTCATTGAAGATGCCTTTATTTCTTGCCCATATTCCCAGAGTCTGACTTCTTGGCCAGACTGTATCTTTTACACTCACATCACTTATGTGTATTTACACTGAATTAAACTTGCTATCATAATCATACAAGATAGCAATACTAGTGAAACAGGTGTTTTGAACACCTGTATCTAGAGTATTCTGGTTCTGACCAGATCCATATTAATAATGTAACTTGGTTTGATATCTGAACTATAGAAATCCAAGGTTATTTGATATTAATACAAGTATCCGTTGTTTCTAATGTGAAACAAGATGTGTTTCATTGTGAAGCTATCTGAAACATTCTAACCCCATAATTATTTGAAAACACAAACTTTTTGGTTTGAAATATGGCATATTTTGTTCTGAGCATCTGAAACACTGATATTTGATATAATAAGAATATATATACGCCCATTTTACTCAGCCAAAACTGTTCACTGAATTTAATGTGATTTCCCTGTGATTAATTCTGATTTAGTTGTTGTTTCCCTTTTTTGTGCATATCTGACTCATGTTAGACTTATTTTTAAATTATGAGAAAATACTCAAAACTATTGTATGGCTGGTATCTACATAAATTCAGCAATTCTATTTGTAAACAAATCTCAGTAAGTTCTCTAGTGCAGCCCTCAGTTTCCAGGGAATACAAAATCTGGATGTTTAGCACAGCAAGCAATGGAAATCAGCAGTTTCCTAACATGCAGATTTTAAAATACATGTAGTAAAAAATATAATTCCACAAAATATACACTAACAAAGCATTAGGTAATAAATTGCTACTTTGATATTTATTCCCTGGAAACTACTGTCTGTCCGTATTTAGAGCTAAAAATGGCTGTTCACCTTCTAAGGTTTATAAAAGTCCCTACTGCTTTTCTAACTAAATTATTTTTCTGTAGCCTGAAGCTACTAACAGTACCTGAAGAATTAATAACAGTGTTGGCTCCCGTCAGCTTGTATCCTGCCAATTCTATCTCACATTGAGCACAGGGACTAAGACTACAATACTTACAACTCTGGTGGAGGTTTTATTACATTTGCTGATAGTGAGCTGATAGTGATAATGGTAATAATCTTAAGTGACTAGCAAAACAGGAGGGTGCTAAAAAAGATATTGCTAAAATATGTTTATAATCCACAAAAGAAATGTGTCCTTAAGTGAAAGTTTTCGGGACACTGTCAAAAAGCTCTTGGAATAGTTTGGGTTATCAAGTTCTTCATCAGTGCTTCACTGAGGGAGTTTAATTCCCTCCTGTGAGAACCCAGCAAAATTAACTGATTTTACCTACCTGAAATTTTAGATAGAATATTGAAAAAAAAAACAAATTAACAAAATCTGAGGTTAATTCCAAGATGTTAACTGGCTAGCTTTTGGTTTGGCAGTGTATTGAATTGTCATCTTTCTGAAAGGTTTGAAAAGTGAAGTGATATTCCCATGCACTCAATAGGGGTGGGAAGTTTGTGCTTGCTTTTGGTTTACTTGTCAGGGTTTGTGAAGCTGATCTGGAGACTGGATTTAGAAGGTTTGGGAAAGGTTGGTTAATAGGGCTGAATACTTTTTAATTATTGTTGGTTTTACTTTGCTTGCCTGGTGTGAAACTGAGGCCAGGCCAGAGTACTATTATAGAAGTCATTAAGCAAACAAATAATAAAATTATAATCCCTGTTGTGTAGAGTTCACAACCCAAATAATAGCATGTCGTTTCAACAATCCTAACTTAAACTATATCAATGAAATTTTATTCCGGTTACATAATAAGTATTTTAAGCCCTGGACAACCTGGTCTAGTTGGGGGTGTCCCGGCTGACTGCAGGGAGGTCAGACTAGATGGCCCTAGAGCTTCCTTCTGGCCTGGACCATTCTATGCTTCTTTGAAATGTGTATGAATATAATTTGCATCAGAAAGTAAAATATTTTAAATGAGAATTCTAATAAAGTGGCATAATTTTGAAGTGATGAACATTGTGTTATACTAAGACATCACAGTTATTAATTTAAGAAGTAGATATTTACAATCATTATTTTTAAGAGAACTTCTTATGTTCTTTTAACTACTCTGGAAACACTTAGTTACTTTCCGTATGAGAAGATGTTGAAAATTCTCCTTTTGGTGAGATCTTATCTAAGCATGAAACCAGTTTTTTGCATTCATCAGGCAAATTACAATATTGCTAATGTCTCAAGATCAAATGGAATCTCATACACGTATTAATCAGAGTTCATTCACTACCTTCATTTCAGTTCTGTCAAAATCAAAATGATGAATTTTGATTGACAATATATTTTCTGGCTCAATTTGGACATGCCATTCTAACCTTAGAGGTAGTACCAGAATGTCTATAGTTGGCACAAGCTTCTGAAGAAGATCAGCTGAAATGAACCAGAATATATGAAAGCAGTGCTTACACATAGTAATATATGCTAACAGCAGGTGGTGCTGTACCTTTAAATGAAAGGCAAACTGCGGCTCCCCACCCTGCAACCCTCCCTTCCCCCCGCCCCCCCGGCCATGCGTGCATGCATTCGTATTGATATGAAGGCAGATGAAGTTTGAACCCTATTTTAATTTTACTTAGATCTGTATGGATTCATATAAATGTGTGTGTATATATATGATATGTGCTATTTCTGGTTTAAAAGTTCTTGTGTGAGTTGTCTTTGTGAATTTTTACTCTGCTAGCAGTCAGGGGTTAATGTGTATTACTTGCTACAGTCAGACTTAGTCTTCTCAAATATGATACTCGTTTTCTGGAGGAGCGATCTTCTGGTTATTTTTACTATACTTTGAAGCATGGTGTAGATAAGGCATAAAGAGCTAGCTGCAGTGGAATAACTCCCAGCGATGACAGGTTTTTCTTTGCTTATCACTCTTGTAATTAAGTGCCCTGAATGTGTGTATAAATTTCATTTATTTATTTATTATTTTATTTTTATTTTCATGCCAGCTCTACTGAGGAGGCAGAAAAGCACAGAGACATTATGTAATTTTCCTGAGAAGATTTCAGGCTTCTCTGCTCAAACAAGTTTAACTCGCTCTCTAGCTATACAGTTTATTTTTAGGATAGCCCTTCTTGGGCTGCTCCCTGATACAGGTATTGTTGTAGATGATGGTGAGAGCTCTGATTGTAGAGCTAAAGCTGAATTTTAGTGTTTCTGCAGGAGTAATCTGAACAGTAGTAAATTATAACAAAAGACCATGTTCCTAGTAGATCTTGTGAAGATATTCCAGTGAATAGTGAGTCACATGAAGTATACAACAATTCATTTACCCTATCTAAAGGAAGGGCTAACATTAATGCTAATCAAAAGCACAGAATATTAGAAAGCTCTTAAGATTTCCCCCTCTGTGATAATTTCTATTATGCAAGTTCCTATCTGTATAGATGTAAGTCCACTGGCAAACAAGAGGTTCACATAGAATGTCATATATGGGGGAAAAAAAATTCTACTTGCAGTGTATGAAGAATGCTATATGGGAAAGTCTATTTATGAGACTTAATAGGCAAATTATGTGACCTACTGTGTTAAAACATACTGAGTAAACAAATTTATGAATGTATTATGAATGAGTCAGAGACTCATTTTGTTAAAAAATGTATCTGCTAATTCAAATCTGCCTTAAGTGGTTATGTCAAACTAAGCACTACAAAAATATCACTGTCGTTGCATTGACTGCATCTACAGAGACTTCTTTTATCAGTTCATGAGAAATGTAAAGAGAAAGAGGTTGTTCTTTGAGTCTGATGGTGCCTAAATTAATTACCAAAGTAACCCTTTTAGTACCTATTAAATACTTGCCCACTAACGCTAAATTAAAACCACTATAATTATTGGATTCAGTTTACAATCAAATGGGTATAAGAAATGACTTTGTTGACAACCTAATTATTACTGGGAGCTCAATGTGTGATACACTTATTCTGGAAATTTAGAGAGCTTTCCATATTATTGATAGAGAAACAAAGAATGGTGAATTCTTTCAATAAAAAGAAGCAGTTGTTATGTATCGGGCTTAAATTATGTAATGCATAAGTAACATTTTGTAATTCAAACAAAAGAAATAAACATTAATAAGAGCCTGATCAAAAATTTCTTTTTAACACAGGTGAAGTAAATAAATGAGAATTCTTAACATTTCAGTAGCTTTCTATTATATGTGAGCTATAAAAGCTATTTTGATTTTATAACTGTTTTCAGGACTGCTCCTAATGGTTTTTGCTTTAGGTAGGGTTAAAAATTAGGAGAAATCGAAATAGACAACTCTTTTATTGCCTTGCTGCACACAGCTGAGATTTAATTTACCATTTGTATATGAGTAGATTGAGACCCTAGTGTTCATCCTGTGCATATACGGTAGGTACTAACAGATGAGTATGCATCAGAACCTCATAAAAAATTTCATTGCTTTTAAAAGGCTTCTTTTAAGCATACATAGATTTACATGTATTTAATTTGTCATTTAATCTTTAGATAAAAAAATATCTTTTTTTTTTTTTTTTCCAGTGGGTATTACTTGAATATGCATTATGTTAGTTTCAAAGTGAATGTTACTATAGAAATATATATACAAGAAGGAAATATCCTGAGTTTACTGGTGATAAATTCATAACTCTGCAGAAGACTAATTTAAAATAAATAAATTTAATATGCAAATTTTATTTTGCCTCTTTTTAGTATTGCTCTTTTCATCATATGCTAAACCTTGCTTAAAGTTAAACTTTTACCTAACTGCCTTTTTGGTGCTGATGTTTTATTGCTCATCTTGCAGATGATCAATAAAATATTATTTCATTACAATTTCAGAAAATGTTTGGAGTGGTGTCATATTTGCAATAAATGTCACTGTGGTTCACTGCAGTTCTTTTGGAACTGAGTTGATACAGTCATTAGGAGAGAAAACCAGAAACAGCTTGTACAGCTTTAAAAGTATGCTTGTCTAGACAGCAGATGAATGGAGAAGATTTTTCCTGCATTGGCCTTGAGCAAACTCTGTGCAAAATCACAAGTACTTATATAAGCCAAGACTGCAGTGACCAGACAGGAGAGCCTAGAATCCTCATTCTAGATTATATTTTATGTAATCATTTTTTGTTTACATATTATAAATGAAGTTACTTTTTATGTATTGGGCACTCTGCAGTAATATAATGTTTAGCTAATGGAACCCCTGCAAAAAAGCTATAGACATAGAAAGAAATATTCTTACAGCAGGAATAACAGTAGTAATCTTCCATCTTATGTACCATTTCTGGCAGAAAAAATTAAGCTTCAGAATAAAGCCATAAATCTGAGCTCCAGTACACTCAGCAGCATTGGCGACGGTGCTTCAGGCGGACAAGAACTCTGACATGGTTCATACCCAATATGCTCCTTGTACTTGCCCCTCCAGTATAGACCAAAAGGTTCAGTTCCTTTACAGGGAGGTGTCCCTCTCCCTCTAGGGAATTTCGGTCAACCTTAAGAGACTCTGAAACATGGTGAGCAAAGAGACAGGCAAGCCCCTAACACTCAGTTCTGTCTAGCAGTCACTAAGCAAAATTGCATTGTTGGTTGATGTCTTTCTCTTTCTCAGGGCAAAACAACTCTTGCTCAAATATTCCCTCCCTTTCTCTTTCACTAACACGGTGGCAAATATTTACTCTGTTAGACGTTCACACTTGCGGTCAAAATAATGGCATGAACTGAACTAAGGGCATATATCTGCACACTTAATTAATATATAGTATATCTCAGCCCATAGTAAAAGAGTTCAGATAAATCATCTTCTTCACGTTTGTTGCAAGCTAAGAACTTTCACTGTATATGAAAGGTAGCTCAGCCGATGCTTGAGAAGCCACAATAACTTGATTTGTTATCAGTTCCCTGGGAATCTGGGCCACAAATCATATAAAGTCACATAGGTTAAAATCTCAAGAGGTTTTAACAGATTGCTGGTATAATGTACTCAATATAAGACTGTGAACACATTGACATTTGCTAGTTTTAGCTGAAGTCTGTTCAAAACAGTTTCAATAGAGAAATTCTGCTTAAGAGTTACTATTATGAATGATAAAAGGGTACACCACCTATTAGGCAGACCAGAGTTTGGGGACAAATCTTGGGAATCAAGCAAGGAATGTGTAAGCAGTATAGTCTGACAGTGTTGGCATAGACTTGATAGAAAGCTCAGGGGAAAGGAATGAAAGGTAGCAGTTTGAACAGCTGTTTCCACAATGTGCCAACATAACCTCAATGGGAAGTAAAAACTGGACGGAGCAGATCGCGTGCAGCCAGTGCTGAACCTGGAAAGGTTCCCTTAAGTCAGCACACACACAGCCTCTGGTGCCATGCCAAGCAGTATTGCATATGAGCTATGAGGATAAGCAAGTAAGAATAATCCTAAGAAGCTCAAAGCATCAGTAATCTCACCAACACATCTCTGCCACTCAGTTCTCCTGTCTGGAGGATCAATGATTGCACAGCAAAATGCATTAACTGCAGGAAGCTTAATACAAAGCATGTGTGTAGTCAAACCCACTGAGGCAGCCTCTCGACCTGAAGACAATGGCATGAAAAAAGCATTTTAAAGCATAATATATTGCAGGTTTTACTGATACCTGTACTCATGTTCACTCTCCATTTGCATAGTTAATGTCAGAATGTACGGAAACTGTGACCTGAAAATAAAACAGGAGACAGCACACTGGGATGAGCTAGGTGGAGCTGCTACTTTCCAGATTTTATCTGAGGGCTAAATGACTGGTTTCTTCATTCATCCCAGCAGTGACTTAAGCCACTAACTGCCAGTATTTTCTTTAATCCATTCTCAACTGAAAAAATTACTAGCCTTTCCACATTTGTCGTGCCAGATACTGTGTTTCTTTACCTTAGATCTGCTCTGTCTCTAGGAACTTAGTTAGCAAGCAACAATTTCCTAAAGTTTCCATTCATTTTTGGTATGTTTGTTAAATTCATTGTCATTCAGAACAGCATCCCAAAAGTTACTTTAGGAAGTCATACTGACAAAGGGAAAAGCAAGATATATGCATGATAGCTACATCTAGTACTTAAATAAATAAAAGTTCAGAAAATTAATGGTTACAGCCCTTACATGGTAGGCACAAAATGAAGAAGTATTAAGATATAAGTGGGACCTGATAAGATACGTCTAGTGGTCTTGAAGGAACTGGCGGATGAAGTTGCCAAGCCGCTATTCATCATATTTGATAAGTCATGGGAGTTCAATGGAGATCCTGCCAACTGGAAAAGGGGAAAAATAACCCTCACTTTACAAAGGGAAAAAAACGGAAGAACTGGGGAACTACAGGCCAGTCAGTCTCACCCTTGTGCCTGGTAGAGATAAGAGCAGATCTGCCTGTAAACTATGCAAAGGCACATGGAAAATAAGGAGGTCATTGGCAACTGACAATATGGCTTCATTAAGGGCATGTTAGACATATCATGCTAGACAAATTTGTTGGCCTTCCATGATGGTGTTACGGCACTGGTGGATAAGAGAAAAGAAACCAACATCATCTACCTGGACTCGTGTAAAGCATTTGACACTGTCCTGTACAACATCCTTGTCTCTAAACTGGAGAGACAGGTATTCGATGTATGGACCACTCAGTGTGTATGGAAATAGTTGGATGGTCATATTCAAAGAGTTCTGGTCAATGGCTCGCTGTCCAAGTGGAAACCAGTGATGAGTGGTGTTCCTCAGTGGTCAGTACTGGGACCAGTGCTGTTCAATGTATTTTTTGGTGACATGGACAGTGGGATTGAGTGCACCCTCAGCAGGTTTGCTGACAGTACTAAGCTGTGGGGTATGGTCAACACACTGCAGTGAAGCGATGCCATCCATGGGGACCTGGACAGGTTTGAGAGGTGGGCCTGTGTGAACCTCATGAAGTTCAACCAAGACAAGTGCAAGGTCCTGCACATGGGTAAGAGCAAACCTAAGCACAAATACAGGGTGGGCAGAGAATAGACTGCAAGCACTCCTGAGAAGGACTTGGGGGGGTGTTGGTGGATAAGAAGCTCAACATGGCCTGGCAATGTGCTCTCACAGCCCAGAAAGCCAACTGCTTCCTAGGCTGCGTCAATGATGATGGCATGACCATCAGGTCAAGAGAGGTGATTCTGTCCATCTACTTTGTTCTTTTGAGAAGCCACCTGGAGTATTGTGTCCAGCTCTGGAGCCCCCAACACAAGGAAGACATGGACCTGTTGGAGCAAGTCCAGAGGAGGGCCATAAAGATGATCAGAGGGCTGGAGTACCTATTTCATGAAGACTGGTTGAGAGACCTGGAGTTGTTCAGCCTGGAGAAGAGAAGGCTCTGGGGAGACCATATAGCACTCTTCCAGTACCTAAAGGGGGCCTACAGGAGAGATGGGGAGGGACTCTTTATGAGGGAGTGTAGTGATAGGACTAGGGTTAACAGTTTTAAACTAAAAGAGGGGAGGTTTAGACTAGATATTAGGAAGAAATTCTTTACCGTCAGGGTGGTGAGACAGAAGTTGCCCAGGGAAGCTGTTGATGCCCCTTCCCTGGAAGTGTTCTAAGACGAGGCTGGATGGTGCTTTGAGTACCCTGATGTAGTGGAAGGTATCCCTGCCCATGGTAGGGGTTTGATTGAAACTCAATGATCTTTGAGGTCCCTTCCAACTGTAACCAGTCTACGATTCTAGAGACTTAGGGAAGAGATAAGAAAAATTGTTGTTCTTTTTTCCTTTCCAAATCAGAAAAGTTTATGTTTATTACTTCTCTCTACATGATATATTTGACCTGGCAGTAAATTCTGCATAATAGGCCTGGTTAATCTATCATGTTAATATGAATACATATCAAATTAACATTACATATCTTTTTATTTACCGTAACAATGTACATAATTTCCTTTTTGTAAGGAAGTAAACCTTTTCCTCTAAAGTCATTGATGAGTATCAGACATCTTAAAAATAATCGGATTTTCTTCTTCCCGACCCCTTCTTCTCCTGCTAATTTTAATAAAAGGATTTTTTAATTTACTTTTTAACTGGCAGGTAAAAGGTGAATGGGAGCTCTGTTTCAATCCTCCCAAGTTTTCTGTATTCCCAGCTTCCTCAGAACAGGCAGAGACAAGCTGGCAGTCAGCCTGGAAGAGGAAGAGGAGGGGCTGACAGTCAGGGCACACAGGCTCCAACAATTTGCCAAAGGAGTGCATGCCAATTTCACTTTCCCCCTGCAGTGAGAAAATTAGTTGGATAAAATCCTTTCAGGCAGGCAAGTTACTTTTTTTTTCCATTTGTATACTCAGAATGGGATTTTTCTGGAAATCTTCCTCTCTTGCTTCTTCTGTCACTAATTTTTAAAAATTATCCAAATTTGCACCATCAAAAATACATAAAGAAAGCATGGAAGGAGAAACAGATGGAGGCAGTGTTGGAGAGAACATGTAAGGCTGAATAGCTTTGTATAGTTAATTGGGTGGTTAATAAACAGCTCATATAACTTTCCGGTATTACAGAGTAGCTATACCAGATAGACTGAGAGAACTGGAAGATTCCTATCAAGGTGGAGATGGTCAGAGGAAGTGCAGCTGTATTTTTCAGGGGCCCAGTGGGCTTACAGAAAAAATGCTGAGTAATAAAAAAAATCAAGAACATTTAGAAGAATAGCCAAGTCATATAATATTTTTGAATCCTTTTTTCTAACCTGATTTTTGTAAAATATGTACAAAAATACATATTTTTTGTATTTAAATGCTCAGTTAAACTTTTATTTGTAGAGCATGATTATAGTTCTGTGCATGCAAATAGAAGGTTTGAAGAGTAACAAATAAGACGTAGAAAGAAAAAAAACATTCAGCAAATGGGTGCCTAAATACTATGGAGGAAGTCACTCCATTTTATCTTGTGTAACTGCTAGTTAGTTTGTTGAATTTATAGACCACAATGCTCTACTGTGATCTGATACAGATCAAGGCCCTGAAGAGATTTTAAATGAATGTTAACTGTTCATCATAAACTTGAAACGTGTAGTACAGTTGCAGGTACTTAGTTTCTCACAGTAAGACAACATATTAATTTCATATTTCTTGAAGAACAAAGGACCCTGAGCTACTTTAGTGGAAGTATGCAAAATTTGAGTGTCCTCCCACGTTTCTTCACATGAATGGTTGACCAGGAGATTTCTGTATCTTCCATTATTTGCTGTAAAAAGTGATCCTAGCAAGGACATTACAGAAAGTGCAGAACATAGCATTGATATATTTCCAGGGAAATATTGTTACTCTCTTGATATTTTCTTTAAACTGCACCCGCCCTCCTGGCATCATGATTCTGGATGATTTTCAGGTTTCAAATAGGTTTTCAGATGGGAAAATATGTTGCTAGTTTTTAAATTACTTTTAAGCCATGAAGTGCCAGGTGGTCAATTGAAAATAGAACTAAAATGGATCCTGAGTTTTCATTTGGATTTGTTGGGTTTTTTTTCATTTTAAGGAAGAAATCTGCAGAACCCCAAAGCCATCCTTTATTTCATTACTTTTAAGACAGTCTTGGGAGGGATTTGGGAGGAAAAATGATACCAAGTGCTTGTGATTGATAATGCTGTGATAACAAATACGTGACTACATTAACAAGGAAAAAAATTCAAGCACTGTGTTACATTATATTGTCTGATTGTGGATGAGGGAATTTAAAATCTGATTCCTGACTTTCTACATAAGTATGTTGGACTCTGCCAGTCACAGCCAGGAGGCTCAAATGAGAGATTTGTACCTACAGAGTTATGAGAGGTCACACAGGCATACCCTGCTTGGTCTTGCCAAGGATTGGTTTGAATGGGTGCTAGTTACGAAATTGCAAAGATACCAGGACCACAATGGGTTGACAGATGGTTCATCACATACTCTATCTTTGCTGTGAAACGTAAAGTTTTTAACTTGGGGCTAAGGAACAGACTAGATACAAACTTAATGGGGAAAAGAAAATCATCACTCCAGGAGTGTCAAGGGCCAGCATGGGCGCTGGGCAAGCAGGTGCCTGCAGGCTACCCTCCTCTCCCTTTCTCTGTGGGCACAGTCCCACTGTGCCCCAGTGTGCCAAGTTGGGGCATGGTCCAGGATGCCATTGACCAGTGATGTCCAGGTAAGGCATTGGTGGTAGTGATGAGGTAGGTGCTGGGATGAGATAGGCAATTGGGTTGGGGAGGCCCATGGCTGTGGCTTGAGGACTGGGACAGCTCTGAAATGCAAAAACCCAAGGCTCTTTCTCACGTAACACCTGGCTGGAGAGGCTGGGCTGGGCTCACCACCAAACACCAACTAGGCAACTGATGTGGGCCTTCCAAGTGAAGACACACATGCTTCCTCCCTCACATAGCCTGTATTGGCCTGCACAGCATGCAGTGGCTTTTGGCAGATTTTTACCTCATGATAACTCTTGTTTAAACTGCTATTTTCTAAGGATAGATAAATATTCTTTGAGTCCAAGAGTGAAATATTATACAAGAGGGTGTTAAAAAGCATTGCCATTACTGTGTTTAAGAAGATGAAATAAATAAAAACACAGTCTTGAATTTATGGACATAAATTTAGGGAAGGTTTACTATTATCAGACAGGAATATTTTTAATTCTCAGAACAGAAGTTATCCACACCCATCAAGTGTACTGTACCGCCAAGAGATCATCTGGGAATAATTGTGTAGTTGTGTGTTGGGGATCTTATCAATGTTGTTGGGGATGTCAAAAGAATGGGGTCAGATTCTTTTCAGTGGTGCCTGCTGACAGGACAAAAGGCAATGAACAAGAATCGGAACACAGGAAATTCCATCTCAACATGAGGAATATCTTCTTTACTTTTAAGGTGACAGAGCACTTGAACAGGCTAGAGGGGTTGTGGAGTCTCCTTCTCTGGGATTATTTAAAAACCTCCTGCAAGTGACCCTGTGTATCCTGTTAGGTGAACCTTCTCCAGTAGGGAATTTGGACTTGATGATCTCTGAAGGTCACTTCCAATTCCTACCATTCTGTGATTCTATGATTATGCCTCATGGATGGTCGGGGCTCATTAAAGAGAAGGAAAAGTGTTCTTGATGAAGAAGCATATCCTTGAACTTCATAATTTCTGGCATCTGAAGCCAAAAGGCAGTTATCTTTATTAGAAGGTCAGTGAAGCCATTGCAAACTTGTCATTTCTAAAAAGAAGCAACCCCCTTCTTTATAAAGGTGTGAGCTGAGTTAAATGGAAGTGAACTTCGGGAAAGGTTTATTTTGTCATGATACTAATGACCTACTAAGAAAGTAACAACAGTGACTGTGAATGAATGAAGGTGTATGTCTGTGTGCTAGGACATGAGAAGTAGACCAGGACTGATGTAGCAGGTAGAGGATGCCCCTCATGTGTCCTCAGCAGTCTGCCCAGGTCTCCAATGGCCAGGGCCTGCTATGGGGATCCCTAGGGACTGATTGCGACAGTTGAGAAAAGAACATTTATCCATGCTTTGATACATTGCAGACCCAATCAGCAATTGTGCATCTCTCTGTACATCTACTGTTTTCATTTCATTTTTAAAATGCACACTTCTCTGGGAGAGTCAAACCAGAACTGGAATTTGGAAGACTCATTAGGGAAAGGTCCTGGGAATGTATCTGAATTGTGGCAGCAAGTTGTTTCAGCAAAATGGAGATTTTAAATGGGGTCATTACAGGCGATGTAATTTAATTATGCCTTAGTGTAGAGTTGCTTAGAAAACAAAGATCTATATGTATTGTTCTTCTCCATCTGAACTTATTTTTCTTGTATTTGACTTAAAAATTCACCTGACTTGAAAGCTGTAGTAATAAATCTATAGTTTTGGCAGAAACCTATTCAGAACACGTGGAAATTTTGCTATAAGTTCTGGAGGATAGTCAGTGTTGCAAAGTGAAGTGTAAAATTATTCCTGTCTCAATGTTATTTTTGAGTCATATATCTCTGCCTTTTATGAACAGCAGGCATATTTTGAAGAATTATGTCTGAGTCATAAATCCCTATTTGCCTGGGACATGACTAATAGGTGTCTTTAACACAGTAAGATGATATTACTGTCTTAGCTTGCAATTTTTTTAACCTCCGAAGCACATAGAACAGATGAAGTTTAAACAGCACAATGACGTTAATCTATGGTCTGTCAGAGTATTGTTACCTCCCTCTTTTTCTGGTCCGTTGGTTCTAGCCAGCAGATACTATAATTTATACGAGCCCCAAAATGTATTATTTCAATATTTAGCAAGCAGAATCAGCATGGTTGCTTTCAGAACCCGCTGGCTGTCATGATCCGTGGGAGAAAGGGAACAAGCAAGTTGAGGGAGGAGGGAGGAGATCATCATTTGGGCACTCCCTCATGCTGCATCCACACTGACTGTGACTGGGGAAAGCAAAAGTCTATTTAGATGAATAATGCTGCAAGATCTTTCTGCTTTGGCTACCAGCAGGGGTTTGTCTGTTGTCTGTAGGCAGTTACCGACCCCTCATGTTTTGAATAGCTGTACATCTCAAATGCAACAAAAAGCCTTTCATAAGTGGTTTTCCGTCACCCTCATTGTCTTGTGGAAAAGACAGAGAACAACCCTAACACATCTAAACAATTAGTATTTAATTTTTTTTAACATCTATGCCAATCTAAAGGCTGTCAAGTACTGCTTGTGAATAGATTCTGAATTTTACAGATGAGCTTACAATGACAATACCATCATCCTCTCTGCATACCTTTAGTAGCAGGCTACTACATTATCGTTATTATTAGCTATTTATTTAACTGTTGTAGGTCAGACTGTGCTCTCCTGCACAAAATTATGCACAATGACACTAGTTGCCGCAAAACTTGTGCCTTCCAGAAACCAAAACCTCTTCATGTGCATATATATTGCACAAAATGTTATTGTATGTAATAGGAATGAACAGTATGTGGAGTCTCTTGAAAATCTCAGTTGTGCCTGACACTGTGTTACCTGCCAAATTAATTTATCTTGGCTGTGCAATGTGAAAGTACTATGCAGAAGTTTCTTTGTGAAATTTTGATGTGGTTATATCTTGAACTGTTTGCTCTTCATTATTCCTGGTATGCAATTCGTCCCTTAAATCACTTGGTATTGTATTTGCTGTCATTAGATGGCCTAAATTCTTAGAGGAAAATAACTGTTGAGACATAATGAATGAGGGATAATATATAATGCATTATTGCTATGGAAATTAATCAAAATTTATGCAGAAAATCACAAGCCCTTCAGCAGTCATCAGCATTTTTTATAAATAAAATGGTAGCTGTCCAAGTATTTACAAACAAATAACAAGCCTTACCACTTTTATGGAGCTAACTGATAAGATATATTTGCTAAAGCATCAACAAATTACAGTATGTGCTGTTCGATCAGTTCTAATTAATTCTAGATGTTCCTCAGGGGAGATTAAGTTCAAATGAACTGATTATTAGCAACGATGAGAGCTGGATGGTTAAAACTCTATCTTTTCTTACACCCTTCAGGAATATGAAATCAATTGCTTGGACATGAAATAAGGGAGTGATCTGTGTATTCAAATATGACACATAAAAGATTTCCTGTTTCTGGTAGAAAAGATAATCAGAGTCATTGTGTGCTTTTAACTTTTTTTTCAGATTTATTTTTCTTTTTCAGGTAGAAACAGTGCCAGATAACACTGCAGCACTGAAAAACCTAGAAAGGAACGATGTTTTAAATTCAACACATTAGCATCTACCTCCAGATGAATCATGCTAGTGGTTATTTAGTTTAGTACCAGTTAGGAACTTATATTCTGTACATTGGATGATGACTTTGCGAGCTTTGGGCTTCGCTTGAAGAAGAAATGGCATCTTGAGGTACCAAAAAGTACACTTTTAAAGACAAACAGCTGAAATGACAGCAGCTGTTGCCCCTAGGCTTATCAAGCTGAGCACTGAAGAGGATGATTTCATCCCCGTGCTATGGAGACTGTCATTTTCTGATGTAAACAACTAAAATGTAACATTTCTTCTTAAGCAATAATAATTGTAGGCAACATTCCACAAATGAAAGAGGAACTGTGCTACTACATCTGCCAACCCTTGAAGGCTACAAATGGTGACACTGGCTGCAAAAGTCAGACAAATATTTCTAACTCTTAAATTTAATTACGCTAAACTGTTTTAATGGAAGAATACAAAAAATATCAGCAATGAGAAAACCGCAAAGAAGAATTTTATTATTTTTGTTTTGTCTCCAAAATAACATTTTCCATGTCACTGTGCTTAATTTTAAATGCGTATTTTAGACACTTTCAGCGTGTGGCTTTTTAACTCCAGAGTTCTGGCTTCCTTGGACACTGTTACACCAAATGCCACCATTGAGTGTTATTATCAAATATGCATCAGAATTTCTTCCAATACTTGCCTTCACGACTATAATTTCAGACAGCTTTTCTATATCAGTGATGCCTTTTGCAATCTTGTAATATCTTTTTGCACAGAATCACACAGTTTACACACTTTCAGGTTTTCATATGGTTTATCACTATTTTATGTCACTTGTAACCAGGAAAGGGATTTGGTTAAGGCAAGAACATAGAATTATTCAGTGCTTAGCTTTCCACAGAAGGTATATTTTAATTTCCCATTTTAAGAGAAATTAAATTCCTGGAGTGACTGCAGATGTTGCTTTATGCTAATTTTAATCAAGTATTTTTGGTAAAGACTAAAAATATCTTTAGGATAGATATTATTTGTCAAATATTTAATTTTTTTTATTAAAATGATTAATTTTCTTTCAGAAAGCTAACATCACTGATTTCATCTCTGAAAATACATTGTGCTCTACGTATCAAAGAACTATCAGATTGTAGACTCTGCTCATAACCCAACTGAGTTACA
>VZTM01027560.1:0-12481 GCA_013400555.1 Jacana jacana
CTTAGAAGCCAAAGAAACATACCAAATCAGCCAAGCCACTGTAAAATATTCCAATTGCTTTGCTTCACGCTTCTGAAAAGTGTGCATGTTTAAACATGCTAGAAGTTTTTTTTTAATTAAAAGGAAAAAATCTCAAGTTTTCTCCACCTACGTATATGAATATTTACATTTATATGGATATCATAGAATCATAGAATTTTCCAGGCTGGAAGGACTGTACTTATTAAACTTAGCTCATCCTGAGTTCAGGCTATCAGGAACATTGCAGGGTCATCCTGTGACTTACAGGAAGATAGATCTGGAGCAGTATGTGCTTTACAGAAAGGACAATTCCTGACTGATACACTTGTGTTCAAGCGGACGGTAGCATTTGCTGCTGCTCCTGAAACCAAACCCAGCTGAGCAATTAAAACTGAAATAAAATTCAGTTATTATATGGAACCTCCCTGATTTTAAAGGAGAAAAGGAAAGGATGGGGAAAAGTTTCCTAGTCTTTTTTGTCTGGAATTTCATGGAGTGTCAGCAGTTAGATTCTTGATATTTCAGCCATTCACAGATCTACAGGGCTAGATCCACCTTCACTGAGCCTCCATGATGCAGAGCTTCACCAGAAGAGAAAGTATTCTCTCATTCCTGGCTTTACAGCAGCCTTGTGATCACTTTAGAGACCTGGGGAGAAGGAAGATAAGACTTTTAGATATTTCACAGGTCAGAAAGTCCCATATGTCAAGAATAGCTATGTGATGCAATGCTCCGCCTCCACACACACCATGAATCTTCATAGCAGAGTCCACAAGAGCTTTAAAAGCTTGAGAAACAATTATAATTACTTGCTAGAAACATCAAGGAGGAGCTCAGAGGCATGACCACCAGCTGAGTAACTGAACAGGAACCTGGCAGAAGTGTTTGCAGCAGGCTCCTGGATGGGAAGCTGTGGAGGTACCAAAAAGAGAAATAGAGTCTGGATGTTCCATAAAAGACATTTTTGACTGCTCTGAGATGATGTTTTATGGGGTTTTGAGGGTGTGTCTGCAACTTCTTATAGGACAAAAAGAACAGGACAAAATAATGCTGCCAGCTTCTTTTCCTGGGACAAAGAGCAGGGGTAATATGGAGAACATGCAGCCTCCAGATGTTTTTATGCATCTGAAATACTTTGTCCAGGAAAAAGAATCTGGATCCACCTCAGTTTCCCAGGTGGAACCAGATCATTGTAGTAATTCAGAGCACAGTTTTTACCTCACCTGGTACTGAGAAGGAAGACTGTCTTCGAGTCCTCCTCCGTCACCTTTTCCTCTATCCATCTGTTTCATGGGGTCAAGTGACAAAATGAATGGCACTTTATTATAGAGCTGTAATTGTTTCCTTCTCCTCATCATTCTCTCTTATAGATCAAAATTATTGGTTATAATTAGTGCCATTTTCAAGGCATAAGTACACTCTAAAAGCATACTTTGTATTTCCTCAAAAAGTTTTAATTTTTTTTTTTTTTCCAAATAATATGCCCTTTCTTGAAGGGTAATGCAAATCAGAAAAGAAAAAGACTACTTTAAGGTGATAGGGTAAATAAGTGCTTTTGGCATGACAGTTTTCAAAATATCTGTTTTATGTATTGAGAGAAAGCAGCTTAAAACTTTAAGGCTCTTCGTCTCAGTAAAATATGTCTTTTTCACTGTGTTCTGCTGAGTTATGAATGGCAATAGTGGTAACATTATAGTGGCAATGAAACATATGTTATGAGTTATTGACAGGAAACTCTCCATAGACAAAATTAAACTTAAAGACTCTTCTTTAGTGTGCTATTAGCAACAGGAAATAAAACTCATGAAGAGTTGAAGCTTCCTTTTGTTCAGACAGGGACTCAGAGCAAGTGCTTGCAGGGCCACTAATTGCCACTGAGCAATCTGAGTGTGTGCACTGTAGTACAAAAAAGCTGAAGAAATGAAAGGTTAGGACTCCAGGCTCAAGAGAACCAGTGTGGTTGGAAGTTTAATGTTCTCATGGGTGTGAGGCAACAGGTATGGGTTGAGGGTTTTCACAAGTGAAAGAGATGGGACATTGAACTTTGTTCTCTAGCCCCGAAAAGCCACTCCCCACTTTCCTTTTTGAGAGATTACATGAAGACCATTACGCCTTTGTAGCTTTGCTGCTGTTTTCATTCTCCTGATAGTCGACACAACAGGAAAAGTGAATGCACACTGAGTCTTGTTATGATGAACTGACCCAGTTCAAAGCCCCAGCACTTTTCTTTCTCAGCAGCACTCGTGAAACAAGAAACTCTCCTTTTTGCTTGCTGTTTACATCAATCAGTACACAAAATAGATTCACATATAAGAGCTATTTTTAGTTCTAGTTTTTTTCCTTAAAACCACAAAAGAATAAACAGTTAAAAACAGAATTCCAAGCAGACCAAAGCACAGTGAATTGCCTCTGTCAGCTAACTTCTATTTGCTTATTTAATTCACCAACAAAAGAGCCTAGTATGAAGCTGACAGGGAATGAAAGGTCAAGAAGCAGAACTTTAACACATGCCTTTTTGGCTGAGAGGTTGCTTTTTTTGCTCTATCCCTGTTACCATGGTGAATTTTGTGAAGAAAATCCAAGGGCTTCAAAAAGCCTGTGAATGCAGTCAGTTATTACATACTTTCATACCTGAATCCCCAATTTTTAAAATCCAAAACAATGTGTCTTGCAAGAGGAGGATGGATGCTGCAAATGTTGATTGAGTGCATTTTAATAGGAAACATCAATAAATGACACACGGGGAAAATGTTGACTGAGAATCATGTTGACTAGAAAACTGCTTAGGTGCGTTTGCATGGTAATTGCATCCTGCTGTAGCTAAAGTATCCCTTGTGCAAGAAATAACTCTGCACTTACATTAAGTGTGGAAATACTTAGATTCTCTCCCGCTTTACAGGGTCCTGGGTATACTGCTCTTATCAATGTAAAGTAAAACCAATCTTACTCCTTTTGATACTTCTACCGCTGTGGCAATTTTACCTATCCTGATAAATATCTTCTCAGGAATCGACCTCTATCTGCAACCTGAGGACAGGAAACCAACCTTGGAAGACACAAGAAAGTCACTGTATGAATTGTGGGTAGAAGGGAGAAAAAGGGAAACATCCTGGAAGCTCTAAGAATGAAGGAGAATTAAGGTAAATAATGTCTCACAGATACTTACCAACTTTTCTGACTTGCTACAGAACAATATATGAAAAGCAAGCCAGTGTCGATTCGTGTGGAATCATTTGTACATAGTTAAAGAAGAAAGCTTAATTTTCTCTGCCTTTTGACCCTTCCTCTGTCCTGCAGTCGCCTTCAATATATCTTCATTACAAAACCCAACAACAGTAAAAAAAATTATCAATCTTTTTCTTTGCTAAAATTTTAACAAAATGTGTGAGATTGTGTATAGTTTATATAGAGACAATGAGAAAACAAAGCGTATTTTCTTTTTATAAAGGGATATGTTAAGGGTTGTTTTGCAAGGCCTAAATATCTCCAAAAAGCCACATATGTTTCCTTATCAGAATATTTCAAGATACTTTTTTTTTTTAAGTCTCTCATTAAGCTATTGTATATTTCCTGAGCATAAATGAGAAATCAGCACTTGTGCTTCACTAAAACAAACAGTGAAGTGTTATCAAAAGCTGTGTTTGATTTCAGGAAGAGCTACATGTTTGATGCTGAAGCAAATGACATTACCCAGGGAATGTAGGAAAGGGCTCCAACTCAAAATACCTCCAGAGTGAATGGGGATCAACTGCTCCCTTATTTTCCCATAGCAGTCTGAACTGAACTGGCCCTGCAGCCGTGGTATCTCATAGCTGCAAGGTACATGGTATCTCATAGCTGCAAGATGCAGCCGATGAACTGACTGATGGCGTCTCACTTGTAGGACAGACTGGTGCTCCTTACCCACAACTCCCAGAAGGCTCCGAGACCTGGCCTTGACATGTGTACAGGAGAGCTATAATCCTTTCTGACCACAATAGTGTGTCAGGGAAGCAGCCAGCACACCAGGGAATTAGGACTTTTCCTTCTAGAGTGGGAGGGACATCTGGTGTCAATCAGGGGTGAGTACCTAACTTCCCCACCTCTCTAAGTCTGAGAAAGAAATCACCTCTCCAAGATGTTGTCAGTAGCTTGAGAGTGGCTACAAAAAATTGCATTTGGCCACTCCATCCTGGGAACATTTTCAGTGATTACAACTGAGTGACTTCATGGAATTTCTCTGCTATGTTTCTTCTCTCTCTTCCATTTGAAACTATATACTATAATTTAATGTTCTCTGGATGTAATTGAGGCTTATGTAAATTTCTGTGACATACTAATGTCTTCACTAGAAATGAAACTGAAGACTATCTCATAAAGGAAACAAAGCTGCCAATGGACATAACAAAAGGTCTCACTAGAGACAGCATGGAGAGAGATAAGACTGATTTTCACCAATATAACTCTGAGCTTTCACCCTTTAAAATGATAGTATATAGTTATACTCTCCCCTATGATTCCTGAGCTGGACTGGTGGTAGGAGAAAAGACTTGAATATATTAATTTTCTTCAACATTCTGAGCTTTTCTGTCATAATATGTTCAGACTGCTTGGACTTTTAATGCCTGGAAATGATGCCTTTAAAAATGGTAAAGAATTTTGGGGAATCAATTTCTACTAGGCCAGGTGAGAATACAGTACCCTTGGGAAAGCTGATGTATGAGGGAAGCTGATGTATAACAGTTCTTTGCCTTTGGGCTCAGCTCTGTTTAAGAGATAAAAAAGCCGACCGGTCACAATCTTAACATTTTATTATACAGTCACTAGTCCCAGGAATTCTTATTTCTATGCTTCATATTGCTACTGAACTGAGCAAGGATCAAAAGCAATCATTTTTAAAGAAGCTGAAGTCATTTCACTCCGACAATGTTTTATCTTCTCTGCTTTCGCTTTCTCTTTCTCCTTTCATCTCCCATTAAAATGCTGTTATTGTTGCGTTTTAAAGGCATCAGGTTTCAGCTAAGTAAAACCCTGTCTTTCATTGCAGATAACTATTTTCTTCAATGACCTCAAGATTTTTATGATGATTTATCCATCAGAACAGAGAGAAAGGAAGGAAAGGAGCATTCATCTAGATTTATAAAAACTGATGATACAGCATTCTGGACACCATTCTCTCTTTAAATATTCTCAGCAGAAAGATCATATTTCCTTTGACTTCTACAAGCTTTGACTAAAGCTCCAGATGAGCAACAAATATGTGCTGTGTATTTTACTATTTTCTAATCCTTGTCCTGATGGAATCGAAAACCTTTCTGCCTCTCCTTAGGATAACTTTTAGGGAATGGAAGGTTTTGTCTCTTTCACTTCAAAGATTTAGCTTACCTGTCCACACAATTGCTTAGCAGCCTTCAGTCTGTGAAGACGGTTGATAATGCTGGCGTTGACCCTGAGAAGAAGGAAGACCCGACAGCTGTCAGAGCGCTTAGGAGCTATAGAGGTAAAGCGAAGAGAAAGCACAACAGTCACTGGAGGAGTAATAGTAGTTTTGCAAACTTTGCCGAGGTTTCCCTTTGACTGGGAGAATTCCCTTCAAAGTTAAAGGAGGACGTGTGTATTCGAGGGATGGAAGAGGGAGAAAATACCTTAGTGTCCCAGAGACCTCTGAATTAATAGCTAAATACTTGTGTCCATTAGTGGGGCCAGTACCCACATTGAAGTATTAATGGAGCTCTGTGTTTTGGACCAGAGCACTCTCAGGTGCCGTCTGAAAAACCCATACAGAGCGGGGTTTCTGCTTCTGTGCCCATAGTTAAGCTATTTTCCCTTTAATAACCATCAATACACAGAAAATGCCAACATATAATCTGTTTTCAAATGCATGCAGCTGAAGGAAACATCAGCATTTTACTACAGAAAAGATCAATTAACAATATAGGTAAAGAAAATAACTTAAAATAGAAATAATAGCAGCAGGTAAGATCTTTGGGATCTGTGCATGTGAAAGATTTCTTTTATTTTAGTTTTATTAATAACAATTATCACTTATATAAGAAGAGCTGGGGTTTCATGACTGTTGGATTAGGTGTTTTTTCAGGAAGACTTTCAGAAAATTTCTGAAGGCTTTACAAAAGGTTTACAAAATCTTTGTTTCTCTTTAATGATTCTCCCAGTAAAAAAAGAAAGGTGTGCCTCATACCTGCCAAGACAAAGAAAAATTAACCTGAGATTTTAATAATCACATCAGATTCCACTTGAAATGTTTCAGAGAAAGGAGTTTCTTTCTGTTTTTACATTACTGAGGGAGTAAGGTGGCTTTTTACACTACCGAAACAAGCTTGAGCATGTCGTAGGTTTCTTGATTAAAAACATGTTTCAGCAATGAAATGAGGCGAGTAAAACCAAGGAGTTTCTGAAAATACATGCACAGGTTTTTCAATTTCTTTTAGATTTGCACACTAAAGCTTAAACCAAAGGAACTTTCTCTTCGAGCAGCTCTCTCTGCCATAGAGCTGTAGAGGCGAGGCACAGCGATAACGGTATCCATTTCAGATTATTAAGGCTATTGAGATTTTTTCCTGTGGGATGAAGTGTTCCCACGTGGCAGAGTTTTGCCATTAATCCAGGTGGAAGAACTGGTACACCTGTGCGCCCCTGTGTCTTTGGCGAACGCTTCATTGCTTCTGCTCCTAACAAATCCCACTGAACCACACACAGGGCTGTAGGCTATAAATCCCTCATCAGACGCAGCCAGCTGGTTTCTCGGAAATTAACCACCCTAGTTGGGTTGATTCAGGGGTTTTTCTTTGCTTGACTGGTGTGAAATTGCTACTGATTAACTGCTAACCTGAATGCCATGATGAGAGTAACACTGGAAAGTTATTTCAGAGTTATACTCTGCTATGCTGTCGTTACAGTTCTGGTAAGTCTACCTGGTCTAGTTTAACATCATAAATATCTGGGCTGTTCAGCTACTTTTGCGTGTCTCCAAAGTGGTTTTTCTCCTACAGGCTGTTCATAAGATGTGTTTAAGGTCAGTTTTGTTACAGACACATGAATTTTTCCTTGCTGTTGTGCCTTCAGAGTGCCTATACCATCTTAAATATAGAGATTTATGGAATATCTTTAAAGTGGGAGTTATTTAGCAGTAATTTCTTGGAGTGAGAGTTCTAAGTCTTTTAAATTCCTGGATATATTCTACTATATGCAATAACTGAGGCATGTGGATGATTTGGTCTGCAGAATGTTTTGTCTATGGAAATAATGGAAGTTCTGTTTGTTGTATTAGTTTGGGACAGAAAATATTGTTTTTCTTTCTTGTGTAAATCCCAAACTACCTCTGAGCTATTACTCAGCTTTATTTCTAATTTGTACTAGTCAAGACCAAGATGCTTCAGCAAAATACTTCTGTGATGTAATTTGTGCATTATGCAGTACAGTAGGATTTTTTAATACTTTGAAACAAAGCCAGAGTCTTGCTGATTGTGATAGATTAGCTAAATCTGCAGATAGAATAAAAAATATAGAGATATAAAGTTAGTATAAATTATGGCATATTTATGTGCCTATGGCTTTTTACTGCAGGATTAGCTATGTTGCTGATTGGTCAAGAGTTCGCATATATGTTTTAGGGACTTTATGTACAAATCTTAAAACTTGATGTATAAATTTATGATATGTTTGGGGAAAAAAAATCAATTAAAAAGCAATACTCTGCCTTATGAATGAATTTTGACTCAATCTCACATAAGAATATCTGCTCACAAAACATGTATAAAAGAGATGTTTCAAGGAGCATGTGAATGGATCATTGGATCAAACCTTAATGCATCCAAAGCACATTTTGGACATAATTAAAACTTCCAGTTTTGTTTGTTCCTGTTCTGGTTAACTCTGGTATGAATTGTTGTTTACTCAATACTTATCTATTCAAAGTAGAACTATCTGCCTCCAAACTTGTTCTGTGTTGCACAAATGCAAATCTCTAAGAACAATGATGACCCATGACAAGTTATTTGCTCTTATAATGCTCTGCTGAGGATGGTCAGAGAAGAAGACTGTCTGCAGGAGACACAAGACCCAGTTACCTGTAACCTTTGAAAGAGCAGTATAGGTAGGAAAATCACCTGTCTCTTGGTAACAATGGAGTGGATTAGGGTTTTTTCAGAACAAGGCAATATATGCAGTCAGTTTTGATGTAACAAAGAGCAGGCCATTCATGGAGGATTTGGGAAGAGAGAGCAGACTGCAATGACTTCCAAAGAAGTGAGGATGGTGAAGGCACTCTAGCTGATGTGTGCTGCCAAGGAACCTAGTGATTCTCAGCTTTTCTTCCAGGAATGTAAATCAGAAGGTGGTGTGTGTGATTATGGGCTCACTTTGGAGTAGATGGAGGAATCATGGAATATTGCCTCAATCCATTTGGATAAAGAAACAGTTTGGCTATGAGTGTGATTTTGCAGAGGAATATTAGACAGATTTCAGTGTTTATTTACAGGTTGCCTGAAAATCTGGGTGGAGTTTCTCCAAGGAATTATTTCAAGTTAAGCATGGAATGGAAGTACACTGGTAAGTCTTAAACTTTGTAACTCAAAGCAAACAAAATTGTTTTGGCACTTAGTCTGAATTCTGAGTTCAGGTGGTATCTGGAGATATATTATTTTATATTATGTTCTTTGAAGAATTTCTTTATGCAGCATGCACTTTCCTTCTGTAGAGTTAATATTTTTTTTAATAAATACTCGAATGCTTAGATACAAAAACCAAAACAAAACAACAACAACAACAACAAAAACCACAAAAAAAACACAAACAAACAAACAAACAAACCACAAACAAACAAAACCAAAACAACCCAAACAAACAAAAAAACACCACCACCACAACAACAACAATTCTTTCTTTTTTTCAACCATAGTGGTATTTTAAAGACCTTTGAATACATTTATTCCTGCTACATAGGTAAAATAATGGGACCCTATGATAAACAATAAGATAGAAAAGAGTAGAGGTCAGAACACAGAATCGCCTTACAATAATAACAAGTGATTTTTTTCAGAATTGCCTTACAATACTAACAAGTGATTTATTTATTTTTTAATTAATTTCATGTATCAGGGGTTTGGGGAGAAAAAACTTGACTTATTTAGTTGAGGTTTATGTGTCCTTGCTGTCTACTTGCTCCTTATTTGTTTTTCACTTTTTCAGACTAGCATGAAAAATGAACTACCTTGAGGGGGGGAAAAGAAAGGTCAATAAAACATTCTTATATTGTACTCTTAGCCGCAATGACAGCAGAAGAGTTCAAGTATCATGGAATTTTAATTTGCTTGCTAAAATAAGGCATCTAAAGGCATCTAAAGACACCACTTTAGAGTTCTTTTTCATTATGTTTATGAACAAAACAGCTTATTTGGGAGGGAAAACTTATTTTTCAAAACAAGATTTTTGACAGCTCTGCATGAAGAATGTGAGCAGTGATGTTAACTCAGGAACTCCATGAGTTTATGCAAATTGGAAATGTACTCATTAGATATATGCAGTCATGGAAACTGCATGTATCAATCTGGGATGAAATCACATGTTTTACATGCAGACTGGGCAGTTTTGCATTGAAATGGAAAACAAAACACTTTATCAATGGTACAGGATGCACTGTTACAAGGCATTCATGTTGACTCCTCATTATAATTGCTTTGCTGGCACAAAGTAATTGTCTTTCATTCTGAAGTTTCCAGAAAATATTTAGCACTTATGTACTATAAAATAGTCTGGCAGTACTTTTTTGCTGTATTTTTTTTATTTACGTGGGTTGTCTGAGTGTCTGATGCTGCAAAGAGAATTGTACTTGCAGAAGAAAGTTTGAACTTGTAAATCAAAACATTCAGCAAGGATTTGCAAGAGCTGAAGTAAAACATCAACCTGCATTTGACAGAAGTACAGTGCTAGCTTGGACAATAAAGGAACACATCTTCCAAGTCCACAGAGATGTATTTTAAATCAATTGCCACTTTGTTGAAATAACACCTGACCTTTTATCAGTGGATGCAAGAGGCAGTGATTGTGTTCCTCAGCAGCAAAACACACCTCAAATTGGCTGGGTGGGCAGAAAAGTCTCCCATGAGCTCTCATAGGCCTGAGGTGATGCTGATCCTGGGCAACTTGCTGTGTATCTTGCATTCAGGGGGTCGTGCTCATCTTCAGAAGAGTAGTGGGAAGTGGGCTGGAAAGTGAACACTGGAAGACTTCTCAGGCAGAGAACTGCACTTCATTCAGTCTGGTCTGTCCTCTTCAGAAGCAACTGGGCATGGAACTAATACCAAGTACTTCCTTATTTTTCCCTTCCATTTAATATGAAATAAAAAAGCATTGAGGAACCTTGGGAATTTCAAATGGTTTGCGTTGCAAGTCTTGACACTTCTTTTTTTCCCATTTCTTTTTCTTTCTTTCTTTCTTTCTTTCTTTTTTTCTCTTTATTTTGCTTTATCATAGGAAACGCTGTGACAGCACAGGCACACCAACACCACACTAACACTTTAGTGTGCCCAGAAGAGGCTACAGCCTGTGATTTCAAAGTGGTAGTAGACGCTTAGTGAGCACCCTCCAGAGTGGTGGATTGCTCAGCAGGATGAATTAGAAGTTGAAGATGCTTCTGCACCTAATTAGCTAGAGAAATTGAGTTAATTTTCATTGTGAAGCCATGGGGAGAGGTGGAAAACCCACCCATCAGTGGTTTGAGTGCATGAAATTCTGCTCTAAAAAGTTTTATGTGGAGCAAGTTATTATCAGCAGTAACTGTTGATACTTTCTAGATGTAGGACAAGGTGCAATATTCCTGTGGTTCAAAGGCTTAGGAGAGGAAGCTCATTGCTCACACCTCTGTTGTTCATAAGCTCCCTGGGGAAGGAGAACTCTTTCATGTTCATGGGTGAAGAGGAGGAGCTGGATGGCCCATAGCCTTCTTTTCTTTTCTCTTTTCTCTTCTTTTCTCTTTTCTCTTCTTTTCTCTTTTCTCTTCTTTTCTCTTTTCTCTTTTCATTTCTTTCACCAGTGGGGTTTGAAAGTAGGTGAATGCTGTACCTCATGCATGGTGATGACCAAAAGACCTTTGTTCAGTGCAGTCCCTATGGCGGCCTTGACAATAAGCAGAGAGGAGCATCAAGAATTGATGTCTTTCAGGCCAGGGACTCAATAAGGGTCTGTGTACAATGGTTCTTGCACAACAAAAAATCCAAAAGGCTGCTGAAGTGAGAAAGTAATTGGGGATGCTTATCACTAGGTGCCTGGATGAAGCTGTGATTACTACATTGTGGCACTGGAAATAACAAAACAGCTAAACTCATCTAGCCCAAGTAATAGCAGCAGCAGCAGCAACATTAGATCTATCTCACTCCAGTGACCGGCAGGCATTTCTCGGGTCTGTGCAGCTTGTGTCCCGGTCATATGTTTTGCACATACTAAATCCAATGCTGCTGTCGATCACCCTTATGCTATATCTGAATTCCACTATGTGATTTGCATATATGCATAACCCTATGCTATATTTGGACTCCACTATGTGACTTGCAGCACAGATGAAGCCCAGCAGCCAGACCACATTCTCCCAGCTGCACTGTCCCCACACCTTTTTTCTTTGGCATGTGTTTACAGACAGAGGATAACACAGAATCAAAGCCTCTAACAAGTCAGGATAAACAACCAGCTCTATGATTCTAGGATGAGTCTTCCATCCCTTTAGCTGTAAAATGTTTGAAAGGAGATGGCAACGTGGGTTGCACAATGGAGTCACTTTTATTGCAAGATGGGATACCTGCTACATAAATGTTGCTAATCAGAGACTGTTAACTAGTGTATTTACATCATTTAAGTGCTAATGCATAATTTAAGTAGGGATAATTTTTCTAAGAATCTTACCTATTTCTGTTGCACAGCATTAGCAATCACTGCAGCCTCACCAAACACAGCACTATTTCTTCTGTCTTTCTCCAGGCTGTGTAAAATCACTCCAAGTCATGGCTTCTCTTTATCTAGCATAAAAACAATAGCTTCGGTTTGTGAGAATAAAGTCCAAGGTGTTTACAGGCTTCATTTCTCTTACATATATGAATAACCTTAAAAAAAAATAGTATCTATTCACTTGTCTATGCTGATGGATGTTATACTCAGAATTTAACACTCAGTAGAGAAACTGAACACAGATATACTGTATTTTAAAGGGGAGGATACCAAACTAAAATACAGTCAATTTAAGAAAATTAGTCTGAAATATTTTGAGGGGCTGTATTTTTGAATACAACTGCCTATTTTTCTGTTGTTATTATTTATTATTATCGTGGTTTTGTGGCATTTTCTCGGTTTTAAACATTATCCTCAGTCCTACAGTTCTGTGAAAAATTCTAGCAAACGAGACAGGCTATTGACTGACAGACCACATAAGTAGGAGAAAAATTGATGGCATTAGATTGTCCTGCGTAAGTGAACA
>VZTM01027560.1:13157-38970 GCA_013400555.1 Jacana jacana
AAGATACAAACCAAATAAAAAAAACAAAAAAAAAAAAAAAAAAAAAAAACCAAAAACAAAAACACCCAAACAAAGAAAAAACCTCAACCATTCCAGCCCTCTGATATAATTTAAACATAGAAACAATTTTGAAACCTCAAGATTATTCCATGCATTGCAAAATATCTTTATAGCTTGGACCCACATTTGCTGTGAAGTAGACTACAAAATCCATTATCAGATTAAATCTCCAGGCATGAGCAGGGGTAAAACCACCATGCTTCACCTCAGAGCTAGTTTCTTGCCCTGTTATCCCTCCCTGCACTGACCTGGCACACTTCTTCTACACCACAACAAATTCTCTAGGTGCAAGTTAAAACAGTAAATATCTCCTGTCTCGGTTTGATTATACTCCCATGACATTTATTGTATAGAGGATTTGATACCTGATCCAATATAAGCCTGTATTGGAAAAGATTGGTTAATTTCAAGTTTAAGAGGAGAGCTGTAAAGCACCTGATGAAAGAGGAAACATCAGGTGTCAGTGCTAGAAAATATCAGGCAGGAAGGTTAACAGTGGAACAGTTAAGGAATCATTTTGGGACAATATGCTTAGTGCTATGGAGAAGAAAAGAAAAAAAAATCCACCACCAAACACGTTTAGGTGCTGTCAACAAATATTACTTCACTTAGAAAAACAGAGTAATATTATTTCACTTGGAACAAGCTGGAAACCCTTGACATCTTATACAAATAGACAGAAAAGCAAAAAGACATTTTAGAAAGAACCAGATCTGTTTCTGGCAGAGTCAATATCTGATTTTGAGGGGCTGGACCCCAGTCTCTGCTCCTGCTGGAGGGCTGTTCCAAAAGCTCACTTATATCCATCTTTAAGTTTGCATATTTACATTAATTTAAATAATTTTGTCTAATGCAGAAAAATTATACATAGTTCTTGGTCATTCTCTGGTGTGTATTTCTTCCCATTATGTAAAGGAAGTAATCCCCTTCTGGTTTTGCTTTTCATGGACTAAGGGACAGCTCTGTTTATTTTCTTCTTTACCTAATAAAGTTCACCTCATAGTTTTCTGCGGCTGTTGAAAATTCACTCTGTCCTTTACTGACTGTAAGCAACTAAAATCTCTTGCAGTAAATGAGGTTTGCACCAGTAGAGGGGACTTTAATAACTCCCCTATTTCTGCTGGAGTATCTCAGCTGATACGTTCTACGATAACATTTCCCTTTCTCACAGCTGTACTGTATTGAGGGCTCATAACCATTGCCTGACTAGTTGGCCTATGTGAATCCTCTTTCTCCAGAGATCACTAAAATGTTGAGAAACAGCCCTAAGAAGAATACTGTAGTAGCCCTGGGATTTTATGATAGGTATGTGTAGCTAGGGACTGGAGAAAACTTTATTAAGACAATTTCTCTGGAAATAGAAACATTATTAGAAACACTAGCTATGGAATACAGATTTTCAAATTGTATGCCCCAGTTTTTTAAAGTGATTTTTCTGTGATAATTACTTATGGATGTTATCATATTGTTAAGTCTTGTTGCAGGTATTGTAAATTATTTGGGTTATTTTTTAAAGGCAGGAAAAGACCAGCTGAGCAATAGTAATTTTCCTTCAACAGTGCTACAAAGCATGTCAAAATACCTTTTTTGGAAGTCCAGAATATGCAAACAGGGGGCAAGCACTGCTACCTCCTATGGAGTGGGACAAAAGGACACTGATTTTACAAGAAATTATAAATGACACCATGTAATGTCACTTAAATGTCTCTCTTGGTTAACCGAAGCCTGGAAATTAGTACCATTCCTTTATACATACTGTATAGTGTCAATAACAAACTAGATCTTTGTCAGTCTGGAACTATAGTTTTCTCCATTAAGGGGAATCCACAAAAAGCTGAAAGAAATGAGTGCAGCTTTTCCTTCTGAGCAAGGGAAACTGTAGAAAAAAAAGAGAGGTTGAAATAGAGAATGAAAGCTGCAGGAGTAGGACCTTCTGCCTACAGTGCCTGCAGGATGTCCTGCCTAGGGCATTTGAAAACTCTTCTTCATTCACTTAAGTGATTGACTGATGGTTTCTTTGAGTACATTACATCATCTGGATAACTGTGGTAGATATCTAACTGTAAAAGAATCAATAACATGTTTGAGTTTTAGGAGCAGAAAAGCTGGACTATAAGTTTCATTTTGGCATTTCACAGATTTTGAAGAGATGAAACCAGATTGAAATATTAACAGAGCACAGGCCATCTGCAACAATAAGCCAACAGGAATCACTGAGAAACTGCTTTATTGATAGACCTCTTCAACAGCTGCTCAACTTGAGAAGAATAGAAGAATGTTTATTTTTAAAATTGTCTAGAGAAAAAACCCAAACCCTTTCTTTTGTAAAAAATGTCTTTACTTCAAAATCAGACAAAAAAATGACATAGGATTTCAATAAAATTATAACATTGAGATCATCACATGACAGATGTAATCAGAAATGAGAAACCAACATAGTGTAGCCAGGATAAGTGTCTGACAAACATGAATGAAAAAAATAATCTGTGAAGTCAGACTTAATAAATAAAAGAACTTTTTTCTTTCATTCCAAGAGAATTAAATAAATCTCAAATATTGTATCTATGAACAATTTACCTTATTTGACCACATTCAGAGCTGTCTGAGATGTCTGCAGCCATACTATGTTATGATAATCTCACATCTGCACGTTATTCAAAACTTAAAGTGAGCTTCCTTTCCTTCCTATAACATTTTAATTTTTCTAATTTGTCTACAATTTTAGAATTTCTCAATTCTAAGATTTTAAAAATGGATTGCTTCCTTGTCTGATTTCATTGCTTAAATCCAGGGTTTAGGCTTACTAACCTAAAGTTAATAAAACCTTGGATTTTATTCCTTTCATTGCTGTGTAACATCTAGTTCTGGATAAATTTGATATTGTAAGATGTGTATATAATCACATGAAAATTGCGGGAACCCTTAATATTTTTTATATTCTTATCTACAATAAGAGCAATAACAATTTATATTAAAATTCTTAATATCGTTAGCATACTAAGAATCTTCTCATGCAACCTGAGAAGTGTCTCCCCCTTTGAGCAGTACCTTCAACTGCCATCAGACTAAGGCAGAAGATGCTGACCAAAAGTCTTTCAAAGGCGTTATAGGCTTTCTGTTTTCAAATCCTTGCTTTAGTTTAAGTTAACACATGATAACTTCACTGCTTCCTCCCTAGAAATTTTAGCCAAGAAGCAAGAAAAAAAAGGCAAGGAATGGGCCATTGTTGCCCATCACATTAAAAAAGAATGAAATTTCAGCTCCTCTTTAAAATATTTTATAACACAAAGACAGAAGTGATGATAAATGTGTATCCAGTGGTTAAGATTTGTTTTTTCATATCCCTTTTAGGATTGTAACTACATTTCAAACTTGTTGTTGTCCTTGTATCATAATAACTATATTTCCCCTTGCTTGCAGAATAAGGATTGGACATCTGTAAACATTCCAGTTGTACAGATTTGGGCATATGGCTTAGAGCATGGAGCTAGCAATGACTGCTGTTCTTTAGAGCTGGGTACAATTCCTGTTAAGGCATTAGGGCCTTATAATAATTGCCTCACTAGCTGTATACATTTAAGCATCTGCTGGTCCAGGGCTCAGTAGGGACTTTCAGACAGGGAGGGGAGGATCAGCACCACCTGTGTTACTCTTATGACTAAAGACCAGGCAACAGAATTTCCTAAACAGGCTCTTTCTGCTAACAGATGCCCATGATCATGTGGAAAAACCTGTGGTTCCTGAATCTCACTGAGGACAGCCCTTATACTCTGATAGGTGATCACATTTGTCCCTTCACCTCGCATCCTTTCAGCGATAAAGGCCAACTAAAAGTAGATTTATATATTACAAAAACATGACTACTAATAAATCACCTAAAAAAAAAAAAAAAGAAAACCCAAACAAGCAAACAAAATCCAAGCAATGGCAGTGTCCCCCTGCCCCTGGGTTAATTTGACACAGCAAACGCAGCCATAGTGTGGGCAGAGCTTGCAGTCAGGTCCTGTGCTGCTCTCCCTCCTCTGAGCAAATGGGTTGTGATTGCAACACCCTAACAGAAAAAGAGTAAAAAGGATCTCATGTGAAGGAGAACGTGTCAGAAGCTCAGTGGCCTGTTTCCCCGTCAGACAGCTTACGTGCTGTTTGTGGAGCAGGTCTGGTTTAACCACCTTTTCCAGTCCTGAGTAGTACTTTTTGCAGTACATTTTGCCTGGGAAGTTAGATGATGTTTACATTTGGCTAAGAAAATAAATGAGCTACCTGACTGGGAAAGGCTCTCTTTGGCAGGAAAAAACAGAGATGTGGGAGAGCTAAAATATACAGCCCTACCCCAGGAACCCATGAGCTGGATTGCACTTGACAGGAAAAAACCAACCAACCAACCAAACCAAAAGACAGAAAAATGGTTTTGGGGGCTTGCATGTGTAAATGTGTTATAGATTTTCAGTAACGCAGCATGCACGATATCCCGAGGGAGCACCTAGTTCATTTCTATGATGCTAACAATGGGCAAAATTGAAATAGATGCACTGGAATAAAACCCTGAAGTTGTATGAGCTGAGCAAAGCTGTGTGGGTGATGGCAGCAGCAGGAGCCTGCAGGCTGCCCGGGAAGCCAGACAGGCAGGAGCTTGGAAGGCAACTCTCCTTATCCCCACAGTGTTCAGAACTGCTGACTAACAGTGAATGACGCTGGCGTTCTTCACCTAACATTTTTCAAGGAAAAGAAAAGTAATTTTCAAACAGTGTTCTATGTTCAGCTCTTTGCTTCTGATTTCTTCTGGCCTGGGGGTCTCTATTAGCAATTCTGTTTATACAGTTTGGTTTATTAAATATATGCACTGAGGGAAATTATTTTCTTTTATTTGCTGGCTAGACTCAAGGCACTGTAGAGTGATGTCTTGTTTCAAATTCGGTATGTGGAAACAAGGTTTCTTTATTTTATGAGCAAGAAAGCCCCATAATTTTGAGATGACATGTTCATAACTTACTTCCATTTCTGAAGTGTATTTTTTCAAAATACAATAAACTCGACATCCCTTTGAAACCCATTAGGAAGCCTTTTGATACACCAAAAGGTTACTTTAAACACGCTAAATTTAATGAGGTTTTTATAGAAGCATCTGTGGCACTGAAGTACTAACAGCCAGTGTCTCCTGAGTTACAGCTCTAAGAGAAGGGGGACAGTGCCGTCAGTAGTCTTAGAAAACTCTAAACCAGAATTTAGTCATGTGTGGTTGATGTATTCATTCTGTTTTCCTGCAATCTGTTCCCCTATATTTGATTAACCTTTTTTTGTTGGAAGCCTCTGCCCAAGTGAAACATTTAGTTCTTTGGAATGAGAGTAATACAGATATGCAGACTACCAGGCAACCAGCAAGGAGTTCTGCCAAACAGTGATGACTTGCAGCTACAGCTGATGATATTTATTTGTTTGAAACTCAAATTTGACAGGAAAATGTGTTTTTCTTGAGGAAAATGTTTTTCAATGGCTAGAAAAGTAATCCATACCAGCAAGATTTGTAGTGGAAAATGCTGCTGTAGTAATTCATCACAGATAATGCTTAAGCGCTCACATGTCTTCTTTTCTTGTATTGATCAGACCTCTCAATCAGACTGTGTTTCTCATGAGGCATCATAGTTGGAGCACTGATAATGTACTTTGATGGTTCACCGAGGATTAAACCCATTGTATCGCCTATGGAAATCAATATGACAGGGCAATGCATTGCCGTTTCCTAATGGATAGTTCTGGTTTCAAACTCAAATTTTTAGAAAAAAAAAAAATCTTTTGGAGAAGGGATCCTGTATATCTGGAAGCTTACACCACACACATTGGGTCTAGGGGGTATTAAGAACTATATCTTCTTGTTAAGATGCATAGGTTCAAGTATGTGATCCCTCTGTAGAGATTTGCCAGTATCATTCACTTTAGAAAATTTAAGAAACTAAAATAAAATTAAGCTACTGATGTTTCTCAACATCTCCAGTATTAGCTACTAGGAGACATAACCATCCTTTTATTAAGAAGTATGATTATAGAATCCCAGAATGAGTCATAAAAATTATTTGTAGAGCACTGGCATAATCAGAGGGAGAAAGAAGTTACAACGAGCAGGTACAACTGTGCTGTGTTTGCTACGGTCTGTTGCGTTCTTTGCTGTCACCTCGCGGACTGTTTTGTTTCAAGGCTACTTCCATAAGGTCATTCTGTGTGTCTGTGATAAATAAACCCTAAGTTCTTTAAAGTGCATCTATGCACTTTATTGGCTCCTGTTTCCAGTTCTCTGTCATTTCCCTGTGCGCAAACTACCAGGATGTGCTAAAAGGCAAATCTTGTCCTCACTTCAGCTTGTGCGAAGGACTCCAGATATAGCAGACTAGTGCAGCGGTGCTTCAGCAAGGGATTTATGAGAACTTCTTTCTCCTTGCTCTCTATGGAGCAGTGGTGGTAACTCAATGCATCATGCAGTTTGCAGGAATTTAGTGTCACTGCCCAGGAGCTCCTGTGTTTTTTGGAGGGAGAGTGTCTCCCCCCTCAGTGCATCTATAGGATGCTGCTCCCTATTGTATCAGCATAATGAGTCCTTGCTACTGTACCAATATAGGAGGTACCTGCAGATGGGTCTCCATAAATATCCCCACCAAAAACCTTAATAAATGTTTCCATTTCCAAAATTTTGTACTTGGCTAGGGTTGGATTTAAGCCATGAATGTATTTAAAATACATTAATTATACTCTGGTTTGGGTCCTATACTCCAAGGATAACAACTATGTCCATTTGAGTTTTCTGACAGTGTGGCATTTCATCAGGTAATGTGATATCTTGGAAACTGATCTCTTTGTAGCACCAGTTTCTACAGCTCTTCTTTTAGGACAGCTGGCTCTTCTCACCAATAAAACTGACAGAGAGGCACCTCAAAAGAGAATCACAGGATTTCTTAGGTTGGAAAAGACCTTTAGGACCACTGAGTCCATCCATTAACCAAACCTACCAAGTCCACTGCTAAACCACGTCCCTAAGTGCCATGTCAATAGCTAGAGAACAGGTGCCTCCAAAATGTGGGGAGCACATGGTCACTGCCTGTTTTGCCTGAAACAGTGACAGGATTTGAGCCTTCCTCTCTCATGGCCCAGCCGAGTCAGTACCCAGCAGTGGCTTGGCTGTGTGGAGGGCATCTTCCCAAATTCCCACATCTGAGGGTTTTCAGCTGCTGAAAACCTGTCCTGGGCCAGAGCAGCTGTGGATACTTGCTAGGACATGACAGGCAAGCATCCTTATCACCAGGCTGTAAGTGTTGTATAACACCAGAGATATGCCATTTTGTATAAATAACCAAAATAACTGCTGCATCTGGAACTTTATTTCAGGTCTCCTATGACCTGAGGACTGTCTTTGCCTTCAGGCTCTTTGGGAGCACAGGGGAATGTTTCAGATTCCTACTTCTTTTTGGAGAAATATATGAAAAAGTTTCATCCCATTTTATAACTGTTGGGGGGAGGGGGGAGCTATTGTTTGGGTTTTTAAGGCTTTTTTTTTTATTTCTTTTGTGTCATAGGAAAAACTGTCATTTCCTGCCTAGGTCTTGTCAAATCTTTCCGAGCTGATTTCCAATAGGTCTAATCAAAACATGGCCTGAAAATTTAACCTGCTTTCAGAAACACATCGCTATCTTGATGTTTGAAAAAAAGTATTTCTGAAGAGAACCGTTCCATTTTTTTATATCCTTTTATGCATGGGTGAGTATCTTTTTTTTATGACATAAATCATACGTAATGTTCCTCCGTGCATGCAAGCAGTGAGAAGATATCCTTAGGCAAGTTGTTTTCCAAAACAATCAGCTCAGATATTCCCCACCTGGAAAAATATTGTTACAGCACTGTGGCTTGAAACCGAGTGGGTGGTAGAATATGACTGATGTGAACCAGTGTACCAGAAAATGTTTCTGTTTCAGACATTATACCTGATCTCAAATCCAATCCCAGCTTTAGTGGCTTAGTTACTCAAGGGCAGACATCAAACACCTGCTCTGTCCACTCTCCTTCACTGCCAATACCATTAATTTTCCAAATGAGTCAGCACATCTCTATTTATTCTTTAATTGATTGGTAATACTGAGTTCTAATTGAGATTGTAAAATGAAAGTTGCAGATTTGATTGTCCGCTCAGAGTTCAGAGCACTTCACTGCTCAGAGCTAAAAGCAAATGCAAAACAACAAAGAAAAAAATCAAATTCACAGTGCTGCAAAATGAGTTAACTCATGTGCTTCCTTTCTATTCAGGCTGTAATACATGCAAGAGTAAAATATATATGGAAGAAGAAAAAACAGAAGCCAAGGTGAAAACAAAATCTTTCAAACTTTATTTCTGAGACGACAAATCATCCTAAAGAGAACAACAGATTAAATACTACCACAGTACAACCCATGACTGACATCCTGAAATCAAGTTAGGATGGATTTCCAGATGCCAGCACAGGAATATGTAGATATAACTCGATGGAAATGTTATAGAAATAGGTATTCAGCAAGAGGCAAGCAGCGTGGAGTATTAGCATAATTAGCCCTTCTGCTGGTGTAAACAGTTGTTTCAAAGTCCTTCTCCCTCTTGAGGAAAACAGTAAATGCATGAACAGTGTTGTCTTCATTCAAGCCAATAGTATAATTCTGGAAGCAACTCAAATATTAAGAAAATAAGTCAACAGCAATGTTTAAAGTCCCTTTTGTAAGACAGCATGTAACCATCATGTACTCTGGCCCACCAGTTTTGGCTGGCGGGAGGGATGAATGAACAGGCAGGGCTGTGGCACCCCTTGAAGGTGGGAAGGCTTAGTTCCCCAGTCTTCTGAAATGATCATAGAATCATATAGGTTGGAAGAGACCCTTGGGATCATCAAGTCCAACCATCAGCCCTACTCTACAAGCTCTCCCCTACACCGTATCCCTCAACACCACATCCAATCTACTCTTAAACACAGTCAGGGATGGGGACTCCACCACCTCCCTGGGCAGTTTCCATGGGCTCATCTGAAAAATCTCATTTTTGTCATACTCTGATATGGGTTTGAAACTCCTCAGGTAAAGACAAGGAGTCTTTCCCCTTTAATAAAATTATTTCATTTTTCTTGCCCCTGACTCACTCAGTTTCTGATTTTCAATTTTTTCTGTGCCCTGCGGCTCTCAGTCCATCCATCCATCAGGCCTTGTCCTCCATGTAAGTTTCTCCCTTGTCCCTATTCATCCTCTCTGCTGTGTAAGATCTTTTGCACATGTTTTTCATGTTGTATCATCTGCTTTCCACAACCTTAACCAAATCCTGGTCTTGTTGACCTGTTCAAGGAGATAGATAGATTCCTTTTGACTTCATATCATTTGCAAAGGACACTCAAAAATACTGAGCAGGAAGCATCTATAGGATTTAAAACAGAGCTGTAACATTGCATTCGAGGGCAGCATACATAAAGGATGTTACAGAGCATTTTTTTGTAACATATATATTACATGGGCTTCCATCTCTCCAGATCCAACAGCTAAGTCACAAGACAGTCTAATGGTTTAATTCTGTATAAAATCTATACTCTCTTTGATAATAATACTAAATTTTGCCAGGTGCTCCAGTGTGATTTTCTAATGTGCAATGCATGAGAGCGCTGTACAGGTTATGAGAGTGCATTCTTCCAGCTAAAAACACACGTGAAATATCCTTACGGTATGTGAAATGAGAGCATGGGGCCATGCCTTGCATGGTGGAGCAGGTATTCTCTGCAGGCTGTGGAGAGCCCATGCTGGAGCTGAAGAGAGTGAGGAGGAAGGAGCAACAGAGAGGAACCATCATGTCCTCACAGACCACCACTCTGCACCACTTCTTACTTCACTGAAGGGGCTGGATGTGACCTGCAGGGACAGCAAGGGGTAAGGAGAGGAATCTGGAGTGAAGAAGTGGGGTTGAGGCTGAGAAAGGGGGAGGAGGGATGGTCAAGTCCCTGTCTTTTTGCTTCCCGCTACCCAAATCAGTAGTCAAATAGGGTTTTTTAAATTGGTAATAAATTAAGCCAACTTTCAAGTCCTTTTTTTATTTACCCACTATGATAATTGGTAAAGGGTTACCCTGTCTTTATCTTTCTCCTCTTTTATTTCTTGTTTTCTCACCCCTTGCTGTTCCCCCTGCTAAGAGGGGAAGAATGAGCAAGCTGCTGGGTAGGAGCTTGGCTTCTAGCCGGGGGCCAACCCACCACACTAATGTATGCACATCATTTAATATTAAAGCATGGTATTGAATGGCTGAGTGATGAAAATAGAAGACGAAATTTACTGTTAGCAGTATTAATTAATGATCATAGCAACAAGATTTCTAAAAGCCCTAATAATGATGTTCAAACTGTTAACACCTGGAGAAGTTGTTCAGTATTAGATCCAAATGAATAACAAACATATTTTTATGACATATTCTGATGATTTATGACAGACTCTGTTGCAAAGAAAGTTGTGTCACAGAAGCAGCTTGACTCTGCCAAATTATGACAAAGTTTTGGAATACCAATAGGTGGAAGTTCAAACATTAATTTCAATCCAGGATTACCGTAAGCAAGTTTACTAAACAAGGAAAGCATTAGCTGTGTTTCCCATAGTAGGACACCTTTGTATGGGTGTCCTGCAAGACCTGTTTTCGGTCTGGGGCAGGCTATATGGTGAGATTGTCTCTCCTGAGATGCGTCAATAGTAATGTGATTCTTATGATTCACAATGCATAGTCTGGTCAGAGCAAAAATGCAACTCAGAATGTAGCGCTTCAGGGAGTGCGGCTGATAAGGGAAAAAGTGACCCAAACCACAACTAAGTCAGTAGTGAAGAATTTGACTTTAAATATTCTATTTTGTCTCAGTGAAAAGATTCGTTTTGCTTCAGATAGGACCAGACCCAGCATAAGCTTTTCTTATTAAATACCGGGGTAATTAAAATAAATACTGAATTTATTAACCATTTAATCAATTCTTAAATATTAGCAAGTACAAAAATCAAGGTTTTCCAGAGACACAAAGAATTGATTTTCCCATGAATCATTTACTGTCAATAAAATGCACTAAAAAATATCTGACCAGCTCTGATAATGTGGTGTGCTAATGAAAGCAGGTTAGGATTCTGAAAATTTACAGCCTAAACAACCCTCTCCGTTTCTGATTCAAGGTTAATCATTACTGTCTCCAGCTGCATATCACTATGCCTACACTGAAAATTGTGCCTCCTTCCCCCTGCACATGCTAGTTTACCTGTGTGACTCCTGTCTTACCCAGTTGTGCCAAATGATTTAGGTCAAAAATAAATGCAAGAAGCAGTCATCTGAACGGGGAGGGGGAAATGCCCACTTGAAAGCAGAAAACAGAAAAGGGCATGATGTTTGGGGTAGTTAGTCCATCTGATTGTGCCCCAACCTCATGATGTGCTGCATTCCTTTCCGATGACCAATCATAAATTACTGAATCACTCAGGTATATTTGGATGTCTATTTATGGGGCAAATTCTAGACTGTTAATTTGAAGCATCCAAAAATAACCTCCCAGAGTTAGACATTCATTTAGCTTAGGGGTTGCTATTCCCAAACAAATTGTAATTGTTTTATAAATATGGGGGGTGGGGGTGTTTTATATGTTTATAAAATAAATTGTTTTATTTACTATTGTGTCTAATTTAAGTAGAAAAGAGAATGAAAAATAAAAATTACCAAAACCCCATAAGAAAAGCATTTCAAGTAAGGAAGCAATGCTCAGAGAGAGAAAAAGTTGTTGAGGTTAGGCTCAATGAATTAATGTCCTATCAGTGACTAGTGTTAAGGAAATACTTCAAGACAGGAGAAGTAAATCACAGCAGACTTTATCCTGTTAACATTTTCAAAAATTAAAGGCACTATCTATATTCACAGGACACCACAAAATGCAAAGGGACAAGGTCACTGTAACCAAATAATGACACAATATGGCTAATGAAACAGTACCACTCCTGTGGTTAAGAGCCATGATTTTGAGTCCAGTATTTGAGGTCCCCTGTAGCCTCAGGGTTCAAGGAAGAATAAAGCCAGCCCTGTGCCAGGGGCTCATCATAATGCTTCTCTGAAGGGAAATTAATTATCCTGCATGGTTTGGGTGCTAAGGGAGAGGATGGGACAGGACATGGCCACAGATTGAGAACCTTTTAAGGACTCAAGGGAATTGTCACCGCTTTGCACACAAGAAGATATGTGTGGCTTGCGCCCCTGCAGAGACATAAAAATGGGGTCTAGGAAGGGTAGCAGAAATAAAAGCCCCCTTTGGGAAGTCTATATATACTGGTAAATATATGTCCCTTGTCAACACGCATCTGACCATAGCCATGCAGGTTTTGAGGTGAGCAGAGAGGTAGGGCATTATTCATCTGTTACACATGAGTGCTCCACAACAGTTATAAAACCTCTTAAATTGGTTCCCAGTTGAGTCCTTGGAAGCACTGGCACAGGAGCTGTGCCACAATAGGCACACAAACAAGAAGCTTCTTTAATTTTTCCTCTAACTTTACTGTTTGGTTTAAAATGCACCTTTCCAGTGCAGGGGAATGAAGTCTGTCAGGTGGCTTCCAAATGTGCTTGCTAAAAACGCAAATGTAAATGAATTTTTTTTTAAAAATTGACCTTCCACCAGTAATGAAGCCATCAAGAAGTGTAACACCGCTCACAGAAATAGGGCCCCATTATGCAAATGCATTGCAGAGGATCTTAATAGATGGGAGCTCCTCTGTCTCAGTCTATGTAATTAAAATGTACTGTATATAATTAAAATTAATGTAATTAAAACAGTTTCAGCACCAAGTTCAATTATGTCACTCAAATGTTGCCTCTAGACACACTAGAATGAGCACATCAGTAATATGGAAAAGATAATCCATATTCCTTTAGATTAATAAACAGCTGTGACCAAAAGAGGGTAAAAGGGTTAAAAAAAGCAACACTGACATTATTATTTTCTTCAAAAAACAAAAATGTTGCTTTTTCTTTTGAGAGAAACTGGTAACATCACAGAGATCTCCATTTTAATACATAGATATTAATAACTAGAAAATTAAACATTTGATAGGGCAAAACCCCAACAGTTTAATCCTCTAACATAATCCTGTACCTTAATAAAGATGATAAAATACTGTTGCAACAATTAGTCCTGGTGTAGAAAAGGCAGGAAAACCTATATCTTTACCATCCGCAGGTAGACAGACCTCAGTACCATCAGCTTTACATCGTATTGCTGTTCTCAGCTCCCACCCACATCCCCTACCTGTCTCACTCCTTGGCTAGCCAAAAAAACATGTAGCCCAGGGCTGTCTGTGTCCTACTGGCCTGCCAGTCACCTCCTCCTTCCTGCAACATCACCCAGCACCTGCTGGCACCCAGTAGGAGGACAGATGTTCAAGGTGAACTTTTAGGATGTGAGACATGAACCTCCAAGCTGTCCAGCCTTCTTTCCCAGGGGGCTAAGTAGTCCACCAGACTAAATAATGAAGGGGTAAACACATCATGTTTCTATAAGCAACCTTCCATTGGGAAAAGGCAAAGAACACAGTCAAGGTGGCAAACAGAAAGTTTGTGTGTTTGTGGGAGTTTTCTGGGGGAAAAACAAACCTCACAATCTGTTGTTTTACAGCATAAACAATGAACTAATAAGATACATTTGTATGATGACAATGGCAAATGTTTCACATTTCAAAGGAAATGGATGGTCCTGGCCTTAATAAAATCTTGATATGTTTATAAAATATTCCTGAAGTGGTTACTATATATCAGCATTGCAAATGTCTTCTTTGACATTGTCTGAAAAGCCTCTGAAATTGGAAAGTGACGCTGTAATACCCAAGTTTTAGCGGAAATAGTGCTGATTGTGAAGGTCCCAATAAAAGTCCTGAGTCTGAAATCATCTTTCAAAGAAGATGAAAGTTAGATACTAGATTCTCAGTGATCATGAAAAACTGTATCCTATTAGCCCCTCAAATACCATCACATTACATGAGATCCTATGCTTAGATTACAGTGATAACCTTTAACATTTCTACAGTCCTTTACATATTCAAAGCCTTTTGCAGTTTTTTCTTGGTAAATGTGTGGTAATAATATTGCTTTCCATCCATCTTTGAGGCTGCTGTGTAATAGCTTCTATCTGTGAGATAACTGGAAATGGATTAATAGGATAAGGATGAACCTTATCAACCCTAAAACAATATTTCAGCTCAGCACTGCTGCCCTTTTGTCGCGATAAGATGAATGCTTTCTTCAGTGTGAAATGAAACAATTTCACAGGAGAGCACATCCTTTTGCAGCTGTTTTGCCTCATGTTTTTATATCTAGAAATTGTCTTAAATTACTAATATGGCCTAGTAATAGTAAAGGCCTCCGGTTTCACAGAACCATAGAACTGCAACTCATGGAATGTTTAGTCTTCTTTTTTTCTACATGTATATGGATTTCCATATTGTTTTTTTTTCTTGGGAGGGGGCAATAGTAGTAGGGAGGAAAAACAGTAGGGTAGCAACAGGCTACAAGGTATTTCCATAGCTTAGTTGGTTTTGAATGGCTAAACCTGAAGAATTTCACAATGTAAACTTAAAGAATGGAGTCAGTCAGTTTCAAATCCATTAGCAGTTATTTTTCAGAGCTTGAAGACAGTAAGTGAGGTACCAGATTACACAGATTTATCTCTACAGAGAGTTGTAGGGTGGAAGCTGAAGAACCATCAGCCAGTGTAACCTTAACCCAGGAATGGTCAGAAAAACCAGCTGAAAGACTCGTGAAGAGGACAAAGAGAGGAAGAAGAAGAGTATACATGGATTTGACAAAGATAAAGCACACAAATCAATTTTCCCAGTAACCTGGTAAATTTTCTCAGAACCCTTTTCCCAGCAGGCAATCTCCTCTTTTTCCCAAAACTAGTAAGTTTTTCACAATTTCTCACAGGACATTCTTAGGAACAGGATAGTGAAGCTTGGTCCAGAAAAAACTCTTGCAGAAATACTATTGTGCATTGCAAAACCTGCTGGAAAAATGTTGGCAGACAATAAATATCACTGGTTTGTGATCAAATTGGAAAGAAATATTAAGTGTGTTTTTGCAGGGTTCTTTATTTGGTCTTAATTAATATATTTTTATTAGCTGATATATTTATTAAAGATTTGAATGGTAGAAGTGAGATTATTCTCACTAAATCAGCAGATGATATCACTCTGGAATATACCACTACGATGGAGGGCAGCAACAGAATTCGATACCCTCTTGACAAATAGGGAAACAGATTTTAAAAAGTAATATAGTTCAAGCGGGGAAGAGTCAACATACAGAGCCAAGAGTAACCAATTGCATGACGCGGGATCAGGAACGATTGCCCAGGCAGCAGTTCTGCAGCAAAGATATGCAGTTTATAATGGGTTACAAGAGGGAAAAATGAGCCAATGTTGTCACTCATTGCAAAAAAAGGCAAACAGCTTGACTAGAACAAGCACACAAAGGTACAGCTTGACAAACACACAAATTTGTTTGCTGTAAAGCACATTTTTGTGCTTTTGTGGACTGTATTTTTAACCTCTATAAATTTGTGGGGAAAAAAAAAGATTTTATCCTTTTTTGATCACAACAGGTAAAATAAAAGTAGCACACATCTGTAAGAGATGTGAATTATTCTCTAGCTCATGTAGCATCAATGGATTTATTCACAAAATCTCCTTTAAAAATTACTACAGATAATATGTTGAAAATTGTAAAATGTTGCCCTGTTGACTTCCATATCTGATTAAATTTGCAAAGTTGGATAATTAAAAAATAATAATTTTTCCCATATTCTATTTATACAGAATTCATTAAGCAGCCAGGAAATGAAAACACCAATTGTGATTGTCCCCTCCCAACCACTTTAGGAGCAATCTCTCAAAGTATTATTGCATTTTTATTAGAAATGTGTAAAATATAGGTTTGTTTAAAAGAATAGAATGTACAAGCCATCCATAACACTAATTAGAATTTCGGTTGTTAGTTCCTGATAATAAGAAACATTTTTAAAAATTACATTTTTCGATAAACATTGATTGAAAAGCATAGGAAGAAGTTCTTATATCATTATTTTTTCTATTATTTCTTTTAGAAATAAAGAGAGAAGTATTTACCTTCTGCTATGGGAATGACAGTATCTTTACTGTAAAATGTGTCAATCAAAGGCAGAATACTTTAAGTTCTTGACAGTAATTAGCTAACTATTTCAAATGCTAAATCCAAACTCCCCTAAAGTACAGGTGGTCTGTGGACATTCAGTTTAGCAAAATACTGTCACTAAAAGAGGCTGAAAAACGTTGATGGTAAGCAAAATATACTTCTTTACAAGCCTGATTGTTCATCATCATCATCATCTACAGATATGTATTGTGTGAACTGCACAGAACAGAAGGCCAGGGAATGAACCCTGAGGAACATCAGCCAATTATCATTATGCTTAATGTGTATTTATTTAATTGATAATGTAGAGACAATCCTTAGGAGATATAAATCATATTTTAAGTTGTTATTTATGGAAATCTGTGAACAGAAGGAACTGAAGTGGAAAAGCAGCTCCTAGAATATAAGCCAAACTGTTGGCAGGATGCAGTCACTAAAGCAACCTCAGAAATTTGCCTTGTCCATGAGTTGCACCCATTTCATCCCATTCATGAAAGCAAACCCATACACAATTGTGCCGTGTTCTTTGAATACCACATTACAGCGTCTATTTGAATACCAATATAATGATATAATAATAATCATGGCTAAAAAATAACGTATTTGCTCATAGTGTGGCTTTTCTTTGGATCAAATTATGCCTGTGCTTGTTGAGGATGAGAGAGGAAGAAATAAAGCACACAAAAAAGTATGTCTTTTCCCAGAAGCTTATATTCCCAGAGTTACTACCTAAGACAAATCAACAATATAGCCATCCTCTTTTACTGAATGGAAGGGAAGGGAAGATTATGTCTTCTTCCATATAGAAGACAGACCTTATGATCCCAGACCAATGCAGAGCAAGTCAGAAGCACTGGAGTAAAACTCCTGTGTTGGAGTGGTCATGGACATAAAGAAAATGTACCTTTCCAACATTAAGCTCAGAGGCTTTGGGTATGTTAACACCTACAGGTGAACAAGTAGGTCCAGACAGACAAACAGCTCTGAGCCCTCACAGCAGAGCCTTTTATCTCGCCACCTATGCTGGAACATCCTGAAGTTTCAACAGTGGGATTCAAACCTCATGCCATATGGAAGATGAACACACCCGTTGTAATTAGCCATGTGGGAAAGAGACCTCAAATGGAATTGGCACAGAGCCTGGCCTTGGCATCTCAAGATACCCAGCTCACAAAGCAGACACTTACAAGGGCAAACTGGTGACAGAACCCATATGGCAAGGAAAACGAAGTCCAGGGCAGGTTCCTCCAACAAGAGAAAGAGAGATATCTTAGGTTCTCCTCATCTTCCATCAGGAAAGAACAAAACACTAATTTCTGAGCATAGACACAGACCAGAGAGGCTTCACTAGTTGGCTGCATTCTGGAAAAGCCTCTGGGCATGTAGTCCCCGGAAGAGAAAGTAACAGAGAAGCATCATCCACTTGTCTATACATTGGGGATGGTGAGACAGGGCTACAGAGACAAATTTATGTGGGATCACATTCTACAGCTGCATGCCTGTACGGTATTCCTAGGAAGAATCATGGTTTCTTCATACATCATGTATGCAATTTGTGAGTCACTCATCCCCACCTCTGTCCAGTATGCCACATGCATTTCTTAGCAGAAAACAGAGAACAATTTAGCTATGGGCAGAAAGCTGCCTTGTGTTCTCCTATTCTCCCTCTAAGTAGCTGTTGCAGCTTTGAAAAATTCTTTATTCTCTTTCCTTTGGAAGAAAAAAAAATATTGTGAAAAAGTCACGAGCAATTTGCTTGAAAGATACAGAAACCTAAAAGCCTTGGTGATCACCCTCAAGACACCATAGAGAGTCAAAGCAACGTGAGATTGATCTGGTCCAGTCCAATCACCAGTTATCAATCACATAAATTCTTTATCAAACTCATAAACCAAATAAGCTCCTTCTTAAAATCAATTCAGCCCTACAGGCCATATTGAATGGTTGCTCTAAAATGTCACTTCACATGATTTCATAAGCCCACATCTGTAGGTCAATATGTAAGTGCATATATAAAAGACCTAAAGAAATATGTAAAGGTCTTCCCTTGGAAACTTTGCTGTTATTGCAGTGGTCTTTCCAAGGACATCAATTCATAGAGCTGGTAAATGTGTATGTTAGTCAGTAAAGGCTATTTTTCAATACTTATTTCCAATTCATTAATTTCCTTTCCCTAGTGTCTAGATAATTACCTTCCAGTTGTATCCCTGGAGTGGTGCCTCAGGCATAAATGAGGGCAGAGTCACCTGAAAAAGTCACTGAGGTTAATTCCCCTTTGTGTCCCGAGAGCAGCGACCACATACCCATTTAATCAAATTGGTCAGAGAGAAAAAGATAATGTAAAGGCTGAAGTAATATTCTTTTTACTGATTGCATGGTAAAGGAGAATCTATTAATATTGCTTTTATGGAATGTTTTCTTCAAGAAATAAAAGCACAGAAGCAATTTTCTCTCAATGAATAAAGTTCATATTTTTCTGTTTACTAGAACCTGAATCCTTTTAAAGTGTTTTAGCAGTATCACCTCATATCATAAATTATGATACCTCATTAAAGTATAATATGTAATAGTCATCCCACAAAGTAATTTTTTTTCAGAGATAAAGGGGTCAAAAACTCCTGTCAGATTATAATTTCGTTACTGGCAGAAGAATGATGTGCCAAGATACATTCTGTGTTTGACCAACCAGCAAACTACTAGAGTCAATTCATTCCCTAGCCTTTTCTTTGCCAAGACATGTGTACTCAGATCTGTTTACCCCAGTAAATGGGATTTACTGACAAAATAATGTTTGTTACCTGTTCAAATTAAGCCCTGACATAAAGGTCATGCTGCAGTAGGGATGGAGTATGAAGATCTTGAATGTAATTTTTGTCCTGCAGAAATAATTGATAGTTTTACTACCAACTTCTCTGCAGTGAAATTTTGCTAGAAATCTCATAATGCTATTTCTACTAAGTCACCTTACTTCATTGCCCAGATTCCTGACTAAGATATTCAGGAAAATAACAGTGATCTTCTTACAAACCGTATGTTCTAAGGACTTTAACATCAGGGGACATGAAGACCATTTAATATTTCTGGAGGGGTAAACTGTGCTACACTAGATTATTTGTCTGATCTGGTTGTTAATAATCTAGAGGTAGCTTCAACAATTTCCATGAAACTCATTCAGTCATGTGGGTTAATTTTCCTACTACCAATCTGCCACTACTTAAGATGCCTTTTAACGGATATTATCTAACCCCCTCAGTGGTTGTGTTTAGATATTGCCCTCCAGATGACAGCAAAGGTCAATTCCCTATCATCTCATTAAAGGTGTATTTAATTTAGCCTCTTTCCTCTATATAGCTAACAAAGCCCTGATTAATCAGCTACATAGCAAGAGTAAACATGTTGCTTCACTTAATTAAAAATTAAATTCCTCTTGAGGGATCATTACAGTAGTGAGCTGCTATGTGCCTTTGTTAAATAGGTGTTTCTTCGAGGACACAAGTGGAGGTAGGCTATTGGGAACCCTGTATCAATATAAACAGAAATTTGTTCAGACATTCAATTAGAACATTACCCATGTTCATCCTCTAAAAAGAGAGAGGTATAGAAAAGCCAAGGGTACTTCAAAGGACCTGGAGAATTGCACTACTATCATTGGTATACTTTGATACCTGCTACACTTTTTAAAATGCATCATGTAACTTTAGTATTTGAAAGAACAAAAAGTATTGTTTCACATACATGTGACTGAGCAATAAAGCCATATAATGGAAGAAGGCTCTGAGTAGATAGGCAAGGGTGGTGTGTGAAGCTCAGGAAATACGCAGTCTCTGACTGACCACAGCTGCTGCAAAGAAGCTGACTTAATCTCAACACAAAGGGGACCAGAGGATGGCCTTTGTTTTAGCTAAACAACTATCAGCAGTTGAGTGGATCAGCTGGTTGTATAAATGTTTCTCGCTGAGTTATTTAAAAAGTGTGAACGTCTCCTTGAGTTAGCCAGGGCATTGTGGGGATACAGGAGTGAATAAGTGGCTCAGTCCAACATAGAATATGAAAACTAGACAACTAGCCAAAGTAATTTGAAGAGAGCAATGGGCTTGAGCTGGCTCCATTTCATGTATTCTTCCTGGTGACCAGGGATGTCCAGTATTGAGCCCACTATAGAGACTGGTCATGGGAATCACATTGTTATTGTGTTTGAACTGTGTATTACAATTGCTATATTCTGATAAGTGTAACTTACATTTTTATTGTGCTTTCAATATATTTTGCAGCACTCTACTAAATCAGAAATCCTGTGCATCAACAAATATCTTCAGGTAAGTAAATTTTATATTAAACATCCTCCATGTATGGAATATCTGAAAAAAAAATAATGTCAGAGCGTATTGCGCTCTGACAATGCTGCATACTTCCTTGTGAAAATGTTTTCAGTCCTCTAACATTAAAAAAAAAAATCAATCAAACTTATCAGAGATGCAAATGCTAATAACACCATCTATGAAAACATTGGAAAAAGTCTTCAAAATCTTTTCTTCTCAGTTTTCCACCTTCTAATACAACCAGGAGCAAGCAGAACAACTTACACAAAACAGATTAGCTGTAGCTAATGTGCTGAATTTTCATATACAATATGATAGGAGCATCCCCCTGCTCTGGTTGCAAGCCCCATCTACTTTTGGCACGCCAGCAGCCACATACTTCCACATACAAGCCATAGCGCGCTGCTGGATGCGGGTGTATCTGCTCTTTCTTTCTGCTCGTTGACATTAAATCTCCACACTGCACAAGCGAAAAGAGTGGCATGAGGTTATTATTCTTAACCTTTTGCTGACTTTCACATCCTGTACTTTGCAAGACAGAAGAAAATAACTCTTCACTCAGATTCTCTTCCATTTCTGTAGGCTGGTATCCGTAGCAGTCAGCCAAAACACACTGATAGCAGGCAATACAGTGGGTCTATGCTAAATCCAGCATGTTTATTTCCTGTTATAAAAGAGAATCAAGATTTTCACTAAAGACAGTGCCAGGGGAGTTACACGTCAGAATCACAGATTAGCATATCTCCATCCGAGGTCTTGCACTCTGGGTCTGAAAGCAGACGTTCAAGTAGGAGTAGACACATTATATGTTGCACTGAGGGCTCATCTCTGCTTAGTAATATATTCCCATGATCCAGAAATGCAAAAGTGATCTTCTCTGTGACATAATTGTTAACATGGGGACTCTTATTTATTTTCTCAGCTACAATGCATGTAAAGCAAATAGACCATAGCAATACCATTACACACATTCCTGCTCTCACTTTAGAGACAATCAATATCAATTATCAAATTCTCAACAGGAGAGAACGGCTGTGAAATTGCCCATAAAATAGATTTAGAAATTCATCCCAATACCTTCTATGTTTTCTTGTAAAAATTATACATAAATAATTATTTCAAAGGTACTTTCAATTCATTACCATACCACAGCCTATTCATGATGGTAGTGATGATGGTTACACCATCCTGTATTTCACAGAGACGAGGAGAGTGTGTTGTATTCTTGTTTCAGTGAAGGTCCTTGTTTTGTAATTGATTCTGCCCCTTGGAGCAGGGCCATTCCCCTCTACTTGCTTCTCAAGCTTTGTAACAAACTTTTACATCTTTTACTTATATCAAGGCTGTTTTTACTTTGTTAGCCAAATACTGAAATTCTTGACATATCTTAAAGCCCAGGAAGAAACTTCCTGCCATGCAGGAACTCTTTATTGGTAACCCTGGAGTTTCTTTTCGGAAGATAGACCCTAGGTAGTTGAACACCTCCTCAAAGCTCAATGTCTTCCCTGTCTCTTGTGAAACAGCCACTAAAAAAAAATAATGTGAGTTTTCTTACAAACATCTAAACACTCAGGCTCTCTTGGGAGTTTCTCCTCTTCTGCTCTTTGAAGAAAAAGAGCCACAAAAAAATTATCTTTCTGTTTTATGGTACAAGTGATTATAACCTAGGCTTCCAGGGAACTGGTGGATCAATATGTAGATGATGTCACAGCTGCTTTGGGTCACCTTTGGAAACATGGGAAAGAAGGACAAGGGAATATATAGTTTAGATGCCATTAGTGCCCAAAGATACTTTCCATAGTGTGCTGCCTCATTTGCTATTTGCTGTTACTTCTATCTAGGCCAAAAGACAGCCCAACATTAGTCAGTGGTCAGACTTTATCATACAGTCCTCCAAAAAGCCCAGTATCTCAGGCACCTGACAGCTGAAGTGCACTACTCCAGCAGGAAGTACAATGTATTTTAAACAACGAAAATAACATTGTTGTAAGTAGTTTAGCATGCTAACTATTTTCTATCTCTTCAAGCAGAGGATTTGGCTTTCCATCACTTTATTATGACATTGTTCTCCACTCATTTTAGTGGGAACATGCCACAACGAGTATACTTCAAGACTTAAATGTATTGCAGCCTTTCCCATCTACTTTCCAAGGTGATTATGTATATCACACCTAGGCATCATTTAATAACTGCACTCTGTGTTTGTCCATGGAAAGTACAAAGACATCTGTCATTTTACAAAGCACTACCAACTTGAAAGTGTCATGTTTGTACTTTTGAACATTCAATATATTTATTCTGTTTGGTTCTTTAAACATCTCATCCTCAATCCTTTATCTCTAATTTAGACAACTAATTGCTTCAGACAAATTGCATTATTGCCTTTCATATTTCCCTATATGCTAAATACTGATAAGTAGCTTCCATTTATCAATGATATTCAGCTTTACCTTAATTATTTTTCAAGGCACATAAAAATCCTTGTGTGGTAGCACTCTTCAGTGATGCACAAATGAACCACATACTGAATATGAACCAAACACAAAGAATTTAACTGAAACCAAGTGACATATTGAATCCTGAGCGGAGATGAAAATAATACATTCAAATTAATTCAGGCAGTTTTGAATACCATCATTTTTACTACAGCTTATGCTCTCAACAGTCGCTCTCTTTGAACTGCAGCAACTGGGATTAAAGATTAGGATGTATGGAGCCTACCTGAATCTTTCTGAATAGACACAATTATCTTACGATTTGTAATGCTGTGCTCCCACTCTTGAATGCTAACACCAGGAACTAGTTTTATTATGAAAATCACAAATTTACTAATGCCTTTTAGAGTATTATTTCAGCTGGTTTTATGTGCCAAATTGAACTAACTACACATGCAGCATAAAATTAAACTCTAATCTAACTGTAATTAGGACAGAAAGTAAAGGAAATGAGTTAGCACAGCACAAAAAATAAAAATAATAAAACTATTACCCCAGATATATTTGGAACCTTAAGCTTTGAGGCTTAACAAGCGATTTGAAAGCATATCAAACAATCTGAGCTAGACGCTAATAGATAACCACCTGTGTCCTTCCAGTGCTCTGGAAGGCATCATTACCCTTGTGAGGCTATGGATCTTGGCTCCTTTTCCACTAAAGTAAATTTAGCACTATGAAGAACCACCATGGGGGTGGGTATTTCATGCTAATGAACTCTTTGCACCACATGGTACTCTCTCCCTATTAGAAAAAATGACCATTTTTAAGGAAAGACAATTTTTTAAACCTAAATTATTAGTCAATCAGTAGTTAGAGCAATTCCCCACACTGATCCAAGAATAAAGAATCCGCTAGAACTGTTTTCTAGTCAGCCCTGCTACAAAGCCCTGTCTATTAAATAGATCTTTGTATCACTGTAGTCTTTTGTCTGAGAACAATAGAAACTGGATCAAAAGTTTATTTTATTTTAACTGTATCAGACTCAGCAAGGTTGCTTCAAAACAAGATTAAAAACATTCCTGGGAAATGATTTCACAGACCTCTAGTGGACTGAAATTGAGCTACTCAGACTTACTGTGTTGCTTAGCACAGCAACAAATGCCCATAGTTTATCTCCAGTGTCTTCTTGCAAAAACTAAACACTTAAAACTAAAGTTTTATTATCCAGCAACTCCAGTGGTGTTTTCTGTTTTCCATATGCAAAGATTTCTGGTACGGGTATCAGCCATCTCATGTCTCAGAAATACAAAATCTTACTATAAAAACAATTTTAAATTATATCTGTTATTCTCATGTATTGTTTGCAAAGCAGAAAATCAGATTTCAGGAGAGCTCATGACAGTAACTACTGGAGCTGCACAGATATCATTCAAACAGCATTTTCAACTGTTTCATCTCCTACTATCAGCTTCTGAGCCAAAAAGAACCCACTAAAGTTCTCACAACTCTGGATTGAGATGAAAATGCCAGATCTCAAGTCTGGTGGCAGGATTAGAGTAGAAATCACATCATTCAGAGCAATAAATGTCATCCTGAATTTTCAGGTCTTTAATGCCAGAACAGTAGCAGAATATGGTCAGGGTATTACAGGCATGTCCGTCTTGTATATTTGTCAATAATTAGGCTCCTTAAAACAAAACCTAGAGAGATGAAGCTAATGATGTCTGTTGGGTCTAGAAATTTCTTTCTTCTGAAATGGTCCTGAGCTGTATGCTGTATGAAAGTCTCTTCAGGCAAGCCAAGCCTATAAACCATCCTTTCAACAGTTGTTTTTAAGAATTGTCCAGTTAATGTTTTTCATTAAATGAGTCTTGCTCTGCGCATCTTGAAGAGAAGACAGAAGTATCAGGAATAAATGACCCAAGGAATAATAGTAACAAGTATGCAAAAAAGCTGAAGAAGGAAATGCACATGTACATGTCTTCCAAACAATACCCTGCAAATACTATCAGCATTTAGGAACAGTACTAACCACAGGCAATGTCATTCCTGGGCAGTAATCTTGACAGACTAAAACTGCCATATTAGAATGAGCAGAAAAATGCACTACTGAGAAACCATAGCCTTTTAATAAGAGGATACACAGAAATAATTAGGGATTAGGAGAGGTAGACAGATGCCTCATGAGATTTTCAAAAGTATTGCGTTTCGATGGCAATTAGGCATTGAGCCTCCTTTTGCAGCCTTTCTAGGTACTAAAATAACACTCCATGCACATGGTTTGTATTAAAGCAAATGAAATAATTGGCTGGGGTAGGTCTGGCAGCATTAGCCTTATCTTGCATTATTCCACATAGTTTTACTGAAAGCCACTGCTCCAGAGATTTGAGAGGCTTTTGCTGTCAGCTGAGTGCTACCTCCTCAGCAGTGTTGTGACTGTAAACACGCGATGCTTGTGGTCCATTTCTCTCAGTTCCAGGGTGGTTTTGTTAGTTTTTCAAGAACATAAGTTCTACTCTTAGAAGTCACCTGGGACCCCAAGTGAATGCATCTCTGGCCATGACTGACTGTGCTGCAGCTTGGCAGTTCACAAAGGATGAAGGGCCTGAAGGACAGAAAGAGAACACATTCCAAGTTACAAAGAGTAGTAATGTGATCAGTTTTCAGCTGAGATAGTTGGGGTTGTTCAGCCTGGAGAACAGAAGGCTCTGGGGAGATCTTATAGAGGCCTTTCAGTACCTAAAGGGGGCCTACAGGAAAAAGAAATGGCTAGAGAGGGGACAGAAAAG
>VZTM01027563.1:0-15737 GCA_013400555.1 Jacana jacana
TAATTGAAGTAGGCAATTCCCTTCTAAGAAGAAAAGAGGGCCCAATATGTGGAGTTGATCCTCATCATAGGGAAGTCTGCAGCCTACCTGGAGCCCAGATCAGGGANAGCCTACCTGGAGCCCAGATCAGGGATATCAATAGGATACTGCTCAACCTGATGCACTCAACAGACTACTACCCACTATTGATCTTCCAGAGAGGCAGGGAGGAAACTTCCTCCTGTAGTCTGAGGGGAGTGAAGAAAGACTTCAAGGTCTTTGGACGGTTGGTGAAAAACTCTGGGGTGCAAGTTATTTTCTCTTCCCTCTTTCCATTTTCAGGAACAGAATAGAAGGATCCAGTCCATGAATGCTTGGCTACAGGACTGGTGCTACAGGGAAGGCTTTGGGTTCTTTGATAATGGATGGTTTTATAAGACACCAGGCCTAACAGTAATAAATGGGAAAGGTTTATCTCACAGGGACAAAAGGGTTCTGGGACAGGAATTAATGAGGCTCATACGGAGAGCTTTAAACTAGATTTGAAGTGAGATGGGGCTGTAGCTGGGCTGGCACCAGTGAGGCAGTGCTCTAGTACTGATGAAGACCGGGAGGCCTCCCACACCCCTAGGGTGAAATTGGTGTGCTCAGCTCACTCCCTAAAGTGCCTGTATACCAATGCACGCAGCATGGGGAATAAACAGGAGGAATTAGAAATCCATGTTCAGTCAGGATATTACGACCTGGTGGCAATTACAGAGACATGGTGGGACAGCTCACATGACTGGAATGTGGTTATGGATGGCCATGTCCTTCTCAGGAAAGACAGACCAGCAAGGTGAGGTGGTGGAGTTGCTCTTCATGTGAGAGAGCAACTACAATGTACTGAGTACTGTCCAGGGGTGGATGAGGAGTGAGTTGAGAGTCTGTGGGTGAGAATTAAGGGACAGGCTGGCATGGGTGATACTGATTGTGGGTGTTTATTGCAGGCCACCGGACCAGGATGAAGAAGTTGATGAGGCCTTCTACAGGCAGCTGATAGCAACCTCGCAGTTGCAGGTTATTGTGGGGGATTTTAATACTCTGATATTTGCTAGAAGACCTAAGCATCCATCTATCCACAGTACAGGAGGTTCCTCCAGTGCATTGATGATAAATTCCTGATGCAAACCGTGGATGAGCCAACTAGGAGAGGAGCGCTGCTGGATCTTATTCTCACTAATAAGGAGGGTCTAGTTGAAACAGTAAAGGTTGAGGGCAGCCTTGGTCAGAGCAACCATGAGGTTGTGGAGTTCAGGATCTCATGTAGCTGGAATGGAATACCAAGCAGAATCACAACCGTGGACTTCAGTAGAGCCAAATTTGGCCTTTTCAAGCAATGGCTAGGGGAAATAATATGGGACAGGCTACTCCAAGGGCTCAAGGTTAGCATTTGAGGACTGTTTCTTCCAAGCTCAAGATCAGAGCTCCCAAACAAGTAGGAAGTTGAGAAAGGGAGCCAGAAGACCTGCATGGTTAAACAGGAAACTGCTGGTCAAACTCAAGTGGAAGAGGAGAGTCTACAGATCATGGAAGAAGGGACTGGCCACTCAGCAGAGATATAAGACTGTTGTCAGAGAATGTAGAGATGCAACTAGGAAAGCTAAGGCCTCTTTAGAATTAAACCTTGCAAGAAGGGTCAAGGAAAATAGAAAAGCCTTCTTCAAATACATTGCAAATAAAACTAACACTAGAGGCAACTTAGGCCCACTGATGAATGAGGTGGGTGCCCTGGTGACAGAAGATACAGAGAAGGCAGAGTTACTGAATGCCTTCTTTGTCTCTGTCTGTACTGCCAGAGGCTGCCCGGAGGAGCCCCATACTCCTGAGGCTCCACAGGAAGTCAGGATAAAGGAGGAGTTTGCCTCAGTTGATGAAGACTGGGTTAAGGACCAGTTGAGCAATGTAGACATCCATAAATCCATAGGTCCTGATAGCACTTATCCATGGCACTGTCTCTAGGCCTATCAAGTATAAGAGGGACATTAGAGGCAGTCAACATGGCTTCACCAAGGGGAAGTCATGCTTAGCCAAACTGATAGCCTTTTATGAATATATAACCAGGCTGACAGATGATGGTAAAGCAGCGAATGTAGTCTATCTTGATTTCAGTAAAACATTTGACACAGTCTCCCACAGTATCCTTGCAGACAAACTGAGGAAGTGTGGCCTGTACAATTGGGTAGAGGAGTGGATTATGAACTGGCTGAAGGATAGAAGCCAGAGAGCTGTGGCCAATGGGATGGAGTCTAGTTGGAGGCCTGTATCTAGTGGAGTNGAACTGCTTGAGAGAGTCCAGGGCAGAGCTACCTAGTTGATGAAGGGAGTGGAGCATCTCCCATACGAGGAAAGGCTGAGGGAGCTGGGTCTCTTTATCTTGGAGAAGAGGATACTGAGGGGCAACCTTATTAATGTTTATAAATATAGAAAGGGTGAGTGTCAGGAGGAAAGAGCCAGGCTTTTCTCAGTGACATCCAGTGATAGGACAAGGGCCAATGTGTGCAAGCTGGAACAGAGGAGCTTCCACTTCAATATGAGAAAAAACTTCTTCACTGTGAGGTTAACAGAATACTGGAACAGGCTGCCTTGATAGGTTGTGGAGTCTCCTTCTCTGGAGACATTCAAAACCCACCTGGACACGTTCTTGTGTGTCCTGCTCTAGGTGTTTCTGCTCTGGCAGGGCAATTGGACTAGATGACCTCTTTCAAGGTCCCTTCCAAGCCCCAATATTCTGTGATTCTGTGCTTCTGTGATTCTCCATCTCATTCTTACATTCATTCATGTCTTGCTTTCTGTCTCATTTTATTTTCTTTGGGTCAAGAAACTTCCATTTGTCTCCATGGACTACTACCCAGCAAGGAGATGATCTGAAGTTCAGTGACATTACCATCAAATTGAGCATGGGGCTGGATACTATCCAGCACTCAGTAGCTTTCAGAGGCTATGATGCACAGCTTTAATATAGTGGTGCAGCTGTGCTAACACTGTGGACAGCAGACATGCCTATTTCCATGTCTGATTCAAACATTATCAACAGTACCTTTTTATAGTTCTTGCTGTATCTTTTATACACAGTACCATGGGACATGCTGAAGAACTGACTGGTAGATATAATAATCTAACTCTCCTAAAGTTTTAGCTAAAGAAGGTTTCATAAAATCATGATTGTTAATGTACAGTCTATGTAAGAACATGCTAGTGGTGTTACAAGAATGGCATGAGATACAAATTCCTGCTAAAAGGGGGTATGGAAAATATATGGCCCTGTGGCCTCTGATAAGGATGGGATATGAACACCTGTACCAGAATGCATACATGTAACAGGGAAATCTAACTGTGTTAATTCTGTATTTGCCAAAACAACATGAATTTTGGACCAAGCTTCTTTGTGGGCATCCATCTGTTAAGACTTTGCTGAAACAGATATGTTAGAGCCTGTGTTGCAGATTAGTCTCTCAACAAACTGAGGCTGTAGTTGTGTTTGTGGTAGAAAGTACTACCTTAGTGGTAGAAGTTCTGGAGAGCAGATATGCCACCTCCAAAGTCTTTGGGAACATAGTGCTGCAAATATATGTTTACTATTAGAGGATGGCAGCAGCAAATATGAAAGTATATTTGTGCCTCATCTGTGTATAAATACACAAGGATATTCTGAGAGAAAAAAAAGGCCAGAAAAATTCTGCTGAAGATACCTGAAATATTACAAATTTGATTACAGTTGTTATTTTTCTAACAGTTTTCCCTCAAAAATATAAGGAATAATGGAAAATAATGTTAAATGTGTGTTCTTTTTTAACCAACATTATGGAAATATAATATATAACCCTGACTGAGTAATTAAGGCAACATTGTTGCTATGGGGGTGGTTAGTAAATTCAGTCTTGGTTTCTTTTCACAGAGATGCATCAGTTGAAGCTAATGGTTGTAGTTATCCTACTTCCCAGGTCTTGGCAACCCATGTGTTTCAATGTATTGCCATGACTGGCTGGCAGGTGGATCACCCTGTGGCAATGGAGGAAAGTCAAATAGGGAAAAAATAAAACAAATGACAAGAAAAGTCTATCCTCTAGAAGTTGTAGGATGAGGAGGAAAGTTTGTGGATGGCTGAAAATAATGAGCTTATGGTATGACAGGATATGTGTGTAGGCCTGTGTATAGTAACATTTCTAGAGGCTGTAATGCTGTGCATGAAGACCTACTCCTGATGTTTCTATACATTCATAATGTTCACAGCTCCTGATGGGACATCTAGGAGAGAAGAGGCCAGCCTGGAACATGCAGATACCCAAGCCCAGCACTGCAGTCTGGTGTGCCAGCCCACAAGCGAGAAAATTGCACAGCTCAGCTTGAAGAGGAAAGAAAATTGGGGGTTTGACACACAGCAAGATGGAGAGGCAGAGGGAGGGTTTAGCAGAATACCTTGACAGTCCTTTTGACAGACCAATTTTGCCAGTGGCTCTTATTCTTCCATTTTCTATCTATAACCATCTAAATGTCTGAATATCTTTAGCTCATTCACTTCCCAGAGGGGTCTAGTCATTCTGATAAAGCAATTCCTGTCCCAATTTCTGCCAGGTCTCACTTCATTTTCTTTTACAGAATGAAAATTGAGTTTTAACTGGAAAATATCTTGCAGGGTATTGCTAGTCAAAACACAAAGTTTGGCAGAATGGGAAAAAGTCTGGGCTTATTAGTTTAGAAGGGGTTGTTGGAAGTATATTTTAAGACAGGAAATCAGATGAGACAATTTTGTACAATGCCTCTCATTTTAAACTTCACTTTTCATTGCAAACACTACAGCATCATGTATGTGCTACTTCCTATTCAAAGACGCTATCCCATGCATAAGAAACTTGAAAGGCCTAACTGTTTCTGTAAGCAACAAATGACTTTTGTGAAAGCTATGTATCTGATTTGCTTAGGGGGAAATGAAAGCAAGAACCATGAATACTTGTTATGAAAATATTGAAAATAAATTAAATTTTGTACAGTTTTAAATAGGAAGCAATCCAACATCAAAGAGAGAAAATAGTTTGTATAACGCATACATGCAAATGTTCACTCTGAAAATAGAATAAATTCCCCTTAAATCTTTTTAGAACAAAAAATTTAAATTATTTTAGAAATGAAAATATGTTTAAAATATAATAATGTATAATATTTTTGTTAAGTCTACAGATCTTCATATCTGATAACCCTCAGCATATTCTTTTCACGAATTTCAACACTTCTATGAACACGGATTTAAAAAGTCCATTTTATTTGCTACCCTAAATTGCCTTACTAAGTAGTTGAGGCTCAGAGGTCTAATATTGTTCTCATGCATCTTGGATGATGTTATTATCTATGTTCAGGACTATATAAGAAACTATCTGCGTTGGCAAAAAATCCTCAATTTGGATAATTTACTTATACAATTTGTTTACTCACAGGAATGCCTTTGCAATGTTGCATCACCAACTGCTAATCTCAGTAGGAGGAGAATTTGGTCTTTGTTATGCTGAAGGTCACATACAAAGCCTGTGGAAGACCAAGGCATGCAGGCATCAGTGGGAACTTTTAATTCCCTGTCAGGCATACTCAGTTGTAGTACAGCTGGTATTGCAGTGGTATTAAAAGCCTGAGCTATGTTGTGAGTGACAGGCCTGGGATGTCTCTAATGGTGAAATCTACATTAAAAGAATAATTCAATCCTTAAATTAATAAATCCTCAGTGATATTTAATGTGAGGCCTCTAGGCATCAAAAATATGATAGGAACATAAATTTGCTCTACAGGAGGATCTGCGAATCCTCTCTCAGTGTCGACAGAAAAGATATGAATGATATTAGTGAGAAGTAAAACATGCCATCAAGATAAACACTAGAATTACTGCATTAATAAAGATTAACTTTCATATGGAGGGGAACTGGTGACAATTAACTCGACCTACCACTATAACTGACACATGGGTCGCCCCTTGTACCAAAGGACGGTTTTATTTTCATGTTCAGGATCTCTATTAAGGCAGAGAATAATGAATCTTATTTCAGGGAAGTAGGGTATACTTCAGTCCAATTCTTCCACCTCCCACCTCCTTCTACCTCGTGCTAAAGAGATATTGATTACTGTCTAAATATTCATTAACCAAATGGAAGAAGAACATACTATACTTACAGGACTTCTAAGTACAGATAAAAGCAGGTTTATTAGCTTCCCGATCTACTATACAGATAGATACTCCACAGAATTTATTCTATTCGTATAAGAGCTTGCTGTTTATGCTTTATTTGTGCTGGTTCACTTGCTTCTGAAAAAAAGAATATTTCATTTTGCTTTAATCCATCTCAGAATAAGAAATGTAAATAACAGACCCAGTGTCAGGAGAACACTGAAAGGAAGCAGGCTCTGGCAGCACACTCAGCAGTGCCACTGCATTCTCCTCCACTTGGGTAGGACATAAATATTGTACAGTACAGTGAAATTGGGAGAGCAGCCAACATCCATCCCCCTCCTCCATACCTGCAGGGTTGTAAGATGGCACACAGGGTTTGTGTTAAGTGTGCTGAATGGCTTTGTGCCTTTAACAAATGCTAAATTAAAAATCACTGCTCTGTAACCACTCTGGTCATGTCCTTCAGTCTCATCTCAGTGTAAATGTGGACTGCATCTCCCCAGCTGCCACCACCAGCTACAGAAGTACTCCAGACACTGAGTGATTCAAACTTCCTGGCTTTTATTTTCTTGACCAATCTTGTTATTTCCAAACATAAACTCCTGTCTAATCTTAGGTAAGGAGGGAGGGAGGAAGTGGAGGGTAGAAGGAAGGGTAAGCCTGGCTCTCAGTAGCTCCCACTCCCACTCCCACTTCTGCACCCTACTGGAAAGGTAATGGAGTGAAGGCGTGAGGCAGAGGTGTATGCTGCTTTCTTGTGGAGGAGCAGTTACATTAAGTTAAAAATCTTCTTGGGAACAGAGAGCATCATGCATAGGCAGGGATTGTTAATCCTTCTCCGGACAGTCCTGAATTCCTCAGGGACCTCACTGGCCTTTTCCAGTCTCCAGGGTCCCCACAGCCCCCCCAGGTTCCCTGCAGTTCCCCAGTGCCCTTTCCCAGCTCTCTTGCAGAACCTGCTCAGCTGTCTCTGCAAAACTGCATCTTGCCTTCAGCCCCGGAGCTGTCTCTGACAACCCGTGATATATGGAGGCTTGAAGCAATGTAAGAGAGAATGCAATAGGTATAAAAAATCCTCAAGGGCAGATGAAGTTCTGTTTTCACAATAACTAAGAAAGAAGATTTAAAGGGATTTGTTTATATCTAATGCGTTGTACTTAAAACACTTCTCATAATATCAGGAATAAAATGTTGAAATTGAACATGGACTTGCTAACTCCCTGCTGTTCTCTCACACAGTATGTTGAAAAAACATGCACCAAATTATATTGTCTGACTTGCAACTTATGGACAAAGTTATCTCACTTTTCTTCAAGTGTATATGAAGGAAAGATCAGACATGTAGCTAGCTGCAGAAGATAGAAATAATAGAGATATTGTGAATATGCCATATATCTGTGAGCTTTATAAAAATGGGAAGGTGGACAAACATTCTCTGTTCTCAAACATATCTCTATTCTCTATGGTCCAAATGTCAAATGCCTTTTCTTTTTTTTTTTTTTTTATTATTTTGTTTAGTTTTGTTTTGGTTTTGGTTGGTTGGTTGGTTTGTTTTGTTTTTGGGTCAAAGCAAGTGTTTTGGGAATGATATTTATCAACAAACCTGCCCAGATCAGTTACATAAAAATCACAACACTGTTATGGGAGCAGGCTACCAACAGAGTACAGAATGACTAGGATATTGGCTGGCATGGCTGTATCCACTTTGAATTAAGCCATAGATTCCCAGCATGATTTCATAGAGAGAGAAACTTTTATCAGTGCTGGAAACCAAGATTTCCTGTTAAACATGAGGATGTCACAAAACAAATTTGGGGATTAGAAGAAAATAGCGGGAGAAAAAAAAAAAAAAGAAAAAAAAGAGGAATTCAAGAAACAGTGCTTCAAAAAGTTAACAAATATTGTGGGTTTTATTGTTGCATTATTTTGTTGCAGATCCTGGCCATCTCAGCTGAAAGCTTGTGTCTGCCATAGATCTGAAGAAAGGCTGCAGCAGCTGAGGATCAGCCCATGTCCCAGCCTGGAGGACATGTGTTTCTACCTTGGGAAGCAAGGGCCAGAAACCCCATGCATGTGAATGCAGAAGCTGTCCTGAAAAATTTAAAACCCCACAAGGTACTTTGATTGTGCCATTAAATTTACAGGGCAGAATATGCTGCTAGTGAGCAAAGGTATGAATGTCATTGAAGCTTTGCATTTTGTGCTCCTTTGGTTTTCTGCTAGAGTTCAGTAAATAATTGATATCTTCATGCAAACAGGGTGAGGTTCCTCCATCCATGCCTCTGTGAATTTGCAATAAGGATCAAATTCCCTACCCAGTAAGGTGCTCTAGATCCTGCTGCTACTATAGTGATGGAGGCTACAAAGGTTTCCAAATGAGTAGGGTGCTTATTTGAGTAGCCAAAGAGAAACACAATCTTTAAGATAGTTGGCAGAGGTCAAGATAGGACCCAAAGAGCTGGCAGAGGACTAGCTAGAATCATGTCATTCAATCATGTCATCAATCATACATCATTTTGTACATAGTTCTTTAAAGGAAATTTCTGGACAAGGGCTTAGCAGTAGAGATACAAACAGGGGTAACAACCCTGGGGTGCTGCATACACATGCAACAGCTGAACAACATGTTCAAGCTCAGGGGTGGGCTAACGAGTCTAATGACACAAGGCTATATTAGGGTCATCCAAAAGCTCTTCCCAGACTCCTGGCTACAGCTTGACTGCGAATTGGAGTGGCAGATGCATATCTGCTGTTCCTCTCTGCTCTGGTTCCAATGGGAAAGAAATACAGTTATGCATATCTAGAGGAAGCCACAGGATTTTCCAAAAGGCATCAGCTCTAACCAGTAGGGACCTGTGGGCAGGTTTTCTTAGCAAACACAAACCCTGAACTTGTGGTGGCACTATTTAGACAGGCTCTGTAAAAGCAAGCAGATCTTAATGTTTAACTTTACAACAGTCAGTGCACACTCACTCTGCATTTTTAAAAATATTTTAATTTTGAATACTTGTCTCCCTGACCTTACCTCCTTCCCTGCTTTAATCTTCTTCCTTTTTCCTACAGGGGTGAGCAATGTTCTAGCTATGCCTGCTAGCATATTCTGGCAAGTTGCTTTTGTACATAGTTCTTTAAAGGAAATTTTGCCAGCTGACAGAGTGACTGGAAGTCTGCTTTACTTCTTGGAAGGGGAGAGAGGGTCAGGGAAAAAGATAACTAACAGCTTGAGAGAAAACCCTATTGATAGTATGATCTTCATACTGAAACTGGTTCGAAGTTCTGATTGCACTGCCACTTGCCCGGCGTTCTTGTGCAAAAACATGTATTGTCTTAAACTTACCTAAAACCAAATTCAATTGGAGGACCTAGAGATTTTAGATATATTTTAGGCCAACTATTCTGCGACTGTAATGAAAATTTTGCAGCAGTACTTTGTTTTCTTTTTGTCAGTTTGATGAATCTCCTATCAAAAATTAATTTGAGACTAGTTTAGTATAGAGAGTTATCCACCATACAACAAGACTATTTAACAGCCACTGTTGTCATCTGACAAATGCAGAACCAGAAGTTTTCTTTAGCATTAGTTTTGCATTATCGCTTAATTAGCAGGAGATAATTAGGGACTTTACTGTCATGTTTCTCCTGCCTCAGGCTGCCACTGGTAATTTAAAAAAAAAAAAAAACAACACAAAAATGAATGATAAAAAACTAAAATAACCTCATCACATCATCATTTCATTTGCTGATAAAAGTGATTTCTGTCATACAGTTAGTAATATTTCTTCCTTTCTGGCCAGTTGAGAGTGGAAAGAACCTCAGCCACCCACATCCCAGCAAGTGGAACAGTTACTGCCTGTTCTAGATACCAGCATCCCAAGGGGAGAATTGCCAACATCATAGAATGTATAGAGGGAAAAACTATGTATGTGAAATTATGGTGAAGTCAGGAAACAAAGTTTTTACTTGGAAGAATTGATTCCAAATATGCATTAGTCAAGGGGAGGAGTCCAGCACGTCCACATTTCTTTACCTTTAGGGGTTTGTTCCACAGAGCAGGGCACAGAAGGAGGAACTGTGTAATCTCAGGTGGGTAACCCAACCATACACAACATAGGTACACTCTTTCAGGAACTACCTGAAGGTCAGTTAAAAAAATAATTTATGAACAAGGATACTTGTTATGGTTTGATCAGAAACACTGTGGCTATGCATAACTTGTGAGCTTGTATAACATGTGAGCTAGTATCTGCTGTGAGAGACAGAGTAAATTAATTTGGGATTAAAGTAATGCTTGCACAGTTATTGAGTTTCCAATTGACTTCAAATGCAAATGTGAGCTGCAAAAGACAATAGACCTTGCTCCTGTTCCCCACGTTGCTTGTGTAACTGTCTTCATGCCCCTGAGTCTGCTTCTATCACGCTTGAAACTTTGGTGTCCCTTTGAAAAACAGTTCCCTTCAGTCTTCAGTTTTGACAAGTAAACAAAAATGTAACATCTTAAATGAAGTTGTACAATGGTAACATTCTTTCAATTTAACTGAAGTGTCATATAAAACCTTGTGGAGAGAAGCAGCTGCATCTCTGTAAAAAGCCATGAATAATGTATTTGTTGTTCTGTTTACAGAAACACCTTTGACAGTTGTTGCTACATGTAAAGTGAGAAAAGTCACGCTGACTCCAAGGACTGCTGTAGATCCTAAGTAGGTGGAAAAACATGGAGCAGTAGTCCAATAAATTGGAAGAACTTTAAGGGTTCTCAAAGGTGAAACATAGTTAACTGTAAAGTGGCACATGCACAAACCCTTCAAAATCTGTGTTTTCTACTCACGTGTGTCTGCACTTTTCTCTGCTGATATAAGCTGAAAAAATGTGATTTTGGTTTCACAACTGCAAATTGGACTGCAGATATCCAGAATATTCACAGAATCACATAATCATATGGGGTTGGAAGGGACCTCTGGAGATCATCTAGTCCAACTCCCCTGCCCAAGCAGGTTCTCCTATAGCAGGCTGCACAGGAATGTGTTCAGGTGGGTTTTGAATGTCTCCAGAGAGAGGCTCTACCACCTCTCTGGGCATCCTGTTCCAGGGCTCTGCCACGGTCAAAGTACAGAGGTTTCTCCTCACGTTTAAAAGGAACTTCTTACGCAGAGGTTTGTCCCCTTTTCCTCTTGTCCTCTCACTGGACACATCCTCTTGACACTCACCCTTTAAGTATTTATTAGGTGTTGATCATATCCCCCCCTTCAGTCTTCCCTTCTTGAGACTAAAACCTTTCCTCATATAGGAGATGCTCCAGGCCCCTAATAATCTTGGTGGTCCCCTGCTGTACACTCTCCAGCAGTTCCCTGTCCTTCCTGAACTGGGGAGCCCAGAACTGGACACAGTACTCTAGATGGGGCCTCACCAGGGCAGCGTATAGGCGGAGGATAACATCCCTCGACCTGCTAGCCACACTCTTCTTGATGCACCCCAGGATGCCATTGGTCTTCTTGGCCACAAGGGTGCGTTGCTGGTTCATGGTCATCCTGTTGTCCACCAGGACTCCCATGTCTTTTTCCTCAGAGCTGCCCTGCAGCAAGTCAGCCCCTAATATGTACTGGTGCAGGGGCCTATTCTTCCCCAAGTGCAGGACCCTACACTTGCCCTTGTTGAATTCCATCTGGTTCCTCTCTGCCCAACTCTCCAGCCTGTCCAAGTCTCACTGGATGGTGGTACAGCCTTCTGCTGTGTCAGCCACCCCTTCCAGTTCTGTATCATCAGCAAACTTGCTGAGGGTACATTCCATCCCTTTATCCAGGTCATTGATGAAAATATTGAAGAGGACTGGACCCAGTACTGACCTTTAGGGGACCCGGCTTGTTAGGGACCTCCAACTAGATTCTGTGCCACTGATCACAACTCTCTGAGCTCTGTCTCTCAGCCAGTTTTCAATCCACCTCACAATCCATTCACCTAATCCACACTTTCTAAGCTTACCTATGAGGATGCTGTGACAGACTTTGTCAAAAGCCTTACTGAAGTCAAAGTAGACAACATCTACCACCCTCCCCTCGTCTATCCATGCCATTGTTATTGGCTATAAGGTTAGTCAGACATGACTCCCCCTTTGTGAATCTGTGTTGACCACTTCTGATAGCCTTCTTTTCTTCCAGATGCTTTGAGATGACACCCAGAACAAGCCATTCCATCATCTTTCCAGTGATGGAGGTGAGGCTGACCAGTCTGTAGTTTCCTGGGTCCTCCTTCTTGTGCTTTCTGAAGACTGGGATGACATTGGCCTTCCTCAGGCCTCCGCTCACCTGTTCTTCACAACCTTTCAGAGATGATCGAGAGGGACCAGCAATGACTTCTCCCAGCTCACTCAGCACCTGTAGGTGCATTTCATAAGGACCCATGGACTTGTGGATATCCAGTGTAATTAGCTGTTCCCTAACTTGGTCTTCCTTAGTCAAGGGGAAGTCTTCTTTCATCCAGATTTTCTGTGTTTCCTCCAAAGTCTGGGACTCCTGATGGCTGGCCTGAGCATTGAAGGCTGAAGCAAAGAAGGCATTCAGCAATTCTGCATTCTCTGCATTCTCTGTCACCATGGCACCCATGTCNCCTGATGGCTGGCCTGAGCATTGAAGGCTGAAGCAAAGAAGGCATTCAGCAATTCTGCATTCTCTGCATTCTCTGTCACCATGGCACCCATGTCATTCTACAGCAGACAGACCCACATTTTCTCTCATTTTCCTTTTCCATCGAATATAATTGAAAAACTCCTTTTTGTTGACTTTGACATCCCTTGCCAATTTTACTTCCTAGGAGGCCTTGGCTTTCCTCATTTCATCCCTGCATTAAGCAGAAATTACCCTAATACTGAACCCTGAGGAACACCACTTGTGACCGGCCACCAGCTGGATTTAACTCCATTGAGCACCACCCTTTGGGATTGTCCTTCCAGCCAGTGCTTGATCCAGCAGATTGTACGCTCATCCAGACTCTTCAGGAGAGGACCTGCCATTGCAGAGGTTACATATTAGGGGTCCTGGCATGAGTTTAGTTTGCTTTCATTAGTAAAATGTCAATCAGTACATATATTTGTTACACTGCATTTAGCATGGGTTGGTTGTGTACACCCGCATGCACACAAAAACACATATGTTTTTCAATGTGCATTTTTCATTTTTACTCCCTTTTCAGTTTTTCAAACTCCCTGCTGACAATTGATTCAATGCTAATGTAAAAACTTAGATTAAATTGCACCTGAATTAAACCTGCAATCACAGTGGTACACCAGTTAATATTAAGGTTAATTTCTTCTTGTGGAGTTAAAATCATGAAATGTAAGTTTTCCAATGGGTCTCTAGAAATACTTTTGCTTTGGTTCGTATTGCTTGAGTCTGTCTGCAGACTTTACAGTCTTAACTATTTTGAGACAAAGAATCTGTTCTGTGTAGAAGATGTTAATTGGAACACTCTTCATGCTTAACCATTTTCTGCATCCTGATATATGATGGCATTGCCAGTCTACTGAGGATCTTTTGAATTTCAAGCAGCAGATATTTAAATTGGCATATATTCTAACACTGAAAAAAATCAAGAAAATCTATATTCAATTACACCCAGGAGGTTTCCAATAAGATTTCTATGACTATATATAGCACCACATACAGTAGAAGAAGGTGTAAAACATTAAGCAAGAATAGTTATGTAATATCTTCCTTTTTAGGAAAGTTGTTTTCCAAACTGAAGTGGTTTTCAGACTTACAGAATTATTTTTTTATTATTATTATTTTTTCAGCCATGGTTGCACACATTAATACCCACACTGAAACTGAATTGGTTTTCCAATTCTACAATTCTTTAGCCTCAGTAATATCTGAAGGCAGTGGGATGCACAGATTCATTCTTTCATCAGGCTTTGCATCCTAAGTCAGGAAAATGTCTATATGCCATGCTACATTCAAACCCGCTATACCTACACCTGCTAGCTCACAAGATTAAACTTTTGGTGGGTGTGTACGCCTCATTCCTATTCACTTTCTTGGGACAGGATCATGTGCTCTGCTGCTTTTTTAAATCAGAAAGATAGTCACCTAGTCACAGGTCCGGATGGCCACTGGAGCTGTGGGTAGATCAAAACACACCACGTTCTGGAGAATTAGTTGTATATAATTTTCTTTTCTGCATATCTCAGCTTAGGTACTATAATATTAGCATAATTTGTACTTCATTAGCACTGCTAACTTGAAAATTTTACCTCCTGCTGTGGCTATTTCATTTTACACTCACAGGCTGCCTGCCAGTGATCAAGCTGTGATTTCAGTGACCTATTAGAGTATAGATTTATGTGTTTGCATGACTCTCTTATTATCTTGTTTTGATTTTGATCTGTTCCTGAGGCTACCTAAGCTACCAAGTGACCCAGGAACTGAGAAATAACTTTGTTCTGCTTTTTTCTCTCTCCTGCTGGCTCAGCAGGCTCAAACACAAAGGGAGTGAAGAGGAGCCAGGCAGGTCTGAAGCACATGGAATAGGTTTATTGCGCAAATGTCTGAATAGGTACAATTGTGTAAGAATCATGAATATGTACAGATGTTAGTATCACAGGAGAAAATCAAAACAGAAAGGACAAAATGAACAGGAAAGAGGATAATTGTCTTTCAGGTCAGACATTGAGGTGGGAGAGGTTCATACAGGTCTGAAAAGCAGGGACTCAGTCTTGAATTATAATTTGAAACCAGATGGAAACTAATGTAAAGATATTTGAAGATCATGGTGACTTCATCCTGCTGCCTGAAGGGACAGACTCTCTCTGCAGCATTGTGGACCCCTTGAATGTGTGGTAAAAGCTGTAATTAAGAGGTGCTGCAATGAAGACAAGCTGCTTGGTGGCAATAATATAGTACTGCAATAAGACAAAAAATAGATGCAAAAAGACATGGTAAACCTGTTTTAAAATGTTAGCACTCCAGTGCAAGACATGGTCAGTGTCTCTTGCCTTCCCATTTTCCTGTCTTATTTACCTTAATTCTTTTGCCAGAAATATGCAATGTGCTCTGAAAGTGGCAACTTCAAATAAGAAACTGTGATTTCTTGTTCTGCTTTTTACATTTTCAGTATTCCCTCAGATCTCTGTTTTCACAGAGAACTATATTTCTGATCCATGCAGTATCCAGTTACTTTTCTCTGTGAAAGAATAGACAGACTCTATGCATTACCCTAGAAAATTAAATTGATGAGAGTTCTAGATTTTTTAGGATGAAATCTAAACCTAAGTAGCAGGCACTCTTTTCTGAAACATTTTTATTCTCCTTTTTGTGCATCCACAAGACCATGCCATGTTGCATCACCACCCAATTTTCAGGAAATTATTGTGGCCAGTGAATGTGTAAATTCCCTTTTTTTGCTATGCTTTGTAACAGTTCTGGGACTGGCTGTGTGCTGAAAAGGGAGAGAGAAAAAATTTTAGGAATGTAGTTTAATGTATCTTCCCCATGAGATTTAATTAATCTTATGTATAACCACACTCCATGTCTTGTGCAATGTTTGTGTTTTTAAACAGTTTAGCAGTCATTCAGTG
>VZTM01027565.1:700-19806 GCA_013400555.1 Jacana jacana
AATTATCTATCACCCCCTTCTCTCCTGCCTGTTTATTTTCCCTCTTCTCCTTCCCATCCCATCCCACCCCACCCCCCACTTCAGAATGGGATTTGGTGTCCAGGACACAATTAAATGTCAGAGTTAATGTTTTACAACACTATAGCAATAAATTCAAAGAAACACATTGAGTTTTAATATAAGGATCTCATTTTGTTTAGCAAAGATTTCATTGCAGAAGTCTGAGATATATGGCAACAGCAGTGAGTTCTAATACCATTCTAGGTACGTGGTGATGTCGTTTGGCTCACAGGTTGTCACATTTTCCTGCCTAAGCAAAAAAAAAAAAAAAGTCTTGATGAATGAGAGCAGAATAAGTGGAAATAAAACTGCCTGATCAGTCAGTTGTGTCCATAAGTCAGTCAGTCATGGATACAGAATGCAACAGAATTTCAAAGAAGTGAGGCAGGATTTGGGGAGGTGAAGCCCAAATGGAGAGCAAGAGAAGGCCGCGTGATAGCAGTGTCAAGCAGAGGCAAGCAATAAGCAGATTGCAGGCAACTATTCAGTATACCCAAAAAGTAGATCCGAGTTGCTGAAAGTCAATCAGAAGGTGTATAAAGGGGAAGGTAAGGCAAGGCAAGGCGCTGCTTTATGTGGGAGTAGGAAGCAGCAGCAGCAGGATTTTGTCTGAATGAGCTGTGGCCAAATGCTGTACATTGCTGTGAATATAAAGTATCTCTCTCCCTTCCCTCCCCTCTTCTTTTTTTGTTTTTTTGGCAGGGTGGGGTGGGGGGTGGTTTTCAGTAAGGAATTTAAGTTTGAGACACTAAAGGCTTGGAGAAACTTGTTAATGTATCAGATGTAAAGATTTAGCTGGGAAGTCAGTGAACGTTTTAATAAAGATTATCCCTAGCTCAGGTACAGGTTCCAGTTGATGTATCCTTCGGTCAGATAGTAGCAACTCTAGTTAATGGTAAGAATTGCAGTCAGGGAAAGGACTGAACACTGGGCTATCTCTTTTATGAATATACAATAAAACTATCTACATCCCATTGTTAAATTTGAGTATCATGAAGTTTTTACTTATTAGTGACAAATTTTCTTTTCTGTTGCAGATATGATCCCAATGTGAAAAGGAGAAGATAAATTGTGACCTGAATTTGCAGGGATTCTCTACCAAAATCTGCATTCTGTTCCTAAGCCTTGCTGGTTACAACGTGTAATCTCCTATTGTAAGACTTGTTTTCAAGTCTTGCTTTTATTAAAGAGAAAGATTTGTTTCTTTTACTGCTTGATAATTATGGATTGCACTTTCTCAAGACTTCAACATTATTTGCTTCATAATAATGCTCAATAAAATACTGCAAATACTTAGGAACTCATCTTAGGCTGTTTATATCTAGTGTTTGCTTATCATTACAAGTTGGAGACTAAAAATGAAGTTGTGTCAGGCTTTTTCCCCTTGGGGAAGGCTTTGTTAATTAGATTTGTGTACATTGTCAATTTTGTCTCCAGGTGGAGGTTTTTAAAGACTTCATAAATAAGCTAGATAAAACTTGAAGTTTGTATCTGGGTAAACAGGAAGTATTTAATATTGATAAGGTCAGACTTCTTCCTATTTTTGAAGTTGGTGATATGAAGTTAGTTTTAGCCAGACACCGGTTTTGTGCATGTCGGATTTGAAACAAATGTAAATTCAGTGATTTTTGCCTTTTAATCTTCAATATTTGTTTGAGCAGCCCACAGTTAGACTAGAAACAGTTACAAACTCGGAAAAAGATATCAGAAAACTTTGCAGCAGCAGCAGCAAGTGTTTTAATTTTGGTTTCTTGGGAAGGGAGAGGCAAGTGCAGTTTCTTTCTCTGCATGTTTCCTTCGCAAGTAGAAGAACACTGGTTGTTCACAAAGGAAAGACGTGTACACAAAGCCCTAAAGCTGCATTATGAGAACCATCAGATTGCGAGGGTCTGTGTATTTTTCCTGTAGCATTAAAGGAGAAACAACCCTGTGCATTCCTCAGAAGCACAAATTCTGATATAATGCTGTCTCGTATTCTGTAATTGGTTGTATTTGTAGTGAGACTCAAGTTAGAGGGGGAGAAGACTGAATTTGCTGGCTTCTGGGAGTTGAGTCGTGGTGGTGGAAATCACATGCCCAAAATAAGACTTAAGAAAACCCCAACATCCCCCTTGCGATCTGGGGGGAGTTTCCCTGGAAAATGAAAAAAGAAAAATTGAAAGGTCTAGATGTAGTGGCAGAGAATCCAAATGAATGCACTTGCTCTGGAGATAGTGTCAGTTACCCAGTTAGGAAGCCTGAGGCCGAGAGAAATCAATGAGCTTTCCTCTGAAAGGGAGAAAAGGGAGTTAAGTGGCCACATTCAGCTCATTCTCATGGATGGTGTGTTAAGAATTGTAAATCTATTGAGAAAGGCTGAAATGCAGCTAAGCATGATGGCCGCCTCTGTGGTTGATTATGTGGAGCAACTATTATTGTTGCTGTTACAGAAAGTCTTGGAGCTGAAAAAACAAAGCTTTTTTTCTCTTGCTTAAACATATTTTAATTCACAGTTTTAAATGCATTTGTTTGAATGTCCACTTGTTAAAAGCTGCTTCCAAGCCAGGAAAAGTCTTAAAGAGCTACTGTGCTCCAGTTTGCCATTCTTAGTGATTTGACCCACTTCTTTGTCTCATGCCTTTAGTTTTTGCCATCGCTGTGTAAAACTCTGCCTTTTAAAATAATTCCATCCTCTCTATCCCCAGTGAAAGCTAAAAAACAGCTCCCGCTCTTAAGTTGGGTGAGCTCGTCTTAATGATCTGAGAATTTGATATTTGATGGATTCCCCTGTAAGTGCAGTGAGAAGAACCTTCCTGACTTTCCACTCCACTGCATGATGCCATCATGTACGGATGGAGATGGACAACAGCTCCATTGCATCCTGTTTCCAGAGACAGGATGGTAGGATCTGCCTCAGGTGAGGAACTAATCTGGTTGACATAATTGAATTTAAGTGCTCATTAACAGAACTGCTTCCTCCGTCATGAGCTCAGAACATGCAGACAAGCTGAGCTGAGCTGGTTGTGTTTCAGATTTTGGAGACCACCACCCTAGGAGATCTGTGTGTACCAAGATGGCGGATGTGCTGAATTCAGCATGGTCACGTGGACTCGGAAAATAATTGGTCTGTAAAAAGCAAGTGTTTCTTCAGGTCTGACGGGGGCGTCAAGAGCGATACACAAAGTGCGAGACCTCTGAGTTCAGCAGTAGCTGGGAGAGTGGTTTGGTATTGTAACTGGCATCAGGGCACATCAAATCTTGCCCACCAAATACCTTTAAAAAGCTGTTCTTCAGCGGTTGAACTACTTGCTGCAGAAGATGTACCGACTGCTGTTTGTTGCACCATCAGCTGAAGTTTTTCTGCTGTCAAAGGAGAATCCTCAGGTTTTCCTGTTGGACACCTGCTGGCCCAGCGGGGCAGCTCTTGCTGCCAGTAGCTTGGGTTGCAAAATATGGATGGACAAGATCCTTTGGAAAGGTCGTGTTTACAGTTGTAAAAACAGAACTTGTCTTTTCACCTTAGAAATTCTCAGAAGATATAATGTGCAGGGGCTTTCTGTGAGGGAGAAACAAGTCCTTTGCTGTTCAGGCTGCAATGTGCTAGGCTCCAATAACTGATGGCACATTTGAGACCACTCATATGACTTGGTCTCACTCAACTCCGCTTCCGCAGACAGCTGAATTTAGGAGCTTTGATAGGTTTTGTTCAGTACCCTAGGGCTGATGAATGGACTCACCCACTATGAGTCTGGGGGAGCACCCAGAGATTTCTTTATAGACCTTGTTTGACAAGAAGATTCAACACTTCCCCCATCAACTTTCTCTGCAGTCTTTCACAAGCAGCTCTCGGAAGGGAGGGCACCGTGGAGATTCCATAGTGGTGCTCAGAAAAAGAAAAGTTGGGATCAGCGTTTGGCCACTGTGACAGACCCATTGCATGTTTCTGGTTTGGGTCCAACCCAAGGGTGGTAAATAGGTGACAGGTTGGTTTCTCATTCAGTTGCATCTGCAGTCTGGTTGATGAGAAGCCTGTAGACGATGAACCTGAGCCTTTCGCTAATGCAATAGGAAGTTACACATTCATGAGACAGCTGAACCTCTCCCCCTTAGCCATGGCTTGAATTGTAATTCCAAAGCCATGTGACAAATTCTATTTATAATACGGAAGCTCTCCTTCCCTTTTAGCATAATTTTGTCATGATTTTCAGGCCCAGACATTAGAGGAAACAGTTGTTGGCTTCCTGGGTTTGAAGGCAGTTTGAGGCAGACGACAAAGGATGTGATTACAGGATGCAAGTCTGGGGAGCCTGACCCTCAGTGTTTACCTTCCCTCTGGAACTGATACGTTAACTTGAGCTGATGTTTCCTTTAAAAAACCCGTTTGTGGGGTTAACCCCAGCAGGCAGTGAAGGCCCATGCAGCTGCTGCTTTGCTCTCCCCAGCAGGGTGGAGGAAGGGAAGCAGAAGGGTAAAAGTGGGAAAACTTGGGTTGAGGTATGGACAGTGTTATAGGTAAAGCAGGTTGCGAGCAAAACCAAGGGCGATTAACTTTGTATCCTGTGGTCCAGGCCTGGGGCTGGCGTGCTTGGTTTGCAGTCTGTGGGGTTTGTGCCTCACAGTTTCAACATTCAGTTTACTGGTTTTCTGAGAGAACTTTTGCGGTGGTGATTTTTTCTTTAGAAGCCTAAAACAAAAGTTCTCGTGACAGTTCAAAAAAAGGCGTGATATCTAAGGGTGTGCTCGGCTGCCTCAAACCACAGCCTGCAAGTGACTCTGCCTTTGGGACAAAACGATGCTCTTCGCTTCAGTTTCTGCTTAGATGTATTTTTTTTTTTTNCCAAAGGTTGTTTGAGGGTTTGTTGGGATTGCTTTTTTATAGCAGGCGTTATCTCTGTTTACACTGCTCACAGGAAGCAGATGCACTTAACACATCAACTAAATATACTTTTTATTAGCAAGGCTTTTAAAATACAGTCTTGCATCCAGCAGCTTAGCTGAATGCAGTTTAAAGCAGATGGCATTACTCCACACACCACTGGAGCAGAGGATGGGTGCTGTACCCCTGCAGGACCAACATGCTTGATTTTCAGTTGAACTCTCACCAATTTCAGCTGACTTCAGCTGGGGAAGCCACTGCCTTTTGTTTTTCGGCAAGAGTACCAAGAGATTCTCACTGCTGCATTTGATATTCTATTTCTGCCCATCTATATCTTTGAGTCTGCACCTTTTTCTCCTACCCTTACTCCCCATCTTCTCCCAGAATGGGGGCGGTGCAGCGGAGCTGGCCTCTCCTGCGTCGTTGTGGAATATTCACAGTCAGCTTTAGTTTCCTCCATCACCAGCCATCCCCATCAACTTCCTCCCTTTGTTACCTCCATGCCTGATGCGTTGAGAAGTTCCATTCTACATGTTGACCATCAAACACCAGTTCATAACTAAGACAGTAGTCTCTAAGTACTGGTCTCTGATATAGACCTACCTCCAGCCCGTTCCCAACCCTTCTCTTAGCAGGCCGTTTTGCACAGGTGATTTCTCAGTCCTTATTCTTACCCTGTTTTTCCACTCCTCCCATCCCTATAAAACCAGCCCTTCTCTCACTCTGTTCCATTTCTTGAATCTGTCCTCACTCACTTTTGGCCACATCTGGTGTCTGACTTAAAAATTCCAGTTGTGTTGTGGTTGTGCTGGTATCTCCTTAGAACTTAAGCCAAAAGTAGCAACACCTGAAACGTCATCCTTACCTTCCTCTTACAATGTCTTGATAACCACCATGACCACATTTCAGTGAAACAGTTGTAAAAATGCTAGACAAAATCAGATTGTCCTATCTGGCAAATTTCCCCACCACTCACTTTAGCACTCTGCACATACTGCTCTGCCCCAGCTCTGACCAGCAGAATCTCTCTCAAGCATTGGCTACAGCACTACATCCATACAAATCATCTCCTTTTCCCTTTTTCTGAACATCACAGCTCCCTGAATGTTTCTTCCTACCCAGTTTATAAATTTTTTCCTCTGACTTAAGAGTTCCCCGCTTCTCCAAACCAAAATAACTGGCTTCTAGGTGAAACTGTTTCAATATTGCTCCTTTAGTCTTAATTTCATCACCGGTTTTCACATGCGAAGATAAAACAAGCTTAGCATGGCAAACCCCAGGTAGGTTATTATCTAATCAAAGCTGAGGTTTGCTCTCAAGGAGAGCAGCTCAGAAGGAGAATATACTTCAACTGACAATAGAGGTTCTGTGCCGGTTTACATTGCTCATTTGAAGAGCAGGGCATGACCCAAGCATACTCCAGCAAAAGCAGAACACTGAGGCACCGCACGTGGAAATGACATTTACATAGGATCTCCAAGTCCTAACGGTCCCTATGGGCGTATTGTGTGTGTGAACAAACATACAGGGAGATGAATATAAGCCTTGGCTCATTTAGAACTGGAATTCCACAGCCAAGATACCAGACCTAACAGGGAAATGCAGATCAGGGTTTTGAATTTCCAAAGTGTGCCAGGTAGATGTAAGGTAGAACAGCAGTAACTCAGCGTCCACATAGAAGCCAGTCCTAGAATCCAAGCGGATGAAAAATGAACCATTTCCTTCTCCTCAGAACTATATCAACTGTGTCTCCATCCCCTGGAACTGTACCCAACTGTACTCCGATTGCCTCGTCTCTAGTTTTATATTTGTGGACACCTAGTTTTTTCTTTAAAAACCAAAACAACCAAAAATGCCAGGGCTATTTACTATTTTGTGGATAGGTAAGAAAACCTTGCTGTTAATTTTTTGCTGTCATGAAAATCTACAGGGGGCAAAATCCAGGAACGTGAAGCTGAATTTCAGTCTACTGAGGCCTCCGCTGCAGGCAGCGTGGGCTGACACGCTCTGCCAGTGATCTCACAAGGAAGAGACGGAAGAGGAAATGCCAACTAGATCACCTTAGTCCCCATAGTCCCCAGAATAATTAGTTTCAAAAGGACAGGGGAGGTAAGAATATGAAGTATAAAAATACAAGTATATTTTATTCCCTAGTTTTAATGACTACTGATGACCACTAGGTTTTAAGAGTGGCTTTGTACACCCTGTGAGTACAAAATTACCGTAGCTAGGAAAATGAGCTAGCAGACAGGCAGGTGTAACGGGAACTCAAGTTCAGGGTTTGCTTGAGCTGAAGTGTTCCATATGCAAGGTCAAAGCCATCCTTGAAACAGTGCTTGGCTTCACTAGAATTACTAAATAAACTACAAATGCTCCCCCCCATCCCCGCCATAATCCTTGTTCCTTACACCAAATTCATCCTTGACCTCACAATTCCCCATATAATTCAAGCTTCAAAATTAACTTAACTGAAACACTGTAATTCCCAAAACTCTCCAAAATACAGTCTTTTTCATGAAAAGAGCTGCTTATGATTCAATATCCTCACCTAAGATTTGTAGCCCTAATGTCACCAAGCCCTTCCTTTATCTGTAAACAAGTGGTTTGGTTTTCATTGTTTCTGCTTAATAGAATCAGGTATTACGGTTACTTCAAACAAAGTGTGAAATTTCTGTCAGGTTGGGCAAGGGGAAAGTAAATACCCCAAAATCTCCCACATTAGTTGTGGTTCTGTGCTCCCATCCTGCTCTCCCCTAAAAAATAATCCAAAATGATGCCGGAACCCCATTACTGTGAGGTTCTAAAACATCATCTAAACTAACTATAAACCTTTTAGCATTTTTTTGTTCCCTAACTTCTTGAAAAATGAAATCATTACTATATGGATGATAATAATTATAACCAACTAATCAGCTGCCTCTAAGGCATACATACTTCTAAGGAACTGGTGCTACCTCATGCTGGTTAGAGCTGTGTGGGAGTGAGCGCTATTATAGCATAAAATATCTGCTTCCTTTCTCAGAAGTCAAAAATATGGTACCAGAGCGACCAGGTCTCATCTCCTGGCACAACCGCCTCACTCATCCAGCCCTACAGCTTCTGGGGCACACGCAACCGCTCCCAGTTGGTACAGTTGCATTGTGCTTCAGTGAAGCTGCAGTTCAGGCCAATTAAAAATGTATGGTAACATGTTACAGACTAACAGCTCCAGCCCAGAGCCCTGAAGGGACAGTGCAGATCATGACACAAGGAAGACAGGAGACCACCAGCCTATCGACGCTGTGGGGATTCATCTTGGCTCCTGTAGGTTCGCAGTTAACATTGCTCAGATTCTTTGCTGCTTGCCTCCCATTGTTCCTCACTGGGCATTGCTTGTCACCAGTAAGGACTTGGGAATTTACAAAGTGTACACCCTTTATTTCTCTCTCAAGAGATTGGCCTAAAAATGGCCTTTTTTTCCTCCCAACTGGGTATCCAGGTCAGGGCTGCCTCAAATTTTGGGTCTTAATTTCTTCCAGCTTCAAGTACTCTGGTTTTCTGGCTCTACCTTTCTTTTTGCAGTTCTTGAGCTTGAGAGAGCCACCTCCTTCTACAAAACCAGTTATTTTTCATTATGCAACCACCACTATGAAATTAATAATGAAAAAATCAGGTGCCTACACTGCCCGGGCCGGAAGGAAAACAGAGTATAGCCCAACAATTCCCTAAGTGCTGAGGACACCTTTGGTGTCCCTTACTCGAGGTACAGGTGCTGTTTTGGGAGCTTTGCTCTATCCATGCACTCACTGGCAGCCCAGGCTGCTGGCACACGGCAATGCATTTCCCAAGGGAGAGAAGAACCCCATGTTGTTGTCACCGCTCTCTCTGGAGTACTTGCAGAAAGGATTTCTGCATTTACTCACCAGGGTAAAGCTTAGCCTGACTCTTTTGTAGCAAATGTTTTAAGCAGAAGTCAGTCATCTACTAGACACCAAAAAAACCCTCCAAAACCAAAAAGGCTGTACTGTTTCCTACTGCCCCATCAGGTGCCCTCATTAACAAGCACCTATTGTTAATCATACATGAGGCAGATTGGTAGGGAAATCTACTAAAACAAATCCTAGTCCCAGTTCAACAGACTTGGAAAAAAAAAAATAATAAAAATCCTAGCAATAGTTTAGCTTTTATCTAGGAGATATATTTGTCATGAAGCATCAAACCCAAATGTAAGAGGCGTTTTCCCACTAGCCTATTTAAAAATATAAAAAGTATGGGTTAACATACCTTTACAAATTGTGTACATCCAAATTAAATTCCTTCAGCTAAAAATTATATTCTTCCTCTCTGTATTTTAGTAATAAAGCTTAAGAATAAGCATCCTTTTTAAACACATGGTGTTTAAAAGCTTATCTTTCTCACTGAAAGAAGAGCTCCAGGAGGCAGAGTCTCCATTCTGGGAACTGGTATAACATACAGGAAATTCAAATCATTTGGGTTTGGGTTTGTTTTTTTTAAATCTGAGAAACAAGTATTTCCCCAAAGGACAACTATTGTACCAACATCTGACCTACAGTAAGTGCCATATGTAAGAGACAAGGCTTCAGGTAAAACGCTCCCAAGGAAAAGCTTGATTTTTTTCACCTCTTATTATCACAAAATACCAGAGGAGAGAAATGGTCAGAAAGCCAAAGGTGACAAAGCCCAGCTACAACTTAAACCCTGCAATTCCTAGAAGAAACAGGATGAGTTCTTAGTAAAGCTTTAGTTGAAAGAAGTATTTTTATACTGGCTTGATAAAAACCCACCTAAGGGGTCTCAGGCAAATTTTTTTTTTAACTTAAAAATACTGCCAAGATTGATTAAAAAAACCAAAAATTAAAAATAAAAAAAGGCAGTTAAACCTCAAAGTGCTGCAATAGTGCAGCAAAGAGATACCTGTGTAACAACAGGACAAAAATCTCTGCTACAAATTTGTCAGTACAACACAGAGAGCTTGTGAGCAGTTGGAGCAGCTGAAGCTAAAGATCTGGTTGTTTGCAGCTTTCCATCCCTTTTTGCAAAATAACTGTTTAAGTAAATCACTGCCTTTGTCCCTTTGTTTTGCTGGCATCTTAGAGGTTTCACGTGACAAATGAAAAAGCAGTAAGGTGCCATGGTGTGTTGTATCCTGACATTTATATTGACACAAAACTGAAGGCATTTAATCACAGCACAGATGTATTCCCAATATATTAACTGCAATAACGTTCTATAATCAAGTATTTAGCACTTGTAACACTGATTCTCAGGTTAAATTCTTAGGTATCACAGGTTAAGGATAGACTCACACATACACAGTTTCTGCCAAGGAAGGCAAATGATAAAATCTCCATTCAATTAAGAAAGAAAATAAGCCTAAAATGTAGCATAATTAAAAGCAGCTCAAATAACAGTATAAAAAAGTATCGTGACTAGTACTGACAATGCACGGTTACATCCAACCATGCAGGCAATGCAGACATCAATAGAAACAGCGATTCAGTTGTGGTTTTATGCTATTCAGTTGGCTCTAAACTAAAATTTATTATTAATAGTAGCATCCTTTCATAAATTACTTTGGAATTCTATTGGAAATACAGTAATTTTAATCCTTGCATACCTTGCCTTTTCAAATTCTGTGTCCAAAGTCTGAGTAACTTCCTCAGCTGCAAAAGGCCTGCAGCACCCACAGAGCCCCGTTAAGTCAGCAGGCACAGAAAACAGGCATTTATTGCATATAGTTATCTACATCTCAGACCGAGACAACTGGGAAACCAGCAAGCACAAGCAGTTTCACAAAATCTAAGCCTAACTTCCTTTCAAAAATCTGTTCTAATATGGAGATTTTAATCATGCAAATACAGCACCTTAAACTAACATGACTTGCACCCACACAAAAAAAGCCCCAAACAAAAAAAAATAATTAAATAACATCTATTCCATTGCACTTGACCTGAATTAAAATGTTTGGTAATAGATCAGTTAAAAGCAAGCACTTTTCTCTCTTGAGAGTTTTGGAAGATAACCTCAGTTTTTTAACTAGCTGATGCTTACCTCGCTGTGGTGAAGAACTCATGAGCGTGTTTAGGTAAACTACTCTAAAACCCAGCAAATGAAATCCAGGTCTTACATTACAGAGCGGAGAAGTGATACTTCAACTCAGAGGTAGTACAAGTTAAGTCCTTGTCTTTCATAACAGGCTTTAAGATTTACAGGAACTATGGCGGGTTGGTCTGTTTAGTTTTCAGCTGGCTGTGCGATATAAGCCTTTGTCAAGTTTCAAGGACTGCAGGCTAAAACAGTTTCAGTGTTTTGTTGCATTCTCTTAAATAAGACAAGTAATCAAGACTTGGTCAACTGGGAGATGACAATGTCTATTAATCACCCACCTTCATCAGTCAAGTGATCCCATACAGTCCTCCTGAGCTAGGAAACAAAAAACCCTTAAGTTTTCCCATGTACTTAGTTTTTCAGAAGTACATGAGATAGTCATTCTGTTGACACTGTAGTAAGAGCACTTGCATCAGTACTTTATTGTTTATGTTAATGAGTATTCTCAGAAGTGTACATACCACTCTCAGGGAACATCTCACGTTAGTCTTTCTGCACTCACCCAACTCTAGGCATAGTGTGAAAAAGCCATTAATGGATTGTGTCAAATCATGTGTTAAAAGATCAAATGGGAATGCTTATTCTTTTATTCCAATTATCAAATGGGATAATTTATAACTGTTGAGGAATACTTCTTGCTTACAGAAATCCTTCTTGTAGTAAAATCCATTTTACTAAGTGCTCATTCCAAGTATTACTGTATTACTATGGCAAATAAATAAAACCCTTGTTTCAAGCAGAAGGCTCCAAATTTGCTCTGGGACCAAGAATGACATTGTAGTAGGCAAGCTTTCTGCTTTTAGAAGTTATTTTCATTTCACAGTAAAAATACTTTGTCCCATTTGACACTAAAATGTAAAGCCACTCTGGTAAGCACTGCTTTTCCCAGAGTAAGTCTGCCCTTCTAGCTCAGCAGGAGACGACAGGCAGGTCAATGTAAGTGAGGCTCATTTTCTGTTTATCTGGAAGTAGTTCCAGTTAAGTAGTCTCAGTTTTAACAGCAGATCAATTTTTTGTATTTTGAAAAGGTGAAGTATCGTAGCATCAGCATCCTTTACCAAGCAATACAAGCGCAGGTTACTTGTATGCAACAGAAATGTCACTGCTATCAACTCTGGCTGTCAGTGAGTGTCCTGTTAGACTACGTCTGTAATTGTGTATGTGAAAGTTTCTAATGTCTCATTTACGGTACCCCATCACCTCCTCCATCCCCACCTTCAATCAATTCATGTTTCTTCTTTTGTCTTATTGCCAAGCATCGTGCAATGCCCAGTGCACCTCCTTTTAAAAAACGTACAAAGTTGTCTCCCACCAGAGGGCCTAAAGCAAAGAGGTTGGCTTCTTTAGTGCATTCATAAGTGTATGGATCAATCTCTATAGGATTCCCCTTGCATGTGATGGGCTGATTAGAGTGGTGACCTATGCTGTGTCCTTGGTCCTTGAGAAAGAAAAGATTTGGGTGAGAACCTATCAGAACTAAGGCTACAGAAAACTTCAAGATTTTCTTCAGTCCGGAGGCACTCTGAAGAACACATTTCATTTCAGGCTTGAATGAAAGCACATTGTGTTCAGGAAAACTAGTGTAAGCAGAATGTAGATTACAGTCTACACTATGGGACTGAGTACACATCATGTGATAAACCTTATGGTACTCAGGGTAAAGCTTTTTAGGTAACTGTTTGAAAATTAGACTTGTATCAGTAACTCTTCTACGAAACACATGAAGTACTGGGATGTTGTTGTTGTGGGCACACAGCACTGCGTCGGCTGCCGTCAGTCCAGCACCCACAATTAACACAGGGTCTGCCTTCCCACGGAACTTCCCTTTGCTGATAGCAGCTCCAAAGTCAGACATGGAATGAAGCACAAAAGGAAAGTCTTCTCCTTCAACTTGTAGTCGGCCAGGAGAATCAAAGCTTCCTGTGGCAAGAGCCACATTCTCGGCAAAGAGGCAAAAGGGCACATGGGAACCATCTGTTGCTCGCTGATAACCTCTGACTTCCCAGTTTCTCTTAATCAGTGATTTCTGTTCATCTTCCATTTCCAAATGCTGTGTTGAAATAGTTTCATTTACTTCACTTCTCTCTTCATCATCCTTTCCTCGGTAAAGCCTGGATACCGATGTTATGTAAACGTTGTCTCGGAAATTCTTTTGGAGGCCCATGACTTTAACATAGTGTTTGTAATAACGAGCTATTTCCTCTGGCATTACTCGATCACTCTTTATATTTCTGAAAGAAAATTGAATCTTCCAGTTAGACCTTTTGGCAATTTGAATATTCTATATGACAGACCGCATGACAGTCAAATTTAAGAGCACTGAATCTGCTCATGTACCTAAGTTCAGTTATGCAGTCAATTTGTTCTCTTGATTCCTGATATACAAGACAAGCTAACTTTTTTTTTTTTTTTTTTTTTTTTAATACTTATAAATCTTTACAATATAAAGGGCTATGGTGTTTAACAAATTAAGCAAATTAAGAAAACTCTGCAGTATCACGGGAGGTCTGAATGGAAGTGTTTTACAAAGCCAGTTCAGCATCATGGCTGCCAGCAATACAATACTGGCTAAGCTTGTACTCAGTGAGAATACACTTACTTAGGATTTAAGTAATTAAATATCATAGTATTTAATTTTGAAACCCTAGGTACTATATTTTACTTGAGTCAAGTATTCCTTATTATACTTTACAAAAGACCTCTCCCTCGGTGGCAGGTAAGTTCAGTAAGTATCAAATTAAGTAGCTCCATATCACAGGAATGAAGAAAGCCAAGTATGACACGGAACCTTAGCGCAACTACGCAAACAGGATTATGATGTCCAAGAAAAAGCATTTTTGGACTGTAATCCTGGTATTACATTTTTGCTTTTATCGTGGTTATTGCATTCCCATTTACAAAAAGAAACAAAAGCTGAAAGTGTAGTTATCTTGAACAGGTGTATGAATTTCGCTACTGCTTCAAAAGTAAGCTCTAGGAAGAAGGCAAAAGAAAGAGCAGTGAACGTGAGAACTGCCCCTGAGTTATGCTTAAAAGCCTTTTTATAAGAAACCAGATAATAACCTATGTACTTTTAAATGGTCAGGTTACTCTGCTGAAAACCCAGATGAGATATTTATTGAAAAGGTAACATGACAGCGTGACACCTGTTGCAATGACACCTGGGAAACTATTTTACAGGACTAGTTTTCATTACCAATACTTTTAAATATGCTTAATTGTAGTATCACAGGTCAGCATTTCTGGTTTTAGTATTGGTGAAAACTGTAATATAAACAAATTAGCTTCAGATAATAAGCAGCTTACGGGATTTCAGTTAATAAGGAGGCAAGATTACCGTGCTTATCTAAGAATGCGATTAAAGAACAAAGGTATGGTTTCTTCCCTGTAAGTGTCCTGAAATGAGTAACAATCTGCCCTTAAAGACATATGCCCAAGTAATTCTACTTCTTCTTTTGCCGTATGTGGTAGATGAACAACTTCCTTTGATTTCGCTAGAACAAGGCCAGGAAAATGAGAATTTTAGAAAAAGCTCATGTAGAGTGTTCCCGGGTTCATCTGCTGACACACATCTTTGAGAACTAATTATACAACTGAATTAAAAACAGCGAGCTTGTACAAGACACTCATTTTTCTTCTCTAAATTTTTTCAAGAAACTTACCACTAGAAATTCTACTCTTAAAGTTAACATTCATAGATAGCAACACATCAGGTGCTGCAGCTTTGCCTGTAAAAGCAAATACTGAAATATACAACTTCTGGGTAACAAGAAAGCTACTTCAGCCACTTCAGCTGCATCCATGTTGAAAGAGGACCTTCGATACTTCCGTAGATTTTCAATTCCTCCCTCAGTCTTCCCCTCAACTCTGACCAAAACTGCTTACAGACCAGCGCTTCTTTGTGAAATGCTGATAACACACACTGCCAGTACGTGTGCTTGCCAGGCACTCAAAGCAGTTACTCTGGCCGACCACTGTCCTTTTTCCCCCTCAGAGTACACACAGCAGAGTAATTTCCAGTGCCATCAGGCAATTTCATAAACAAACCAAGAAGCCCTCCAGTGAACAATAAAAGTCTGAATGCTTTCCATTTCTTAAAATAATGTTATCTGGATTCTTACAACAAACTAGGTTTCCCAGTCACATTTTCCAGTATCTTTACCTGCGTTTGCTGGCTGCCCACTCCTTAAAGGTGAGGCCAGGCAATTCCATCCAGTCTCCAAAACTGATTGTTAACATAGAGCCTTCCATGGACTGTGGAATAAAAAAAAAAAAAAAGAAGAAAAAAAGATGCATGACCAGATACATTTCAAATGGATATACTCATGTAAAAAATGGGGAAATTATTCACATTGTACTCAGAGCAATAAAATACCAAAACATACCATAATACTAGGACATTACACAAAGTGTTGATGAACTAGATTTGTGTTACACTTAAGATACCATTTTAATGAGCAACTACCTGAACTTGTAAAGCAGAAGGTGAAGAGACAAGTGAAAGGGAAATGAAAAGCAAGTTGTTTACAGTACAAAACAAGAATAAAAACCTTTACCAAGCACTATATGGGGAATATAATTATGTTGTTCGAGCTTCCAGTGCAAAACTGGTGGGTAGTCATACCCAAAGTCAGCATCAGGATGAAGCAAAGTATCAAAAAGCACCGCAACTGGGTTTGAAGAACGTCCTTCAAGGCCTTCAGACAGGTACTCCAGATCCTAAAGTATGAAAGAAAGCTGTATTTTAATGTAACTTTTATTGTTCATCATGCTATTCTGATGCAGGGGTTGAATTTCAACAGAAAACACAATTAGTTCAAGTTGCATTTTAAGTATTGAAATGTACAGATTCAATCAAAACACTTCCCTGAAACAACTGCCATGATGCAACTCTTCTGTAACTCTGAATAATACATTTCACTCATTTAAAAATTATGCTAGTAACACAGTAATACCAGAGCAGGTCAGTATCTCAAATTCACTGTAGAAAAAGAAATATCGAGAGAAACAGTCAGAGATCAAACCAACTCAGTAACATTTATATTTATGGATAGCAGACACTACTTGTAACAAAGAATTGCTAGTATTTCTAAGAGCTCCATTTTGATAATGCAAAGTCAGAATCTAAAAACCATAAGTTTTAAAGATCAAGTAAAAAACTGTCCTTTGACAGCTCTTTGGTAGTTCCAACACTATCTTTATTATATTGGGACATAATGGAGGTATTATAAGTATTATTTAAAAAAATCTAATTAAAACTAAGCTTATTTTACATACGAAGAAGGTAATGCTGAAAACAACTTATAGAATTTTGTAAAATGTTCACATTTCAGCTTCTATTAACCAGCCGTGTTCTAAAAAATTCACAATACAACGACAAATATGTGAAGAAAGAACGGATATTTGAAGAAAGAATAGGCCATAGGGCCAATTTATGCTGACAAAGACAGGACAGCTTAGCTTCCTAAACTGGGAAGACATGAGGGAGTTGGAGGATGAAGTACATTAAATGCCTGTACCCAAAAGCTTAGGCAGCTTACTCTCCTGCCAAAAAAATAAACCTTGACACTCAAGGTCAACAGCACATGTAAACAGCAAAGCACTACAACAACCAAAACAAAACAAAAAAAAACCCCAAACCACCAACTCCAAACCTCAAAACAAAGCCCAAAGCCAAACAACCTCTACTTCCTCACTATGAACACATACATATGTTTGTATTTCAAATAAAATAGTCACACAGGCAAGCAGTTAGTGATAGCATTAAGAGTAATCCCTCCGGAGTATAGTGAGGTGAGCAGGAAACAGGAACATGGCAAACAGATGGGTAAGTGGGGAAAAAAACGTAATGGAGAAGATTCAACTAATCAATCAGAAAGAAAAACTGGATGTATACAGAGATAACAAATACAGCACAAGAACAATTGTGAGTGCAACACCAACACTGAAAAATGCATACTATTCAGAAAAGAAAAATGGTTACAGAGGATGCATATCCCCCATGTGACTAAAAATGAAGTCTTAATGAGAATTGTACTATTTAGAAAGATTTTAACTTGAAAACGCTAGCAGCATTTATTTGATGGTAGTGTCCCAAATCCTAGGACACGAAAGCTGGAACTCCCACATCAGCTGCTCGCTGACCAAGTGGTACTTTAGACATTTGTGGCAAACAGTAAAAACACAACAATGGGCAGATTGTAAAACTGAAACATAACACAAACAAAAAGCCCTTAAGAACCACAAAACCACCACACACCCTAGGACCGGACCTAACACTGATAAGTTGATTCTATTTAAATTAACAGAATAACAAAATAACTTATTAATGCATTAGAAATACGATTAGGGAAGCAGGCTGGGTTTTTACAATGCAATCTGCAGGGTGCCTTTGGATAAGCAATTCTTAAAATGCGCTGCTTTCCATCTGAAGTGCCCTACACGTAATTTGTTACAAGCCACTGCAGAAGGTATATACTGCTATTTACTTTATGGGTAGGAAAAACAGAGGCCAAGAGATAAAGCCAGTTGTTGGAGGCCACACAGTTACTGAGCTTCACTGCGACCCCTAATTCTTTGTGGGGTGAGAATACTAAGCCCTTTCTTGTCTCTGGCATTATTTATGTAAGTTGCAAAAGCATTTTAAACAGGATCATTGAAGAAAGCTTACTGTTTCATAATCCAGCCTGCAGTAGGGAAAGAACTAGATAAGATGGCAACCAAAGCTTACTTGATCAACAATGGATAGATGTCGAGCTTCTTCTAATTTCGTATGTAGAATGGGGTTTGGGTGTATAGCTTCAGGAGATAAATATGGCCTGTATCCAGAGAGCAGGTAAGAAAGACAAATTCCTGAAGGTCCGTTTCCTATTAAAGAAAGAAGTTATTGCTTCAGTAAAAATGTCAATAAGACTTAAACAAGTGTCTAAGTCAATAAACAAGCAGCAATAAAATAACACTAAAGTAGTATAAGACAATACTGTCCAGATTCAAAGCAGCTTAGAAACTTCACAGTAAAATAAAGCCTGTCATAGGAACTTCCTCCAAAAAACCTGAGCAAATATCTTTTTCAGATAACAAGAAAGATATGTATGGCTGTTTACAACATCAAATAAAATGCATATCAAGGAGTTTCATAATTTAGCATGTCAAATTCATTATTGTTGGGTGAAAATAGTCTCCGATGAGTAAGATCTGGTCTGCCTGTCAATCTCAGTAATATCTGAATATTATTGCCATCCTACAACTTGGCGTCCCCATTTAGACTGGGTACTGTAAAACACAGACCAGAAAGACAACCTAGAGCACAAGCTCTTCAGATTTGCCCATAAAGTAAAAGGAAGAAAGAGACAAACTGAAAGCTGAAGACTGCAAATCAGATGAGAGGCCACAGACACCACACAACAGCAATGTAAAAGCTGAGTGAAGACAGATACAGTAGATAGATACATAGTTAAGTACAAGGAACTGGTAAGACCACATCCACTGTTCAGCTACAATGTAAATTCAAACATCCTTCTATATCCTTTGGGTAGCATTTTATAATTCATATATGTGCATTATTGCAATTTTAATACACTAACTTCTTTTCAAAACATTATTAAAGGTGTGGAATGGATGGGATCAAAATGTTACCGTATGGTAATTATTTCTATTTATTTGACTAGTATCAAACCAAATAGGGGATCATATTTACAATATGCAAATACAGAAGTAATGTTCATGTTGAGTCAAGTCAGAAAGTATGTGTTATGACACTGAATTTAAACATGTGACTACGTACTGTTATTTCCACAGTTCCTCTTTCTCGTTAACTGAATGAAAAGCACAGTGTTCTCCTAATGAGGCACTCTTCAGTATTTTGTCTTTGTTTTGCATCTAGAGCAGCACACGTGGTATTTACCACACACTATTCAAATTCTGGGATAAAGTTACTAATTTATTCATGTTTTCATATAGCACTCATTATTAGGGTGTTAGCTCTTCCTACCATTTCAACTCTCAAGAGTTCACCCATCATTTCCTGTTCCCCATCACCTCTGCACACACTATTTCCATCACCTGTTAAACATCCCATTTCTCT
>VZTM01027567.1:21598-46029 GCA_013400555.1 Jacana jacana
TTTTCTTTCTTTTTTTTTATTTTCGTTCCTCCAGGGATTTTTGCATAGCTATTTGAAATAGTTCAGTCTTGTTAGGCAGCCTGGCTTCAGTGCCCTTTGGTTTCTATGTTTATAATTATTAGAGCAAACAAGGGCAAAATACAGTAAGTTGCTTCTGAATTGAAGACAGGTTTTCTGAGAATGGGTACTGGTACTGTTAAGGGCAGTAATAAGGTGTGTTAAGGAACCTGTGGGAAGGAGGGAAGCCTTTCACTGTGATAGATATCTACACAGCAGCACTTTGGACTTCTGCCTTTTGCATACATATAAAATGTTTAAGAAATGGAAAATAAATCCCTTTGTATTGTGCAGTCTTCAGCCTCAGAGTGAATCTGGCAGCAGGTGGAGCTCATTGCCTTTTCTTAGAAAGCCTCGTTCAGGATAAATTGAAGGATTTGTTTATTTTAAGACCTTGCAGGGGAGGTGTTTGCTAATATAGTTGCACTGGTAACAGTTATTAAATGTAAGCAAAGGAAGCAAGAATTGCAATCTTGGGATGAAATCTGTTCCCATTTACGCCAATGTGAGGGTAAAGTAGCAGCATTGCTGCAGCTTAACGTTCAGAAGTTGTCGTTTCTGAGCCCAAAGGTACACTTTGAAGTTTATGAGAAGCAGAGAAAATTATGCGTGGTAATAGTTGGGTTTGCAGGAATAACGAACCCGTGGAAGGAGCTGCCTTAGCTAGATCGTGATAAATGTCTGCAGTGACCCTGTCGCCTCTCTTGGTAGAGCTATCTTCCTTTGCAAATAGTGAAATAGCCGTAGGCTCTGCTTCTCAAACCTGACTCTTCTGTATCTCAGCTGAATGTCCTAAGCGCCACACCAGCAAGTCTCCAGCTCTTTTAAGTTTTGTTTTCTTCAGTCTTGTCAGTAAGGAGTGAATGAGGAATGAAGATGACTCGCAGCAGAGCTAATAATTCAAATCAAATGGTTAACCAAAATTAGAAAATGCAGAAAGGCGTGGTTGGGCACTACACTTTCACAAAAAGGGCAGCACCTGCTCTGAGTGAGATTGAAGTGAGCAGCCTTGACAATTTTAGGGATTTGAGAATCTGCTTTTAAGGTGGTGATTGTGCCATTTCTTATTTTCTCTGTTCTCATTGCCAGTCCCACTTGACAAATGGATAGAATAGCTTGACATTAAGTATTCTCAGCTGAGACAACTTCTCAGATCCAGGTCATTCATATTTTTTTGGGTGGATTTTTATTATTATTATTTTTTAAATATTTAATTTTCCCCAGAAAGTGGGGTAGCAGTCAGCTTTTCAGGAAGAAATTCAGGTAGTATTGAGTGCAGCCTGATTTAAAGGCACAAGCATTGATAAACATTTATTCATTTTAATTGTTCTTATTTCTTTCATGAGCCTGTTTGATTGTAGGAGGTGGACAGACTTCTCATCAGTAGAAGTAATGCTGTTTTGCATAATTTTCTTTGCACATTTCTGTAAATACAGTAGTTAATTGGTTTATACATTCTTCATAAATTCACCAGTGCCTCTGTTGGTAGAGGAATTTAGCAAAAAGGTAGGAGGATTTGCCAATTTCAAGTAAAAGGAAAAAAGGAAAAAAAAAAGTTCCATTCATATTCCTAATACTTCTATCCTTCACAGATTTTTGCATTAATTGGCTTGCACTCTGTAGGATCTGGTCACTGACTTTCTCCACTGGTGATTATAACTCAAAATCCCTGTTGAACCATCCCAACCTTGTATTCTTTTGATGCCCTACACTTTTATTTTACTGTGGAACTTAAAAGGACTGATTTTTCCAATCCCCTTGATGTGAATCAGTTGTTACTATTACTGCTATGATTATAATACTATTGAAATTATACCTTGTCCCTATGGTGCTTTATATCAATAGATTTTCAGTGCTCTTTGTGGGAAGCTCAGCAATGTAAAACCAATGTCAATTTTGCACCTTGAGCATGATGTCTGTGTCCACGATTAACCTGTGCATAGGAGTAGGGAGTCAGTTTTGCATCGTGGCTGACTTGAGTCTTGCTCAGATTGTGTTGTTTATGTGCCACACGCTGTTAAGCTCTGGCATAAAGTGAAATCTTTGCAAGAAGTCTTGCTATTTTTATGGTGTAAAGTTTAGGTGGAAGGTGAACTGTTGTTATTGATGCTTTAGGCTTTGTTCTAACAGCAAGCTTTTATGCAAAAGGAGTGGCTGTCCTGTCTTCCCTACTGCTGCTTGTGCAAAATTCACCCCCACGTTGTCACAGTTCCCAGACAAAGTAGTTGGAAGGGCCTGAGCTTTTCTGAAGTCTTGCAGCTCTTACAAGCTAGGAGGGTAGGACCCAGCTGCCTCTTGTGAATGGGAGGCTTATTATGCAGGAAAGTAGATTTAAAAGGAAAAAGTGAGGAATAGGAATGTGCTCTTGGTTTCCTCTTTTGTTACCGTGGGGAGCCCATAACCTGACGTGTCTGTCATCGTCTTCAGTCCAAATCTACAACCGGTATTTCGGTGCTATGTCCTTGTCGCAGTACTTTAGTTCTCTGATCCACAGTAGTGATGCAAACACACCTAGGGAATTTCCATCTTTCTCATTCCAGTTTGCCTGTGTATGCAGTGTCTAACTAGAAGAGCAGTGCTCGAGCCCTTACATTTTGGATCAATTTTACTTGTGTCCATTTTAACCTTTACTGTGTATTCCAATGTCTGTTTGTTTGCTGGCTTTTTTTTTCATGATTATGACTCCTTCTACAGGCTTTGGTTAGAATGTGTATATCCATTTGTATAAATGAACCTGTTCAGATCAGACAGTAAATATTTTTCACTATTGAAGACTTCACAAATATTTTAAGTTAAAATAGAATTTTAAGTTAAAATAGAATTTTAAGTTAAAATAAAATTGGAGCTGCTAATGAAGAAGATACCCACTGGATATTTATAAGTTGTATGTTGGAAAAAGTTCACTTGCTGAAGGGCAAGGAAGTTAACTGGATGACAGACAAGGACCCTTGGCTTATATTTCTGTGATCCAATCCTGTATTTCCACTGGAATCCTTTCCTTATTCTGGGCTATTTGCTGTTCAGTTACAAGAACTGATTTGCTATTTAGAAAGAAAAAAGTGCAGTAGAAATGCATCTTATACAGTTAGTTTGCTGATTAAGAAACTGGAGCCAAGAAAAAGGAAAGGCAACAATACTTTTATTATGAAAAAAAGGCAAAATGCTTTAGTGTTTATATAGGTTTCCTTTCCCTGAAATTATTGTGATCCTTTTATGAATTAGAATTTGAGCATATTTGGAAGTTAGTTACATATGAAAGTAAATTATGCATACGTAAATTAAGTATCACTCAAGTAAATAAATTCTGGGCTTATAGTTGTTTAGTTATTTTTAGACTTAGAAAATTATTTCAACAAAATTTCAAGTAAAAGTTGATTGTTGTATTAAGTATTGCTTTACTTAAGACTGTAAACAGAAGTATAGTTTCACTATTATTCTGTGGTCCTACTGGTGGTTATAGATGTTGTAAACCAGGAGGAGTTCAGTTTAAGTGAGTGTGGAATTATACCAATACAAAATTAATGCCACGGGTGAGCACAGCTGAGTGTTGTATATTTATTTTAGTTATGGACCTTGAACTTGTGTCTACAGCTTGTCAGGAGGAAGGGAGAAATCCCATTACAGCTTCTAGTTTTCTTCTTGCAAACCAGTACTGTCAACCCTCTGTGTAAGACCATAAAAGGCAGTGCAAGTAGAATTTCCCAGACGATTAAATTACATTGTTTTGAAAAATTTAGATGATGTCAGGAACTGCTGCACAAAGATACAAAGTTCCATTAATTACTCAAATATTTATTGTATCGAGGGTAATTTAAAACATAATGACAGCTTATTTCACCCTCTCTGTTAGCAAAACTTAATCCTAGTTTTCAAAAGGATACTGCCTTGGGTCTTAAGCACTGCTCTTCTAATTTTCCCAGGAAGTAGAAACTTTTTAGTTCATACTTTTATAAAACAGTTTCTTAATGATACAGTTAGTATTTCCTGCTCTGTACCTCATAGGTTCTCATGTGTAGCTGAGCAGAAAGAGGAACTGGAGAGGCAGTTTCTTTTGAAAATCCCAATCAGGGCAAGTGTTAACATGTTACCTTGTGAAGAGCAAACCTTTCATTTATCTCAGCTTTTCCTTGGGAGGTTGAGAGTTTATACAGTTTGAAGCCCTTCATCTTAGAGATCATTGAAAAGGTTGCTCTTTAAAAAGGACTTGAAGTACATTGTGCTTTTACAGAAAGTATTTGACATTTTAATTTTTCTCGTATGTTTTTTTTTAATGCATTTTAATTACCAGGCTAGCCATGTACACAGCGTTTATAGTGCATTTGTTGCCATAGCTGAGTATCCAAAGAGCATAAAATCACAATGTAGTAGAATTTTAGGCAAAGTAATCCTTACTTAATATTAGATTCAAAGGATTTAACATAGATTTCAACGTCTATGTTTACGTCTCAGTTAAAACGAACAACGTTACTGTAATATCTACCTGTCTGTGTTGTTACCAGTGTGTCACTGGGTTGTAGTACTGTTGGTGAAATGCAGCATCTTAACTATGTTTTTTTGTCTTTGTGGGTTCATTTCTGGAGAATACAGGCAAGATATTCGTGGACAGACGTGCCAGTGTGGCTGCGATCAGTACGTGCTCTGGATTCTATGACTTAGAGACGCAACTAGTTCTGGTAGTTGTTCATGGCATGCTGCCGTCTGCTCTGGAGAAGAGAGATGCACTTTACTGACAGGTTACTCTGTAGACATCATTTTTACGTTGAGGTTGAGAAGCTTATCCTTCCTTTTACGCTCATCCTTCTATGCTTCTTCATTTGGTTGACCATGAACACACAACAATAATTTTAGTATTTTCTGTGCTCAGAGACACAGCTTGTCTGTAGAGTTTCTCGTAGTTGTCTCGTAGAGTTACTCATACTTAAGTATCTTGAGATGACTGAAAAATTAGTAAAATTGACTGTTGTTTAGTTTGAGCTGAGGAGAATTGCAGATGTGTTTGAGTATGTTTCGTAGATCAATGCACTTAATTTTGATAGAGAGGACTTTTTCAGTTAACACCACCATTTATTCCCAGCCAAAATGAGTGCAAAGAGAGTATAAAGTGCTACTGAATTAGATTTCACGTTTGTAGACTACAGAAGGAAATGAGCACTAATGAGTGCTTAAGACATTGTTATTATGTACCTTTGTGGTCCAGTATTGGGAAGAGTATGCATTACCTTAAATGTGGTCCATATTTAAAGTGCAGACTGGCTGGCCCTAGCAATTAACTAGCTGAGATGCTATTTGCCTTAACAGTTTATTGTAATTTGGAGCCAATGTTATGGTGAAGTGTGTGCAATTAAAATGGAAACTGCTGTGGCAAGAGGTGCTTACCTAAGCCCAGCTTCAAGAGTTTTCAGGAACTCATTTTCCCCAGCAGGCCTGCCAGATTACACTCTGCCCTCACTAATTATACAGGCAGTTGCCTTAAATTGTGCTGGGCAGTGTTCAGTGCTGAGCTTGAATTACCAAAGGAGTTTCTCTTTCTATAAAAAGAGGAGTGTATAAGGTTGGATCCTGCAGCCACGGTGCCCTAGCTGTAACCTGTGACCTCCACTTTACCACGTGGTAGGTGGGCTATGAAGTAGAAATAGAATGCTTATCAGCAAAGCAAAGCCTGTAAGCACACTTTTCTTTAAGGCTGGTCTCATAGCAGGGAGAACTTTATTCTGAGGTCTGTGGTTTTGAGTCTGTGTAGACTTGGGTTAATTTTGCTCCTCTGTTCAAACTTTATTAAAGGGAATTTAGTAATTCTCGGTTTTCCTTTCTGTTCTGAGTGTGTTGCTGTGTAGTCAAAGTCACTCCCCATCCTCTGGGTCATGCAGCAGGTGGGGAGTGACAGAGGTAGCCAGCTGGGCAGGGGAAGGGAAGCATGGCCAGGGAAATGGCCATAAAGCCATGATTTCCAGACAGGCCTGGCCTGGCTGTTTCTTCAATGCATTGCAGGAAAGGAAGCAAACCCATTAGGGTGGGATGACTTTATCCCTTTATATGCATTAAAAAAATACTTTATTGGAGCCACAGTCATTGAAGAGAGAGAGATTTTTGCCTGCCAAGACAGGATGTGGCTCCTTCAAGTGTCGTGGTTATATTCTGGGTTATATTCTGCAGCAGCCAGGGTTGGCAGCCACCTCTGTCCCTGGTGAGCAGCTGGTGCAGCCATCCCATGCTCAGGCGATATTGGGTGATATACAGACAAAATTGGAGTCATTCATTATTTTATTTGGATGGTGACACAAATAGCTGATACTTGTTTTCCTAATAGATTTTCCTTTTTATCAGTGTTGACCCTTGCCTTTTACGAACCACAAAGTTAAGGCTGAAGCTTAATGCCATCTCACTTGAAAGCCAAGTATGCAATGTACTATGTTTTCCTTGCTAATTAGAAGAATATACCATCAGTCCATAGTGTTTTGATTGCCTTTTTTTCTGATCATCTTAGAAAGGGAAGATTTTTTTTTTCTGTAACCTCTGTTGGAAATTTAAATATGAAGACTAAGACCAGCATCTGGTCTTTTTTCTATATATCTGAGTATACTTTTTCCTAAAGTGTGGATAGTAGAATATGAATAAAGTGTGCCTACCAGAATAGTAGAAGTACTGCACTATAAAAACTTGTTAAGTCATTGATAAGTTGCACACCCTTTCTGGCTTGCCTGGTTAGCCATCCTTAAATTCATTAAAAAACCTCTCAACTGGGTTTTAGCCTTTGACTTTTTTTTTTTTTTTTTTCCTGGATTAATCCTGCAGTTATTGAATTACCACCTCTGGGGACTAGGAAGAGAGTATAACAAGAAGATAAAAATCTAAAACTGTCTCCATTGCTTGCCAAGTGAAATATCCCTACAAATGCATTTCGTTCATTGAAGCATCAAACTACAGATTGTTGAAGTAGTATTCAGTAATTGTAAAAAAGAAAGATAAAGTGGTTTTAATACAGACTCAGCACTTGAATACTCATTAGTCATCAGAGAAGACAAATTTTGACTTCACAACTTAGTCCTTGCCAGTTCAATTTGGTTCTTTTACCATTCTGAAGATTGAAAATGTCGGGGTAGCAGCTGGATCACTAACCCAAATGTGGCACGAAATTGAATGCTTAGTGGACTTCAGTCTTATTTTGTACTAGCAGAACAAAAGCTTGAAGGTATGCAGTCCCACTAAGTTGGGAAAGAAATAATTGAAGAGGATGATTAATTTGTGATTTCTTTTCGCTTTAATTTTAAATAAATTACTAAGGAGGCAATTAAGAAATTCTTCCTGTGTCATAAGTAAAATTGATGAATTGTGTTGGAGCATAAATGGTTTAGATTTATTTTGGGTAAGTAAAGTCTATCAAATTAAAGTTAGTAATATATTTTCTAACAACCTTTCAATAAACAAAGAAGCTTCACTGACACTGGTTCAACAAATGCTGTTTGTAAGTGCCTCCTTACAATCTTTGCCTCCCTCTTTGAAGGTTTTGTCCAAGAATTAAGTGCAACTTTTACTTGATATTATTTCAAGAAGGAGAACAGTCAATATGTATTGTACAGTGAATTATAGATTAAAGACATTCTTTGCTGAATAGTTTTAGTTTCATTAAAAGCTACTTAATGAACTATTTATAAAGCTAACTAACTACATAAATAAATAGTGTATAGTCATAGAAGAAATGCATGTTTTGAGTGAAAAGAGCTTGAAGACACAGGAATGGCGTGTACATAATTAACACAGTACAGTCCTAAACAGAAATTATAATTTTTGATTATAGAATATATACCCACTTTATATACATTATTGCCTAAAGTTATAAGCCTAAATTACAGTAACTTCATCTGAGATGTATATTAATTATAAAAAAGGCATTTTATGTAATTGAAATACAGCAATTATAATGGTCTTTAAGCAGTATTTTACGAAGTGTTTTACAGTATTTTGGAGAAAAAATATTTTAGTCAGAATTTATTCAGACTATTTCAACAGATATTTTTTTCCTAAGACATTCTGGGTGGTTATGGAGGTGGGGAAAACCTATGTGTTCCAGATTGCAGTTACCAAGACAAAGAGGAGCATACTTGGTTTTTACTCAGTACCCACTATTTTAAGACCAGATTTTTTTCCACATTTAACTCAATGTTCATGTTCAAAATAGAATGCTTTTTCAGTCTAGGAATAATTAAATGATGGAAGCACCTGCTTTGTGGAGGATTTGTTGTTCTCTAGCTTTTTAAGCAAGACTGAGAATCATATTGATAACCCTTTCTGGCTGATATGACTTGTACTTTGGTTATAGGAATTTTACAGAAAAGATTAAAAAATGCTTGCACTGACAGTCAGCAAATCTGGTTTGCTTGCTTTTCAGGATTTCACCTCTATGGAGCAAAATTTTTTTTTTCCTCAAATTTCCTAGTTTTAAAAATCTTGCCTGATGAACCAGGAAAAAAATAATTAAAAATCAACAACCAAACTTAAACTCCCAAGGCTCTTTATTTTTGATTCTGATCTTGTGGGGTTCCCCCTCTTCTCCCCCTGCCCCCAAGTCCTACAAAAATTGATTTTGGCCAGTTTCTGCAATCAGCAAATGAGCTTTGTGAGTGTTTCTTACATTGTGTCAAGCTTAATATCTGAATTTCAGATTTAACTAAAATTGACTTTTTATTTCCTATCCTAGACCTATTTCCAGTAGAAAAATCTCACTAAGTCTCATTCTGCTGTTATTTTAGCGAGTTTGTGAAGAGGATTCCTAAGTCTATACCTCCCTCCTTAAAGGCAGCTGTCTGAGTCAGGCTGGCAGTGCTGCAGTGTCTGCATAAATAAATGTTTTGCATTATCTTTTCAGTGCTGCAGTCTTTACAATGGATTCTTCTTATTAAATCAACACCATAGAAATAAGGTCTTTAACCACTGCCATAATCTCATTAACTTTTCTTGCCACTGGAATAGACAGATATTTACAGTGTTCTGAAACAGATAAGCAAGTTAACAGACAGAAGGTGAAAGTAACAAGCAAGCTATACAGATTATTGGTATTTAACTTCCTTAAAGTGTGATTATCTGTAGAAGCCTGTTAGCTAAAGCAGATATTGAAACAGAAACAACTGGCATTAAGTAGGTGCTTTATAATATATAAAATGGATGTAGCGTGTGTTGCTAAACTGGTAGGTGAGGGAATGAATGGCTTAAAGCTGTGTTAGAGGAAGTATGGATTAGCTATTAGGAGAGAGTTCTTCACTGAGAGGGTGGTCAATTGTTGGAACAAGCCCCTCAGTGCAGTGGTCATGGCCCTAAGCATCTTGTTGTTAAAGTGGTTTAGACAAGGCTTCTAGATATATGGTTTAACTTTCAGGTTGCCCTCTGTGGATTCAGGAGTTGGATTTGCGGACCCTTGTGGGTCCCTTCCAACTCAAGATATTCTATGATTCTGTATGTGCATACTGTTGAATTTTCTCCTGGAACTCTGTCTTCTTAAATCCTTATCTATGTATCACGAGTCTCTAATACATTTCAGAGTATTGATTGCAAGGATTTTCTGCTGTCCTATTTGTGAATCTGTAACATATCATAGTTAAGTGTATAAGTTAATATGAGCTCTGCATTATGTATAAAATGGCAATTAAAAAAGAGTGATGTGGTTTTTCCTTTCTAAATGCATTAGTAGAAGATGAGGTAAGAGGTAGGAGTCGGCACTGTTCTGCTTCCTTTTAATAGCTGATGTGTCCATAGCTTATTTTTGTGACTATTCCCCAGTGCTGTCTTAGGATCTTTTTACAAAGTCTTCATGGAAGCTGAATTATGGTCGCAAAAAGTTACCTTTTAGCATTACAAATCAGTTGCAAGACTAATGGCTGGAACAAATACAGTTCAAGATGTCAGGGAAACTCTCTTTGAGACATTTGACAGATTTCTGTCTTTGCTAACAGGAGGAAACATAACCCACTAAACCAGTAGTGTTTCACTCCCGTTGTTCACGATGTATGGGAACATACAGGCTATAAAGGAATAGAGAATTAGGCATTCAGTTTTGAGACCAGGCTGATATGATTGTTCTACTGGTTAGCTACATCAGGAAATTACAGCAGCAAATACTTTGCCGCTTATATTTATTTTCTAAAATAGAATTTCCGATTTGTTGTATTACATATCACGCAAATTTCTGCTTACAGACACAATGATGTTTATGTTGAGGTAAGCAGTGAATGAAACTGAGATTTGGTGTCTGCTCATAATGAAGTGCTACTTCCAGGCTTTTCCTGCACACAACAACATGATTTAATTTAGTGGTTAGACACTTAACGGCATGAAAAATTTTTCAGAGCCATATGAAAAGTAAGAAATACTACTTTCAGTGCATCTCATTTCAATGGACCAGAAGAATGAAAAGAGGAAGTAAATGGTAGTATGTTGAAAAAGAAGTCCCGAATGCTCATTTGATCTCCTACCTGTAAGGTGACAGTACGAAGTTTCTTAGGGTAGTGTAACCTTACAGTGTCTGAGAGCTGACCCATGTCAGTCTTCACCTTGCTTCCTACTGGCGTGAACAGAGTCCAGGATTTCTGAGGTGATACACGGTAACCTTGCATTCAGCCAGCACTCTATTGGCCATGGGTGAAAATCCAGGCTCTTCCTTGGCCAATTAAAGGTTCATTTGGCTTCCTGTGCTTCCATTTTATGCTACAGTAGAGCAATAACAGAATTAGCCTGGTTTGCTGTGGAGAGGTATGTTAGTGTGAAGTGCTTAGGTATGAGGCATTATTGTAGCCCAGATGCTTTTAAAAGCATATGCAATGAAGGTGAGTTTGTTATCTATGGGAATCAAACTACAACAGTGCACTCTGGAAACTTGAAACTTTGCAGAAAATGATCTGGGTGTCCACATAGACAAGCTGAACACGTGAAAATTGATCTATTTTCTGGTAATACAGCAGACCGATTGGAGTTAATTCCTACACTTTGCATTAAAATTTATGATCTTCTCTTCTATCAGACAAGATGTTCTGGTTTTAGTGGGTTTTTTTTAGGTAATAAGGTAGTAATAGCACTTAAGAAATGTGTAGAGTTCTTTAAACCTTCCTCCATTTTGTGGATTAAAATGTGAGGTTTGAATTGGAATACATGGGTTCTTTGTCCTTTCCAGACTGGCAAGGACAGAAGTAAATTGCACTTTTTCTGAGGTAATTCAATAGTAGATGCATAACACAAGTGGGCTGAGGGTGAAAACTGTCATCTAAGTTGCTACCATGCTTCAGACCACCAGAAGCTTCTCCCCCTGCATTCACTGCCTCCTCTCACAGGAGAACTTTGGTGCTGGTGCCTTTCTTGGTGAAGACTCCAATCTCGATAAAAAAGTTACCAGATTCCTGTGTTACAAGTGATGAATTTCTTGCATACAGAGTCAATTAATACTTTCTAATGCTAATCTAAATAGTAATAGTGCATTTTGATAATAATGGGATTATTTACATTGTTGTTTAAAGCTTCAGAGATTAAATCCTCTGATTTACTTATTCACTGTTCATATGCACATCTTAGATTTCAGTCACTACTCTTTCACACGAGTTAAAATCAGAGCAGGGAACAGCTAAAAGACAGGCAACTGTTTCTTTTTTTTTCTTTTTTTTCTTTTTTCCTAATTATTTGCTTACATATTTTTCTGAAGAGAGTTGGAGGTACTGGTATTCATCATAGAGAAGACAGTCATGCCCACATCATTTGTACTTCTGATGGAAGATATAACAAAGATGAGGAAAATTAAATGAGAAAAGGGACAAAATTCATTAACTTACTGTAGCAAAGTAATGAAACCTGTGTTAGTGAACAGGTTATCACAGTGTCATCTGATATAATGAACAATTTATCTTGTAGCCACGTTGAATACCAATCCTATATTCCTTTTGTCCTTGTTTGTGTTGACAGGAAAAGAGAAGGTACTGTAATTAAGGGGAACCTCTTCATCTTGAGTTGCTCATAGAGCAGTAGAGTTGTTATATCGTAAGTGTGTGTGATTTCACCTTCTCCATTTGATTTTTCTGTTTGCTTGTCTGTTTTCTCTAATAGCCTATTTTGTACTGGGTGCAGGTCACTGCCTGTGTGCCTAGTTATGTAGCTGTGTAGCTAACTGATGACTCCTGCTTTGACAGGGGAAGGCAAACAGTTTGTTAATATGTCTAGGCATGAAATACTTTTAAAATTCTCAGTGTCCTTGTTTATAAACTGTCAGACATCTATAGCATTGTCGTTCATTTGCATATTATAAAGTAATTTTTGTGGTTATGTAACTGAGAATTTTTTTCCCAGAACTTCAGTCTCTTTTGTTGCGAAGAAAATATGTAGAAAGAGATCTTTTTGCTAAATCATGCTCCAGGCTGTATTGATTTATTTGGAAATGTAAAGCTGTTCAAAGTATGCCTGCCTTTAATTCATAGTGTTGTGGAACAGTGAACCAAATTTATGTTGTGCTACAATTTTTGCAAATATACATACACTAGAGAAGAACTTGGCTTTCAAGAGTAACTTGTGTGAAAGGAGTATAAAGAAATTAAGTTTTTGATGGCCAATAAGTGTAGATGCTATAATATCTTTTCCTGTGTTAATATCCTGGTTTGGGGCAGAGCCATTTTTCTGTTCAGTGAGAAAGGCTCTTGCTTATCCTTGTTGGCTGTAGCAACCAGGGCCAGCTGACTTGGTTGTTTACCCCTTGGATGGGGTACACCTGGGAGGCGTGGACAGATCAGGTGGCCCAAACTGACCAATAGGGTATTCCATCCCATCTGCCATGCTCAGAAGAAAAGCTGAAGGACTAAATTGATCAGGTTGGTTCTTCTTTAGTGTCTCTTTTTGATGTCTGAGGAAGAGCCTGTCATTTCATTTGCCTTTGATCCCAACATGTGCATTCCCGAAGGTAGGCTGTGCCACCATTAAGGAGCTTGAACTGTTTTCACCCTTGCCTGTTTACTAGTTTTACCTCAAAATGAATATTATTTGTCAGTTTTCAAGTGGTGTGCTTTGTAAACATGCATTTAATATTGTGTTGGCCTTCTGTTAATTTATTTTGTGAGTATGTGTAATATTATATTGCTTTGATTGGAATTTCTTAAATCCTGTTCCTATTTATCTCTGAGTCCTGGCTGGAACTTTCCCAGTGCCTACTGGTGACAGTTCCCTGGGAGCTTGATATGATTTTGTATATATTTATATATATTGTATCTATTTCATTATTTCCTTTTTATCTTATTGTTAACACATCATTAAAGTAGTCTAGTTTTTTCCTAAACTCATAACTCTATTTCTCATCTTCCTTTCCTTGGAGTGAGAGATGGGAAGAGCATTTGTAATCTTCTCATGGGCCAAACTGGCTTAAACTGCAACAATTACTAATTACTTGTATTTTCTCCAATATTTATCAAACACAAGAGGGAAACTGTAGATTGCAACTTCACAATCTTAGGCTCAGTTTTGTAACTTTCCATGTATCTACATTGATTTGCTCTCAGTTATTCATTAATAATTCAGTTAAATTCTAAAGGTTTCATAGTGTATAAAGAATTATACACTTCAGAGTTATTCATACTATTTGCACTAGAAAATTTTAATTGGCTGTCTTAATGGCTTGTTCAGTACGATAACTTTACGGCATTGACTGGTTAAGTACATAAGAGTAGGTGATATGAATGTTTCATGGTTCCTTGAGATATTTATCTAATTTTTTCTGGTTCTAAATTGTATCTTCATCCATGCCCTTTAAACTGCTATGAGCACCTTAGATAAAAGGGAATAAGTGTGACAACCTGTCATAGTTATTCAAAATTCCCAAATGTAAAGAAACACAGGGAGTGCAGTTTTGAAAAGGGTGTGTTTGAGTGTGTTGAGGTGTAATGGGTTGACCCTAGCCAGCAGCTGAGCACCACCCAGCCACTAGCTTTTCCCACAGTGGGATGAGGGAGAGAGTTAGAAGAGAGGAAGCTGAGAACTCCTGGGCTGAGATGAAGCAGTGAAGCCGTGTGTGCAACCAGAGCAAAATAAGGATTGCTATTTGTGATATAACAGTGAAATAAGGTTCACTATTTGCTGTTGGCAGGCTGATGTCTGGCCACTTCCTGGAAAGAAGGGCCTCCGCATACTGTCTTGGGAAGGTGAAAGCTACAGCCACAAAACCCCCTCTCTTCCCTTTGCTGAGCTCTTATTCCTGAGCACAATGTCATGTTGTAAAGAACATTCCTTTGGTCAGTTTGGGTCTGCTGTCCAACAGTGTCCCCCTTCCCATCATCTGTCACATCTCTGGACTACTCACTGAGATGGGCAGAGTGGCAGAAGGGATACCACTGGCATGTTATTATCACAGGTTTAATCACAAAGTTCAAAATAAAGCACCACATGGGCTCTACAGGATTAACTCCATCCCAGCAAGACCCAGTGCATCAGGGAAGGCATCATTCATTCAGAGGAGTAGCTTGCTTTCGCCCTGCAGTAAAGTTATTAACAATGGGGAATGTGAAGATCTATATTAAAAATCTGTCATCTGCTCAAAACTCTATCTCCTTCTTGCTAAAAATGTTAGACTAAAAGGAGTTAACTGTAAAAACATGTATACACTTACTAAAAAAAAATAGGTGGCTTGTCTTGAGCTTTGTGGCTGTGCCACCTTTAAGAAACTGAGATGGTTTTCAGCCTCACTGTTTCCTTCTTTTACATCAAAATCATTATCAGTTGCCAGTTGAATTTGTGAAATGCATGTTTAAAAGCACACTTTGTGTTGGCCTTCTGTTAATTTCATTTGTGATGTGTGTAACATTATATTGCTTCCTATGGAATTTATCAAAACAACAGATGGAGGTTAAAAAAAAATAAATTATTCATAAATATTTTCCTAAAACTAACCCACTGAGGAATTTCTGGCTTTATGTGAGTACTAGCACCGGAGGAAGAGGGAGAAAATAATGGATAAAATGCTGTGCTTCTGTGCATACAGTTTTTTTATCTGGATATCCATTTCATGGCAGAATGAAGTTTTGCTTGATTTGAAGGAGCAGGAAAGTTCAAGGATGAACATAGCTCTGACTTTGGACTCTTACTCTACTAGTTGTTCTTAAGTACTGGCAGGAAGTTGCCATGCGTGACTTCTGTTGATACACAGCCACCTTTCATGCCTGTGGATATTTTGTTGTCTCAACAAGACGGGTAAGTCATGTAGTTTTAGAATACCATGGAAAAAAATTGTCATCTTGTTGGTGTAAAGGCCATAATGTAGAGCACAGACTCTTAGCCAGTTTTTAGTCCCTTTTAGTTTGCAGAAACACGCTTCCCCACATCACTAAAACCACTGTATGGTTTGACCAGTGAGTGTTGCCTGCTGTTTATAGCATGAATGTACAGGAAAACAATTATTTTATTAAACTGTAACTTTACTACTAGACCTCTTGTAAAGTCAAAGTGAGGGGTATATGTGGTCTGGTATTGTTGGCTTCAGTATTTATATTTTTCCTGATTTTGCTGAAATTCTGTCTGTTGCAGTTTTCTCTGAACAGGATGTAGTTCAGGATTTCTTCATTCTGTTCCTCTCCAGATTGTTGGATGTAAACCAACAAAGAAAGGTAGACCAGCTAAAATGTCTCCCCAAGCAGCGCTTGGGGATGACTTGCAAAATCTGGGCCCTTCTTTGAAAGAAGAGTTTTTGTGAGATTGGACTGTAGTAAACCAATGTTTTTACCCTTTTGACTTGCCTACGTCATACTAAGAAAAAAAATTCTTAAAGGCTTGAATTTTGAGCATTACAAGGAAATTCTGTTGTCACATGCCATATAGTCTGACAATTTCTATTACTGCTGTTAAAGGACTATTTTTCTTTTCTTTTCCTTAACCAGTTGATGCATCTCTTGAATTTCTCTCTTAGCATTATCATCAAGGCCAGAAGCTAGGGCTCTATCAGACCAGGCAAATAAAAATGTGATTTTTGCGTACTGTCACGAAGAGATGAAGTGTCATTATGCTTGGCCAAATGCATTTTTCCCAGGAGACAGCATTAGCAAAGGAATGAACCACATCTGAGAAATGTTGGTTATGCTGCTCATTTTATTTTCCAGAAAGTTTTTAGATTATGATAGTTTAAGAATCTGAGTGGGAGTTGTAAAGTGTTTAACAAATGATTGGAAAACAAATTTAGAAGTTATTTTTCTATTGTTTTTAGGAAGTCCAACCTTTTAAATTATTGGTAAATATTGCCCTTTTTATAAAGGACTGTGTGCCTTATCCACATATATGGAAGTAAATTTAAATCATGTTTCTTTTAACCTAAAATTAAAAAAATATAGTTTTAAACAGAAGTCCTAAAATTTTCACAAAATCATTGAGAGTGTGTAAATTACTTTAAGTTAACTTATGAGATGTTATACTGTGTTCTATTTTGAATTCCATTAAATCAAGTAAATGTACAAGAGGAATAAGCTGTTGCCCCAGGTGGAGAATTGGGCCTTACTAACTTGCTGCATATGCTCATTTGTTTGTATAGCTATCGATGATAAATATTTGTATAATGTAAATAAAATTATTATCTCCTATTTTATTTTCCAATAAAATGTTTTTGTTCTATTTTTCTTCTGTTCCTTGCAAAATTATGAAATTGCTGTCTCGTAAGGCTGCTAGAGCTGTGTGCAGGTGAAATGATAAATATTATTCTTCCCATTTCTGTTCATTGTAGAACATAAAAGATGAGTTTCAGGTGGCCATGCTTAATTGAGCCTTCAGTATTTGAGCAAAGAGTTGATTTGCATACTTGAATATATTTTGCACCTTATTTGATCACTAATCAGTTCATACAGATGGCAATCAGATTTCTGATCTGCATACACAAATAGCTTGTGAATGCAAGCAAGGGATTTGATGCTGCAGATTGGTAGAACTACTCAGTTGGAATTAAAACTTTATTAATATATCTCCTGTGATTATGAAAGTGGAGGAAATGAGGGTTTTTTCATTAGTACTTTGTAAGAACTTGCTAATTTATTCACATATGGAAGGTGCTGGTTAGAAAGTAAAAACTGGCTGAGGACTGACTCCAACTGTGTATCCAACTTTTTTTATTTTTAAACTTTATCTACAGGAGTAATACAGGTCTTCTGACTTATTGAGGAGCAAGTGAATGGCATGAGTACTTTCAAAGTATGTTTCCCCTTTCTCAGTCTTTCACCTTCCCTGTGAAAATCAAAGTTTGTGCCCATGCTAACATGAAGGTGTCCACATGGTCTTGTGGATTCTATAGAAGGTCATTAAGCTTATAACACTGTAACTGATTTCTTGCTTCCTAATTGATCTAAGTTTTGTTAGCATTTAAACAATCTATATGGATGGGCCTGAAATCCATCTTCAGACAAAATGACTGAATGTTGTTAGCTTTAAAACTCACTCTATTGACCTATCAGCAGAGTTCTTCCTGAAAATAATAAAACTTCAGGACCCTGTTCTTTCAAGGAACTTGACCTCTAACTGGCCTGACCTTCAAGTGACTCCCCAGCCTACTTTGCACTTAACTGAAATTTTTGTGATGGTAACATCGTTAAGGATGCAATTTCCTTTCCCTCTGAAATACTAGCTGTGCTGGCAAAAGCCTTCCTACAAGCACTTTCATATGTAAGAAAAGCCACTCTGCAAAGGGGAAAACCACTGACGTTGCTTGTTGCATGAGGGTATTCATTAGGTACGCTGCAGGGATAGAATGAAATGGTCCCTGCGCCAGGTGAATCTACTAGCATGTCTCTTATGACTAGTGAAGTTGTAATCCAGCACTGTAATCCTGGCCAGCATTTTTATACTTGTGTACTTTACTGTAAAGGTTCCTTTGATATGCAAACTATATTTTTGTAATCCTCTGTATTGCAATACAAGCTGCTGTTGATTTTTAACTGGAACTGCCGCATAGCTGTTTCATTACTAGAAATTTACTCAGCAGCAATCTATATCACAAGATTGTTTCTCATGTTAAAATTGTAAGATGGGTTTTATGTGGTATGTTATTCAATTTACTTTTGCATTAAATGGAATAATCAAGTAGAATAAGGCAGCTTTTCAAAATAATGAGATTTTCTTTCATCAGAATAGACATTTGTTTTTAAATAAGTCGTTAATCATGTAGTTAAGGCACTTAAGAATATTCTTTGATTTGCTTTCCTTTTCCAATTTCAGAGAGGGGCTATGATAAAGATTGATAAAGCTGTATATTACAAAGAAATGAATATTGCTGGTATCTTGCATATCTTTTGCTATTCATCACCTATTACCCGTTCTACTTATTGGACCTAACCTTTCAAGCTCTGGGGTAGGTTGGTTTAATATTTTCTTTTTTGGTAACTCTCCAAAGGGCCTTTGCAGCCCCTGTTAGCTTTGTTGTGGTGGCCATGTTATATACAGTCTGGGTAAGAGCATACCTACTCCCCAGTGCCTCTACAGAGCACTGAATCTGCCCACAGTTTAGGCTCTGTGTTGTTTTTTGGGTGGGGGGAAGCACCTTCTGCCTGTATACCTCCTGCTGCCTGGAGCACAGCTCAGCAGTGCAAGGACCTGCTTTTCCAAAGGCCATGGAGTAGGAGGCTTGAAGTTCAGAAACATGAAACTTCAGAACTATGACAACACTGTTAAAAATGAAATCTAGAAGTAAAAATAGTTCCAGAAAAATGTCTGTTAGATGATTAAGAAAAAGTTGGGGATACTGGTATCATCACGCATTTTTATACTCTGGTATAAACTCAAGTTTGAGCATGTAAGGAACTGGGGAAGAAGAGCAGTGAGCCACAACTACAGCACAGAAGCTTTATGTGAACATCTTGCAAAGGGCTAGGACTACTCACTATTGTATCTTGTCCATCCCTCGTCCTTCTTCCACTGATGCTGGAGTTCTGTTTACCTTTTCAGGAGCGGAGCGAGGCTTCTGCTTATATGCACAAGCGTATTGTTTGTCCTTTGTCACTTGCAGGCAAACTGCCCTATTTTTCCTCTTTGGTGAATGAGAACCTTCTTTCCCCTCTTAATTTTGGGGCAGGTACAAGACCGATGTTGGCAAAATGTCTCCCTTCCCCTATCCCCACTTCCACAGACCCACTTCAGAACTGGAGCTTCTGCTTTCATAAGTATGAGAAAAAATGATGACTTTTTACTGAAAATTAAAGGCTCAAAATATAACAAATAGTTACTATATGAAATCTTACAAAGCCACTGCAGGGTAAGTGAGAAGACTTTCATGTGACTAAACATATCTTATTTTTCCATGGCTGAGCAGCCCAGAACTATAAAATATTTATTTTATCTCTTAAGCTGTTATCAGCTAAGAAGGACAAAAAGAATTTCTTTGTAGTAGCTTTGCAGACTTTAATTGTATTTTGGTATCATAACTCCTAAGTGGAATTCTAGTGCGGGGGTCTTAAACTGAACATTTTAAAGTCTAAATGTAAACCAACACTTCATAGATGTAAATTGTGAAAGGGTTTTTTGTTACTTTCTTCCTTTTCCAGCTTTGAAATTTTACCTCAAGGTCAGGTTAGAAAAGGGCTGTGGACAGGAGCAAGTTGCTGGAATTCCGTGTAAATTTAAAACAGACAGCCCCTGCACAATGAAATGGTGTTTACAGACAGGGTTACTAACATCACTTTGTAAAAGCTTCTGAGAAAAAGAACGTGCCGTTCTAACACTGCAGACCAGTGGAGGATATAAAGCAGGAATTTGCCTGAGAGGCAAAACAGCTCCTTGGTGAAAAACTGGACAGTGGTGCTTTACAAGTCAAGATCTTGCATGTGTTGGCACTCTATCTTCTTCACAAAAACACAGACCAATTCACAATGACTGTGGGTATTCTGTGCTGGAATTTTAGCTTTAGGTAGATTTTTCCTTTGCTTATCTCTGGTGTGTGCTGTCTCAGTTTTGTTTAGTTGCATTGATAGGTTGACAGTGACATGTGTCCCTCAGGACCGTTCTAGTTCAGCAGGTGTATGCTGGGCTGGATTAAGTTTTGTTTTATACCTGGTTAGCAGAGATCCAAAAAGCAGTAGAAATGTGGTTCCAAGACAAATGGTCAATAAGTATTTTCCAAGTTAATTTAATACTACTTCTTAAGATTATCCTGTTTTGTGATAAAGGTGATACTATTACAGCTGGGTGGCGATATTTATTCAAATAATTTTCAGAGCTGTGGGAAGCCTGTAGGAGGAGAGCTGGACTAGGGCAGTTGTATACCTTGGCTGTAGTTGAGGCTTTGTCTCCTGTACAGGCTGCTAATTATGAATTGACTTGGTGATTAATATTTTTGTACATTGTTATGTTATTCTGCTTTTATTGGTATTTTCCAGTGTTACAGTCAAAGGTTAGAATTTAATTCCTTTTGTTTGTTGGGTGAGATTTATTTACTTTTTTCAAACTCTACACTGTTGCTTTCATGCCAGGTAATGATCCTTGCTGATGCTTGAACACTTCATGTGCAGAGTGAAATAGATGGCAGTGCTAAAGCTTTGTTCTGGTACTATTTGTTGGAGATGGAAGCTGTGTGATGTGTATATGAATCCAAGAACTCTCTTGGAAGCACAGAAGCGAAAAGGAACAGGTTGGTTATGGCGCTGCGTGTATATTTGCGGAGAACTGCCATAGGGAAGAGTGACGAGGCCACAGAGTCTCTTAACTGCATGAGACGAGGCTATCGGCTATGTCAGGGCACACTGATAATTCCTCAGGTCTCGTACTTGTGGCAGAGCGCTGTTTATCAACTGCTGATGCCCCAGCTGTCGGTGTCATGGTAGAGTGTATTTGCTTTCCAGCCAGAAACTTGTCCTATTAACTTAGCCTTGAATTTCAGTTTACAGCACGCTAGTCTTCAAAGATGGCAGTAAATTCTGTTGATGGGGTGCAGAGATTGTGTTCCAGAGACCTAACTCGCATCTAAGCCCTCCCAAGGGGCCTTACTGTGGCCCAGAGCTTCTTGCTGATGCAACTCGCAGCCCAATTCACTTTTAAAAAATGATTGGTTTGTTATTGCTGTGCTGAAACAATTCAGTTTGTTTAAAAGGGAAAAGGAGAAGTAAATCTACAGCCAGCATTTCAAAATTGCAGGGGAAAATGGCCTAAAAATAGGAGGACTTGTAATTCTTTTATACGAACTACTTTTCTGTGGTCACTTCTGTACAATCACAGGGAATTATTTCTGCCTACAGCTGTTTTGTGATATAGAAACAATTCTTTCTGTAACAGCATCTTTATACTTTCCTGTAAAAGAGTTATAAGCAATATTTTTGTACTTTCCTACATAAGCTAGATATGATTCTGGTGCATTGTGGATTTCTTCTGGGAATGACCTTTAGAAAAAATGTTAGTTATGTCTCAGACTTCAGCAAGAGAGCAAAGTTGGCAGCAGTAGTGGCAGCTTTTTAAAGCATGGCAGTGGGTATCTAACATCTATAAATGTGTTTGGAGCAAAAAGGATAATAAAATGGTGGGGCGGGGAGGGAAAGCAACAGATACTGCTGGGGATATTGACCTTTGGAAAGAAAGTAAAGAAATCTGGGGTAGGGCAGGGAGACAAGTTGTGAGGAGTGATAGGGTATTTAAGCCCTCAATCTTTGATCTGGGATAGGTTGGGACAAGTGGATAAAGGAAGAAAAGTAGTGTTGTAGAACAGAGTTTCTGGAGAGAGATCGGGGGCTTTAGAGCACTCGGTGCCATGAAGCACCACTGTCTTGGTACCTGTAAATAAAATTCTGCTTTTGGAAGGAAGGGGTGGGTGATTGTTTTAGAGTTTCTGCTGTTAACAGTTCTTTGCAGAGTAACAACTGAGGAAGGAATCCACAGGGGGATGAAAACAAGCAAGCTGGATCAATAGTCTTTGATCCATAAGGAGAAATTCCTAGGCCAAACTCGAAGAACTGAAAGCAACAGCTGCTTTCCTGAAAATACAGGTATAAGAGCAAGAAATGCCTCAAACTGCCTGAAAAGTTTCTAGTGTCTAGGTTTGAACTGTACTGGAAAGAGATGGTCTCCTGAAGGACCTGTGGAGAGAGTGCAGCATTCTGATGAATGCTGTGCCAATCTTGTTGCAGTCTTGGATACTTCTGCGGTTCTGTCAAAACTGTATTTGTTGCTGATTGCCTGGCTCCTTTTTCTAAAGAAATTTTTCATTTTATTTAGATCTTTTTTTTTCCATTTGTATTGGAATGCAGGTTATATAATAATTTCTTGAGAAACAAGGTTAAAGAGAAAAAAAGATGTAACTGACGCTGTTTCCTACCTTACTAAATTCTAGTGTCTACATCCTTCTTCTTGCAATAAATACTGTAGAATAGGGATGGTTCATTAATATGCTGGGCGATGTCTTAGACTGATGTTACCATACTGATTATTATTCTAAAAATCATCCATGGTGCCTGATTTCCTTCACTATACTAGACAGTGGATGTGATTGCGGGGAACATTTGCATTTGTAACAGCGTTCGGAGTGTAGTTCAAACACCCTAACTCTTTTACATAATCTGCAAATTGGGTAGGTTTAACAGCACTTCAATGTCACATCTGTATTTATTACACAATATCCCAAATTTACTCTGAAGCTGTGAGATTATGGAGCTATTTAGGGTCTCTGTATTTACGTTCCTTTAAACTCTCTTACCTAGCTGTCCATGCAGAAATGGTTGAGCCTTTCAGAGTGGATGAGATTTCTTTCTCTTCTTTGCTTTTTGGAATCCAGTCTCTGGGATTTTTGGAAGTTGTGAAAAGCATCTTCATTTCAGTGGTGCAGCACAATTTCATTCTGATCTGCCTGTGGATTAATATCTTTTCATCCTTCTCTCATTATGGTAAGAGGGGGAAAATAATTTTTTATGGCAAAAAACATGCAACTCAAATATAAACAATTAATTTTCATCATTTAATCCTTCAGGTGAAAATTTCCTTTCCTCAAGCTATTTAGTTGTTGGGATCTTTGTACAAGTCAGGAAAATACAGACATCCATGAATAATACTAGACCTAAAGTGTGTGTATTCATTACTGCAGCAATATCATGTAGGAAAAATGAGTGCTCTCGTTTTTTCTGGACTACTCAGGATATTTGATTTCATAAAACCAGCCTTGGAGCATTACTTATCTTGTGTGCAATTCTCTGTTTAGTCAAAACTGTTTTTCCTTATTAGCGAAATCTTTTCATTCCTCTTGAAAACAGTGAATTAGGGGATGACCTAAGATTGTTTTACAGTAAACAACTCGGTTATCTTCTGTTTGTAACTTAAGAAACCATCAATGATTGTTTTCAGAAAGCGCTTATTTGAAAATGTGGAGAGTTAGCGCACAAAGTCCTGTGATTATGCTGAAGTGGAAAGTTCAGGCAAGACTTCACCTGCAAATGTTTTATTTTTAACTGGCTTATAGCTGCTGTTCCCCATTTATCCCATAATGTGTTTCATATGTGTATGGGGAGAGGAAAGAAAATATTCTGAAAACAAACAATTATACAAGCTCTAGTTGAACAGGCGTTTTGGTGATTGCCAATCATTCAGGCAGGTGAGTGTCTGCTAAAACCAAGTTGAACATTTACTCACTGCTGTGAAAGGGAAGTGTAATGGTTGTACACTTTGATCCTAGCAAGTCAGATTTCAAAAATCCTTAATCTCACGTGGAAAAAAAAAACACGATGAAAGAGTTTAGTGAATTTCTTATTTTCTAGTGTGTTTTTGTGTATGTGTTTCAAGATCCCTGTCCTCTATCCATGCTCCTTTTTTGAAACCAGAACTCAGCACTTCTCTTTTTGGTTTTTAATTTTATTTATTTTTAACTTCAGCTCACGGAACAATAACATGAATATGTAGTACACAATTTTTAAAGCTGACTTATTATTCAGATACCATTCTTTACACAGAAAGTAAGATAAAGTAGACCAGTAAACAATTGTCAGGTAAAAATGCCAAAAGAAAAATCTGTATTATTTGCATGAAGGTTGTATTGTTGTTTAAGCTTCTTACTTTGCTGGCCTCCCTGCTATACATTAGTGTCACGCATACAGGATCGCACAAGCTTTGAGCTTTTCTTTGCTGTGCTCGGTTATTCAAGTCCTTTATACTGTCCCTTTACTGACTATCCTGGAGATGGTTCACTTCATTCCAGTACTAGCATTTTCTGGAATTGCTTAATTTGTCCCTGGATATTTTTTTCTTTAGTGGAAGTTGAGAATTCCATTGTATTATCTAGTGAGTATATTAAGTGTAAAATAGTTCTATACCGAAACAGAACAGTTCAAAGGTATTTGCATCCGACAACCACAGCAGTATAGCTAAGCAATAAAATGTGACTTGAATTGAAGGGGGAAGAATTGCTACCTGTGTGTCATGTTATAACATGA
>VZTM01027568.1:2355-23769 GCA_013400555.1 Jacana jacana
TAGGTTTAATTTTAATGATAAACACTCAGAGCAATATCAAGTAATAAAAAGACCCTGCCCTTTGCTAAAAATTGTGAACTATAAATATAAAAAAATTATATTTAAAATCTCAGTAAGTCTTGTAGGATACCTCATCTACTACAACCAGACCGAGGTCATCAATTCTTTCTGTTTCAATTAAGGAATTCACTAGAGTGTGTCCTTTTTCTATAGTAGCAATATAAAGGGACTTTTTTATTCTTCTCTTGATTGGTGGAAATCTTCCTTTACTTCCTGCATATTCTTCAATCAGGAAACCCAATTCTATCCCAAAGCTTGATAAACCCCTAACCTGCCAAAAAAAACCAAAATCAATTAGAGAACAAATTGATGCTCTTTTTGGATTTCAGAGCTACCTCAACAACCCACGAATACAATCAACTGTTTGCATCAGTGAGAACATATTAGCTATGACTACCTTTTCCAACTGCAAAGCCAAAGTATTTACAAATATTATCAAGCCTGGACTACATCTGTTCTCCAAAATTAACTTTTCCTTTATATTAAAGAAAAATTAGTTTTTGTTTCAAGACTTCTTCAGCAAGTTGGGCAGCACTGATCTAAGGCTGCAGAACTACACATAACATTGCAAAAAGTGATTATTTCAAAATTCAGCACACTTTGTAACACACTACTTTGTAACTCAGCATCTTTGCCTCAATTTAAGCCTGGTTTATTACAAAGTTACTGACCCTCAGAGCAGCAGTTTTGAGAGAAATCACTCCCCACAACGTATTTATGAAAATCATGGCATTCACTAGAATTATTGTTAAAACCGGCCAAGCAACAAGGCATTATCAGGAAAGATAAGTAGCATCAGATACACTATATCCAGACCTTTTCTTGGACAATGGCAACATAAGGCAGGATCATCAGAACATCTTTCTGCCTGCAGAGTAGCTCTTGGAGTATTATTATTTCAGCTACAAGTGTTTTTCCACCACTGGTTGGCAATGAGTATATTAAATTCTTTCTTTGCTGTAGGGATTCTAACATTAAACAATCATGCTGCCATTCTGCAAAATTAAAAAAAAAGAATTAGTAATCCCTATGGGCATGTTGATAAATATCACAATGTCTCTGATTCAAATAAAACACTTTAAGCTTTATATTGGAGAGCTTTATATTGGAGATTCATCAATAAACCTCCATAAGCTTACTTTCAGTGATTGAGCCTTCCAAAGTATTCTATAAGTCATATCAACCTTTCCCACCCATCTAAAAGCACTAAAAATAGCTTAATAAAACAAACCAACCACTTTCCAACACTGTTTAAATAATACCTTAAATATTTTACAGTCTAAGGAGTAAACCAGGCAACAATTCACTAATATTTTTGTTTCTAGAAAGTACTAGTCCCATTACCATAAAGCGTTTCGATCCCTCGAAACTGTCTGAACAGATCTTTTACTTTACTGGGTAATCCATAAAATGGGCCTAAATCAACAGAAGAAGATTCAATGGTTTTCCTAGCAACATAAATCTCTTCAGATAAAACAGCTTCTTTAAGCTGCTTGGTCTTAGAGACCTGCAGAGTCCGGGCTTTAGCATTTCCAGTCATAGTAGTTTTCAGGTGATCTTTAAGACTCTCAGTTTTAAATAAATCACACTTTGAGTCAGAGGAAAAGTCAGCAGGTTGGTTCCTGTGTTCAGGATCAGGACAAAAAGATGATGGACTCCTGATTTTGTCTGAGCAAAAATTCACACACTTATTCTTCCTTTCTGAGACTGGAGATATTCTAGAACCAGAAGAAAGTTCATCAGTTCTCCCAAAATACAGAAGTTGCGATGATGGCAAATCATCCAAAACAGACTCTGTCAGCTCTTGATTGCTATTCACTGGGTCATTTTCATTTATTTGGAAAGCATCCTCTTTGTCAGCTTTAAGGAAAACCTTGCTTTCTGAAGCAGAAAAGTGATCATGTTTTTTCTGGTAGATTTCTGACTCAAGATTCCCAAGTATGGCGTCTCCAGCCGCTTTAATATCCGTATTTTTATCCTGCAGGTATTTGTGCTCTATATCCTCAACTTGAGCTAGCAAAGAATCATTTCCATAAGAGCTGTCGAAGTCACCAAACATATCTTCTTCACTATCATTACTGCACTGTAAAAACATAACAATGGGCATCAATACTCCGAAGCAATAGCAGCACAGAAGGCAGTATAACTCCTACAGCACACACATCAGGTACAAGTCTTCCTCAAGTTAGTAAGAAGTGTTTTCTGATATTGTTCATATAATTGTTAATACCTATATTGTTATTCATACTGTTCAAACTCTAGCTTGATTTCTAATGGAACGTAAGCTTTAACTCAGTGAAACTTAGCTGATGAGTAGGTGTGCTGACTACAAAGTTACTTGCTAGTGATGCCTTTGAGTTTTTTTTTTTTGTTTTTTTTTTTAAGCTTACTTAAGCCAAACCACATCCTCCCTCTCACAAAGCAAGGCCTTGCCCGACTAGCATCAGGCAGGCCTGGTGCGGACCAAGCCACCCTCCCAGGCGGAGTCCCCCCTGCTCCATGCCCGGCCTCAGGAGACTGCCCGCCCGCGCCCCACCATCCCGCACCGGGATCTCCGCCGGGGACCTCTCGCCACCAGAGCTCAGTCTCTTGCGAGCCACCGGCGAGCAGACGGCGCTGGCCTGTACCGGGGCCCCCCTCCGCTTGCGGACAGAGATGGGGCGGCTCTTCCTCCGCACCCTCAGAGCGGGCTCGGCCATCACCGGCTGCCTGAGGAGCCGGAAGGTGAGGGGTGCCAGCCTCCACAGCGAGGCGGGGGATGCGAGAAATCGGTAGGGAGATGGTCACAGCTGCAGCAGGGCAGAGCGAAGGGCAACCAGACCACCAGAGAACGAGGTGGCCGCCATGAGGACACCGGAGCCGCAGTAACAGCCACAAACATCACTTCCGTCAACGAGCAGCTGAAGGATGGGTATCATCACCGAGCAGCAGCCAATCGCCTGCTTCAAGTAGGGCGGCCTGCGACCCCATTGGCCAGCGAATAGCGTTTGGAGAGACAGTAGAGTGAGAGGACTGGCTGCTACGGGAAGGGAGTGGTGTGTAGTGGAAGTTGCGTTGTTGCTGGGGCGGGCGATATGGCGGCGCGGGTGGTAGCTGTAGGGAGGCCCTGGCGACAGCTGGTGCCTGGTACGTGCCTTCCTTTCTCTTGGCTACGGCGGGGTGGTCGCGCCCGGGGAGCCAGTCTCTCCCGCTGCTAACCTTGTTGCTCTTTTCCCGTGCAGCAGCACCGTGGGAGCTGCCGCGCCGCCCGCAGCATGAGGGGCGGCCCGACCAGGTGAGGAGAGCTCCGACGCGGCCTGCGCTTAGCCTACCCCCGGGAAGGGCTCCGGCCGGGTGGGCAGCAGCAAGGGTGTCCAGGACCGCTTTGCTGTGGCCTTCGCAGCTCTTGAAACGCCTGAGCTCGGTTCCCTGGCGTGTTGCTGAGCAGGAGCTCGGCTCGGAGGTTGGCCGGAGGGTGTTGAAGATGAAGGTGCCCTTGATTTATGGCTCGGTATCTTGACTGTGCTCACAGCAGTCCCAAGAATTGGAGTGCAGAGCCAAACCTTTGGCAGCACTAATTGATTGATAAGAAAAAGACTTAACGCATCAGGTGCGGTTATATCATAACTGTACCGTCCAGTGCCAGCAAAAGCTTTTAAAAGATAGTCTTTCTCTGCCCAAATTCTATCAATGTCTGCAAAAAATGAAATTCCTCTCTTCACTCACATCTTGCAAGGCATGAGTGCCGGGTGCTCGTGTTAGGAAGCTTGGAGAGCCTCTGAAGGCTTAGGGAGGTATTTTGGAATCTGCCCTGTTACAGCAGGTGAGCGCACGGGCATCACTTTACTGCCACTTACATCTGCTTTGCTACCAGATTCGGCAGAAGCTGCCTTCTAACTAAAGGGTGTTAGTGCTATCTGATTGCTTTAATTTAACTGTTTATGTCATCATTATTAATGAGACAGAAGATCCTGTAACTGAGAAGTCTCAGATTGCTAGGCACCCATCAGAGATAAGGCGGTTACTGAAAAACTTCAACAATGGACTCAGTACCTCTCTCTTTGGGTTTCAAGATAGTGTTTTGCTTGAAGGGTGAAAATAACAAATATTCCTTATCTTCTTGTGATGCTTACAGAGGTTAATAATTCTGTAATTTCAGCCCATACAAATGGAGAACCCCTATAAAGAGCCTCCTAAAAAGTGTGTCTTATGTGGAATAACTGTGGACTACAAGAATGTGCAGGTGAGTTTAAGAATCCCTGTCCTCTGATGAAGGCACATGTGCGTGTGGGAAGTCCACAAAAATAAAAAAATGCATTTGTGTGTGTAGGGGTTTAAAACTTAAAATCTATGTGTGTGATTAAGGGTCAAATAACATAGTTGTGGTAAGGCGTTCAATCTACTAGTCCTACACGCAGGTGTTACAACTTTGTTACTTACCAAATGGAGTCTGCAATTCTAATTCCACTGTCATGTTGCTTAGATGTTATGGCATACAAAATACTGTCTAAGCTATACTTTTTCTTGTCTCCAGGTAAAACTGACATGTGTAAAAATAGATCAAAAAATGAAAAGTAAAATAAGCTGAAGCTCTCTAGAATAAGTCCTTAAACTGACTTTGGATTTCTCTATTTTTAAACAGCTTCTTTCCCAGTTTGTGTCTCCTCATACTGGCTGTATTTATGGCAGGCATATAACAGGTATGTGAAGTATGAAATTAAATCATTTACTGGTTAATATTAACATTCCTTTGAGTTCAAGTAATTGTATATTGGTTATCTTTCCAAAAGTAACTACTGCTAACTGCTTTGTAACAGTATTCCTCTGACTTAATAGCCTTCATCAAGGAATGGAAACATCCCTTAATTATATGGTTTTCTTGTATTTAACAGTACAAGCACACATGATTTTTTTTGTAGGAAGACTTACATAAAGCTGGAGGAAATTGTCAGTAATACTAGTTTTACCCTTTAAGCTAATTGCTTGGTTATTGTTGATTTAAGAGACTGGAAACGATTTCTCTCTTTAGGCTTGTGCAACAAGAAGCAGAAGGAAATTACAAAAGCCATTAAAAGAGCTCATGTGCTTGGTAAGTGTGATTACACTCTTGAGTTTTTTCTCAATTCAATGCTACTTTCCTATTAAAAAACGCCTCCGTTTTATCTTTTTACAGGATTTATGCCAGTTATGTTTAAGAACCCATCATTTCTCACGGACCCCAAGATATGTAATGTCAAGTATCCAGAGTAATATACAATCAAGAAATAAACAATTTAACTCTTTTTCATGTTTATAGCCTTGTTTACTGCAGATGGTGGTTGGCAAGCATAATGCATCACTGACTGAAGGGTGGGTGTCAGTGGCTTTTCATGAAGTGTTAATCTCTAAAATTGTCTGAAATGATTTTGAAATAGGAAAGCAACAATAGAAAATGGCACTTGTGTGGACCACTGCCTCNTCCCTGCAGTGCTATAAATTATGTCACTTGAATACGCTGGCAGTAGCTTTTGGTGCAAAGATATCTGGCCAAATCATTAACAGATCAGAAAGTTGGAGAGTGTGGGTATTCATTTGTGTCTCTATTTTTTTCCAACATGTCCTCATCTGCTTCAGTGCTACTCAGCATAAGCTTCTTTTCTTGGTCGCTGTCCTCTTGGTCTTGAAGAAATTTCTGCTGAAGCTGCAGTGATCTCGATTTCTTGAATGACTTTGATCCTGTTGCAGTCCCTCTGACTTTACGCTTAGCCAGGTGTCTTGTTTCAGCTTCAGCGAAGACTTTTTCCTCTACCATGAGAGTCAATTTGTCCATTACCTTAATATTATGGTCAATGTTACAGCAGTTCTTGCATATCTGATGGCCTTTAAAGGAAACAATGCATGTCTGAAGTCCAGAATTGGGGAAAAATGTTTGCAGTGCCTGACAAAGGAGAACGTTCTCCCTTGACTCTCCGGTGTAGTCTTCATCTTTTCCTGGAAAAAAAGAAAAAGCTTGAGTTGCTATCCATCTTGTACACTTCTGTTTTGGTTGTGTCAAGTTCATGAGTGTTCCATGCTTCTGCCAACTGAATCAACTTTGGAAGTCTTACTAAAATTGGTATTGCATTTATTTAACTTACCTGGACAACTTTGTTGCTTTTTCCTTTTTACTTCTTCTTTTAATTGGCTCACCTCTGCTAAAAGTTTCTCTACAGATCGTTCACTGGCTTCTACTTTAGAGCATATTTTCTACAAGACAGCATTAGACAGAATTAACAGTATGAACAGAATCAGACTTCTAAAATCCTTAAAGCTATTAATGATTTTAAAAGTTGAGACAAAATATTTAAAAAAATTAACAAGCTTGAAGTGGATTTTACAGATCATAACTTAAACCTTGTGTTGACTGAGGTGCAAGATACTTTACTTGTTCCCATTTAAGCAAAGGTGCTCTGACAAACTACAGACAGTGCTCCTTTGAAATAATTCTCTTGTGAGAATTTACCATCAGACATGAGGATTTATCAGTATACTTTTGATCAAATGGAAACTTAAATCTTCAACTTTGAGAACTTGGTGTACATCTAATACCAAATAGAACTCCGTGATTTTTCAATGTGCTTCCAAGACACAACTTTTTCTCACTTGGGGCAAGACGGTGTACCCTTTGCTAGGCTTGGCTTTGCAGTACTGCTGAAGGTGAGGGTATAGGCAGGAATGCCTGATTTACCTTCAGTTCTTCCTGCAAGGTGGCATACATCTTATTTATCTTATGAACCTCTTGTAAGGATCCATCTTCATAAAAGAATTCTGACCTGTAGACCAAGAATGTAATTGTATAATTGCAAGTTAACGATGCCATTGCTTGCTTAGTAGGAGCTATAATGAATAAAGCAGCATTTTGACCTTCAGCACTAGGTGCCTACATTGAGACAAAGAGCTGCTTCCTGGAAACGTAACTAATTTCCAGGTAGTTATGGCAAAGTATGGGATGTATTTAAGTGCAGGAAATGATTCAACAAGTGAGCAGCGTATGGCTGTTGCGTTTGTAAAAGCGCTTAAATACTTTTATAGAAAGATAGCTGTAGCTTTCAGTTTGAGTATAGTTATCAGTAAATATGGCATATAGGGTACCTGTGTTGTCTTACTGCTCTCACAAAACCAGAAGATACACAGGAACTGGACACTGTTCTATAACCTTGTTGTTCTGCCATACCCAAGTTGGTAACCACCAAAGGGACTTTCTGGAAAAGACTTAGAAAGCAGAAATACGAGAATGTGACTTATTAACAGCCAAAGGACTTTTTAATAGTTGCAGGTTCTCGACCATTAAATATCCCAGATGGGTGCTTACTTACAATAGTTAGATCTTCCTGAATGTATCACATCACAGTTTATCTTTAGCCATCACTTATGTGTAAGAGCAACAAGACTGACCAATGCCTCCAGTTATTTCCCATTTCTGGGTATGAGTCACATATTAATGCAATATTGGCCTGTTAAGCCTAGCCTATGGGAAGCGTATCTCTGAAGATAACTGAAAATTACCACCAATTTAAGTACCATGCATCACTGAAATCCTGAATACAAAACCAAATAGGTGAAGAACAGCTCATGTGCATAAATGAACTGACTGTGTCTGACCACTGACACTGGCACTACAGACAGTCATAAAGGCAAATCCTTGGTCAGACCTTCAGGGTAAGATCTTAAGTAAGCTCTAGCAAGGTAAGGAATAATCTTACTTAATGTATAAGTTCTAAAGCTAAAATAAACAGTGTTAACGCTAATTCAGTTGCAACAAAGAGCAAACCAGATGGTTCCAAATGATAGCACGTGCTGTGCTACTGCTTTATTTAAATGATAGAACAAACCCATTACCCTTCCTGTGGCCGATGTAAGGCATGTTCCAGTCTGTAAGTAGAACAACTTTCTGTCATCACACTAGAGGTTAATAAAAGGAAGACAAGGCCCTGATTTGATAGATGTGACTGTAAATTCTTATGAAGAAGTCTCTCCCGGAATGTCATGGTCTGGTCTGTGTTACGTCTGAATTTGTACCATCCTATTACACTCTGCAAGGCACAAGAAAATACATTATTACTGTTGAATCACGCTGTCCCCCCGTGCCATACTGAAGCAAGTTAAAAGATTCAGTACAACGTCATGAATTTGAATTGCTCAATGATGTGTACATATTCAAGCAGTTAGTTAACTTGAAACCCTTAAAACATCTAAGCCTAATGCCAGTATGACAGCTTTCTTTCTCCTTCAAAACCATGTGTTGAACTGTCCTGTTTTCTGAGCTGAAACTCTGCAAATTTGGTNAGATTTCTAGAAAAGAAGAGAGGAAAAAAGCCACAAAACACCTTGATAAAAGAGGTATCCAGAACAGCCTGAAAAATCTGAGTGACATCCTCGGTATGGTTTAGGTTCGAAAATAAAGTACCTTCTTACAGCCTGATAGTATTGTCTTCAGGGCAAGTTCATTCAGTTCTCCTGCAGAATTATAAAAGCTAGAAGAAAATTAGGATAGTTAGAAGGGAACAAAAAAAACCCAACCCCAAACCTACTGTAGAAATAACTATTCCCTGGCAGTCATCTCACTTTAATAGCTTTTCTTCTTCTAGTAAGCATAAAGATATGCTGACACAGCTTATCTGCTAGGCCAGTCAGGTTAATTTCATTACTCACACGTAGTGTGTGTGTGTGGTCTTGTACAGCCCAGGTGCTCTTTCTGGCCTCAGGGCTACAGGGACGTAAGTTAAACATAGCATCTCTGTCCTCTCAACTATGAAACATTAAGATGCCTTCAATTTAGTATGAAATGCCTTTCTAATACCATCTGGGTTTATTAATTTTCAGACAGATTTGAGAACTAGATTATGTTGTGCTTCTCCCCTTTTAGGGGTGTAAACCTGCACAGCTCTGTTTTCATCTGAGATGGAGCTGTAATGTCTGACCTTGAAACTACTCCCGCCATGGGGCTAAACGTGTTCCTTTTTCTGGCCCACTTTGAAGCCTGTTGCTGATGCTACCTTTTTCTTTTGAGGATAAAGAGTTGGGGTATATGTTTTTAGAAAAGCATTAATTTTTTTTCAGTATGCTGATGTTATTCTGAATTTTATATGGTATCATAGCTCACCTGAAGGTGCACTATGCCATATCTCTATCTCCATAGACAAACACCAAAATAAAAGAACACGAAGAACCAAAATAAGAATAACAAGGCATTTTGCATCTGTAATTCCAGGGAGTTGATACGGCTACTGTAGTTATAGCTGGATGATTTTCTCAGTAACATAACTTTAAAGAATTCAAGGTAGGGTTCATTTAACTTTTTCTTATCTGTTGCTTAAGATTCTTACCTGAACAACTGGTAACATGGAATATGCTTCTGTATATCTGTAAAGAGAAAGGTATTATTACTCTTGGTTTATCAGTTCAAGATGTATATTCTTCTGTATGATACGATCAGAATTAACTTGGTACAAGAATCAAGAAAGAGTGCTGCATAATTTCTTAAAATCAAATGTATTAGCATCTAATTACATAAGGTTAAGGAAGGAAATACTTCATTGAAATTATTCTAATTAATTTTTCACTGCTTATTTTTTAATACATTTTTCTGTTTTGTCAAGTGAAGAATCAAATCGAGCACTGTAGTTTTCCCTCTTTTCTGTTGAATTCAGGAGTAGTATGTTAATATGAAGGATTTCACTTGAGTTATTCTGCAGCCAGGCATGGATGCTGTTAGTAAGAAAGATGAGGCTGGAAAACAGAAACTCATAGTGTAAATGGTGACTGGAAGGCTGACTACCTCAAAAAAAACCCCCCACATTAGGTGACCTAATGGCATTCTAAATCCTTTTCATAAATGCTACAGTACTTCCATTTTCACAAGTTAACTAAGGGAAGCTTCGAACTTTGTAGCAACTAACTCTGCCTACAAGAATGTACTAAGACTCCGGATAACTTGATCAATGCCACCTTTTTGCTTCATCTTCAAGACTCAGTGGAGGAAACTGTTACACCTTAATTGTATCCTAGAGTAAAACTAGCAAATGGGATGCAACTTTCCCCTCCCATATTCTCAGGAAGACTGGAAAGTTGGTACGTACTGTATTAGCTTGTCCTGTCTCTGTATAACTGCATTTGAAAGGAATGGAGTTAAATGTGTGTGCATGTATACAGATGTTTTTGTTAAGGCCTAGTATAAAACGAACATTTACTCCAGTCCCAAGAAGACTATAAAGAAAAATGCATCTGCTCAGTGAAATACATAAATAGTTGGAAACCTTCACATGCAGTATTTGTAAGTTCCAAATCAGGTAATAGATGCTAACACATTATAGTTGATATCACTGAAATAAGCCAACTTTTTCCAGGGCAACTGTAGTTCCAGGCGAGTTAGTGATGTGGCCAAGACAAAGAAGTCTAAGGCCTACATTACCTTCAACATGACAAGATATTTGGTGAAGAGGAGCTACTCAAGGACTAAGAACTAATATTTCTGTTAAATTACTATATTTTCTGCAGTAAAATTTTTTTAGCTATTAAAATGCTATAAAATAGCCCTTTCATGTTTGGAGGTTTTTTTATGTTAACGTGGACCCCGGGATCTAGCAGCTTTGATCTTGCTGTGAGCAAGCAGTTGTATATTGCCTGAAACCAAGGGCAGTACTAACCGATTGTATAAACAACTTCAACATCATCCATTTGTGAGTCAGTAATGCTGTTCTTGGCTTCACCTTTCACATCTCCCAGGAGAAAACCTTCCTTTATAGGGGAGAGAAAAAAAAAACACCCAGATCATATTTAACAGTAGCATTAAACAGAACTTTGTTATTTAAAGCTTGTCTTCAGAAGGAAAAAAGCTCTCAAAATTATTTTTTTAAACCGAGTGGGTTGTTACTCATTTTTTACAATATGTGCCCGTGTTTAAGTAACAAAAAATAAAAAGGCTGGCATGTTCTCTTGGCTGCTTTCCGTTCCTCACGTTTTCATGCACAAGTGAGCGGTCTGTGGCCGTGCGGGTGATGCCCACCTCCGGGGCTTAGGCCAGAAGGCCTGACCCACATTTCAGTCAGCCCTTGGCACACGCCGCAGGTGGGTGCCCTACATCTTTTTAAAAGAAAAAGAACCCCACACCTCCCCTGCATTAGTCAGCACGGAAAGCAACTTCCATTGCGGCAGGGAAAGAGCACGCTGCAAAACCGAGCATGCTGCGGGGCCTGGGGTGTCCGCGGAGCCCTCCCCGGCAGCGGGGCCCAGCGCGCTCTCCTGTCTGGGACGGGGGAGGCCGGGCGGTGGGCTACCCACGCCACCAACGGCCGCCCCTCTTTCCCCACGTCCCCACCGCCCTGCCCTGTTCCCTCCCTGCGGCGGGGCCCGCGGCACTCACCGTGTCCGAGTCAGTGCTGAGGTGCTGGAAGGCGAGGGCGCCGAAGACGAAGCCGGAGAGTAGGGCCGACGTGCTCTCGCCCTCCATACCCCCAACAATGGCGGGCCGCGCCGCGGCGGCGGGAGCCCCCAGCGGCCGCCNCCCGGGGCTGCGGCGGGGCTCACCCTCCGCGCCTGCTTCAGTCCTCCCTCGCTTTCCCGCCTCCTGCGCGGTGGGGCTCACTGCAAAACCTGCCTTTCGGTTTGCCTTAAATGGTGTCATTCCGAAGTCTAAGTCACTGTTTTGTTTTTACCCTTAAGGTGAAACAATGCTGGGGTTGAGGAAGGCTATTCTGTCCACGCCGGGTCTCATCGGTGGCTTCTGGAGGGAAAGACCTTGCAGCAGCAGCAAGGGTTCGTTCCTGAGGGCAAGGTGAGGTGTCCTGCCCTCAGTGATGCCTGCCCTGTCACCTGCCTGCAGGCTCCGGGACCTGACATAGCTCCAGGGTGAGAGCCAGGATCTGCTCTTACAGACGTGCCTCATTGATCTGTACTACGAGCTTTAAACCGAGCTGCCTGGCCAATGTCATCCAGCGGGGAGCATGGGTGGAGTGAGCTGTCTTCATGTCTTCAGAACGGGAAGACTGTGTCATGGCAGCCTGCAGTATCAAAAGGCATGGCACTGGCTGAGCTCCTATCTGTAACAAAGTGGTACCTTTTGGAACAGGACATGCAGCTGTCTGGAAGTGTTCAGCATGTTCTGAGTTAATAACCTAGTAAAATGGTAATGCTAGACAGTGATCAGACAGTGGTAAGTTGTACCACTTCTTCCTAAGAGATAGACTGAGTTTGCAGAATGTATGTTTTGTCTTTTTTTCCGTAGTCACATTTCACTTCTTTTTAATACTTGTACAAACATTCCCCCTTCCTATCCTGTCAAGTTTTCCTGACCGTATCAGCCAGAAGAAAGCTCTAGAAAAAAAAATAAAAATCAAGGGGGGAGAATTAAAAGTGACTTTGAAACATAATCAGAGACCTGGTCTAAAGTCTGTAGGAGTTTTCCCCTTTCACTTCCGGAGGGCAAATGCTTTATTTCATCCCTCACCAGCACTATAGGTGAGCATATTCTTAGACTTAGACATTAATTTCCTGACCCTTGGAATAGGATGTTTGCCTGAGGTGTTTCCATGATTTTGGGGTCTCATGCATATATTTTTAGATTGCATATAAAATTAACCTTTTTTAGTGCAATTTCTTTTCCCTTAAAACTTGTTGGCAAGATTTAGTTCTGGCATATTTATATTTAAATAAAATTCATTCAGTGTCATTTAAATATATGTGAATGGTCCCAATATTTAGAAGAGAAAAAATGTGATTCTTACCTGTTGTCACAGTGGAGAAAGGGACCGGCCAAGACTTATTTCTCAACACACTTGTAAATGATCTAGGTCTCTGAATATGGGGTGACAAGTCTCCAGATAATACAGCATGATTGACAAGATTAATGGAAAAGAGCCAGTACGTGCTTCTGGCATTGTAGGTCATGTGGTATTAAGCAAATTGGGAATGTGCAATACATTGCCACAAAGGACTTCATTACGGACCATGTTGCCATGGTGGAGGCAACAAGAATAGATGGGTATGACCAGCTTCCATAGCTGTTTGTGGAGAAAATTATGATAGTGGACATGAATGCTGTTATCTTTCAGAAATTGCCCCAGAGGACCCTGTGCTGTGATTACAGTCACTTCTAAGCCAGAATTGTGAGAAAATTTTATGCATCTAATCCTACAGTTATATGTTGGCATTGACAATTTATTCTATTGCACTCAGCATCAATGATATGCAAACTGTATGCAAGATTTATATTGACAGTAGTGACAGTATACGAGTTATTTATTGACAGTCATGCCTATACATCTGGTGGGTACATTGCTGAAGCAAACAAATGTAGTCAGAACATATAGTGGACTTCCCACTTTTGTAATAGGAAGATTCAAGCCTGTTGTAAGCTACAGGAAATGATCAATAAAGTTTTGTAATTGTTGTGTTTATTTTGTGTAGAAACAATAATGCTTGTGTGGTCAGACCCAAATGTGTTACAGTCATCCTAATGAGTGATAGAGTACTTAAGCATACTTCTTCAATGTTTTCATCATTCAACTGTTGATGTCCAAAGATAAACCATAAATATGACAATCTTACTGGGGTCAGATATAAACACAGGTGTGTTTAGTGCTGCAGGTGGGATCTGTGCAGACCTAAAGAGCAGCAGACATAATGTAGATCAGTTACAGTATGAATGCAGAGGAGTGGATATTTGTACTTTAGTGTGTGTGGACACTGTGGTTTCCTTAAATAAATATTGCACCTGACCTTGCTTACCATGCAACAGGTGATCTTTAAGGTTATTCCGACCTTTGGGAGGATTTTTCACAAATGAAGCGTGAATCTCAGTCTTAATAAAAATTAAAATAAACCCACCAGAGATTATTTCACCCTACAGTAGCAGTCAAGTGAAGGGTTTGCTGAATGTGGTGTTCAAATATGGAGAAGATACAAGCAAAACCAAAAAAACCGTCCTTTTTTCTTTTTGCTATAGCTGGTAAAAGTTTAATCAAAAAGGAGGTATTTGTAGTAGTTTTCATGTGTGAGTACACACATCAGAATTGCTGAAGTGCAGAACGTTCTGGTCAGTCCTCTTTGAAAAACTCTCTGCAAAAGATCATCCAGGTACCCTTGGATGTTAAGAGATGCTGGGAAATCGGCCCAGGTTTGCTCTCTGGGTGTCATTGACTTACAGGGCTTTTCTAAGTAGATCACTCTGCTTTGCTGTCTCTGTAGCATGGCAAACTTGCATAGAAATACCAGGGAGCCCTACAACTGGAGTCAGAGGAATAATTTTAGCAATAGTAACCCCTTCATGTGCCTAACAACAGTGCTAGGGTGTACTTCTAGATGTAAGCAGCTTTTGATCATGTTGCAACTCAAATCAGGTAACAAATATACCTTGTATATTTACTGTAAAAAAGAACATCAACATAGAATATTGACCCTGATTGACAGTTAATGGAGCCTGTTGTCATTTGCCTCAAGTAGAACTATCTCTTTGTTAGCCTGCAAGAAACATTACTTAAGCATCTGAAGCACCAGCTGGCTGAAGCTGCTATGTCAGTGCTCTTTTGGAACAGTATCTACTAGGGACATACGATGTCCTGGTAGTCTGATAAGAGAGGCGTCACAAGAAAGGCAGGCCAGTATTGGCTGCAAATCCCTCCAGACATCTGTTGGAGCCTGGAATAAGTTAGTATTAGACTGCAAGGAGGCATACCTGGTGACAGTGGTTCCCAAAATTTCTGTGACTGTACGATTCCTTCTCTTCAGAGGTCATGCCAAGTGTTCTTTGTAGTCCGTGTCAGTGGTAGGTAACATATCAGAGGGAAAGCAAAACCATAGCAGTGCTCCTTGAAAGCTGTTGGCTCCTATTGCAGTTTTCACTTGTTCACAGTTCACAGCTGCTGTATTGCCACTCCTGTGCAGCAAAAGGCTGTTTATATCTGATTAAACCCTTCCATGTAGGGTGCTACAGGTAGGCAGAGGTCAGTGCTGTATTTGCTTCTCCTTGCACTGAAGAAATAAATGGGTCATAATTCTGGTTCCCACAGACAATTGCAAAACATTGCCTAATAATAACAAATTAGTAGAATGAGTAGACCTCAAGGATCGAGAGCCAAGAGTAGGCAGCTGACACCCACTCCATCTCCTTCTCACTTCCCTAGGAGACCTGGAATGTCTTACAAGTGAATTTCTGTTGGCAGGCATCAATTTGAGGTTTGTTCAATTAAAGGGAGGTTTATTCTTGAATTCCTCGTGTGTCACCAGCATCCCTTTTTTTCTAAGCTGGATTTGGTTCTTTCAAATGAATAGAAAATTTTGGACATTATTTGACTTGTGACTTTTCCTGACAAATAGGATACTTCATCATGAGAGGCTTGTGTTTATATTTGGTATCAAGTCCTCAACTCTTATTTACTGGACCTTATAATTGAATGAAATTACATTCTGTTGCTGCATGTTTATTTGAGTTATTTGCAGTACCTTCGCACTTCTGGACAGACTATTTCTTCCAGCTTCAAAATGGACATGATTACAGCAGACTGGCTATTGATAAGAGGGATAAACGCAAGGACAGAGGAATGACATGCAGAAGCTCTGTTTACTCTGGATGGCAAGGCTAATTCTAAAAGAAGTTATAGTGCTGAGGAATTTTAACTGTAGTTATTCAGCTCATAGTGTGGTTGCATGGTTAGTCATACTGGAATTTGACAAACATTTCAGTGGTTCTTTTGAAATAAATAGAAAAATGTAATAAGTGTAATAAACTATGCCACTTTCTGACTGGAAAATAAGAAGCTGTGTTAGGAATTTCCTGGAGAAATAGTTTCCTTTCTTCTTCACATCACAAGAAAGTACATCACAGTGCAGGGATACAATTTAAGTCCAGATTTACATCTATAGCAATCCTGAGTGCTTTGGAGTTAAGAAGTAGACTTGCTTTGACCACCACGTCTCTGTTGTTTCCATGCTCATGAGCTCAAGAGCAGAAAGGTGCTTTAGAAGCTTTGCCAGCCACTTCTGTCAGAAAATTATCCAAGACTGAACTTCTTGGTTGTGACTGGATTGATTCCAGTACTTTTGTGCTTTTTGGGACAATTTTCCATTGCACTAGGATTTTTATTCCATACTGTTAATAGGCAGACATAGAGGCTTTTCTTGACTTTGGTGCTGTTCCCAGTTTGGGTGGTTTTTGTTGTTTTTTTTGGTTTTGTTTTTTACCTTCCAAACAACATGACATTTAAGGTTAGCAATAGAGCAATAATAACACTGAAAAGTTTTGCATGATTTCGGGAGGTACAAAGCAGACAAAGCAAAGAATAAGGGGCATCAGAAAGCACACAGCCTTGTTTAGTCAGCTCTGTTCCTTCACTGAGCATGAATTGCTACCTGATCTAGGTGTTCCTGCTCCGGCAGGGGGATTGGACTAGATGATCTTTCAAGGTCCCTTCCAATCCCTGATATTCTGTGATTCTGTGTGATTCTGTGATTCTGTGATAAGAAGAGACCTGGCTGTATAGATCTTGTAGTGCCTTTGGGCTAGACGGTTTGACAACCTCAGTAGAGAGGCCAACTAGCAACTCTTCATCTTTCACTTTATGTGAGAATGCCATCCCTATGGCACCCTGCAAGGACCTGGCACTCCCAGGCTGGCCCCTTGAATTCAAGGTGATGCCTTCACTGCAGTGGGCTGTTGCAGTGCTGTGTGTCCAGGAACAAACTGAGTGCAATGGGTGTAGTATTTGTCCTTTGCTACGTGGCAAATGTGATGTGGTTAGGTGAAAAGCAATAAACAGCCAAAGCCTCTCTATTTTATTTGTTCCCTCCCCAAACCCATTCTACTTTTTTTTTTTTTTTTTTTTTTTTTTGATAATTCTGTGACATGTCTCAGAGAGACATGGAGAATTTTATAGCGTAGAGCTGATGGTTGGACTTGATGACTCCAAGGGTCTCTTCCAACCTGAATGATTCTATGATTCTATTTCTGAGCTGTGCTCAGACACAGCTGTCTGAGCAGCCCTCAGAAGACCTCATGTGTCTTGGACCGAGTGATTTGCCAGGGAAAATGATAGCTGACAACGGGCTGCAGGCACATCATTCAGCATGATGGAGGGGTGAGCATGGGAGGGGTTTGCTTGCTGTCTGTTTTTTCAGTAGGTGCCAGGGAAGAATTACAGTATTGGCCTTTGCTCATGGTGTGGTGGAGCATATGACTTTGTAAGGGCTAGACGGTCCAAATGATAAGGACTCTCAGGATAGAAAACAATTATCCCTCGTTCAGGAGAGGAAACCTCTTTTTCCTCCCCCCAGGAAGGAAGGGAAGTCTATCTTCTGCTGTATCCTTTTAAGATATGATCCCCTTTTCTGTGCCTAGGCTTATTGCTGAGGCATCTTGTTAGCCACACCTTCCTGTTACTTCCTGGTGTGCTATCAATGCTTCATTTCGCCCACCTTTCCTGCCTCAAATCAGGTCCCAGAAACTACCTCCACCCTCCCACCCACAAAGCTTTTAGCATGCAGACAGCATGCATACCAATCCCCTGTGCTGAGGCTGAAGGTAGCTATTCAGAGATGTGCTGTGTTGTGCTAGAAGATTAACACCTGCTCATCCAGCGCTCTACTGTATGCCACCCTAGCAAATGTGTTAGCAGGGCAAACCTCTCAAGGAAGAGACCAGAATTGACAATGTAAGCAATGGTAACTAAACAGAAATGGATGAGAAAAGCTATTTTACAAACAATGAGGTATTGTTCCTAGAGAAGCCTAGAACTAAAGCCTTTTGGTGAGGCAGGTGAGAAATAGTGGGTAATGATGTGCCTAGCAGCAGCAGTGTAATGGGACAGCGAGGGGCGTAAGGTTTTCATTGAGAGAAATACTGATGGGAAGGCAGAAACAACTGAAAATCAAACCAGCGGGGTTTTGTAGAAGGTACAGAAGGCTCAGAATGAGGTCAGCAAGGGGAGAGAAAGTAAAGCAGGTAAATATTGAAAAGAAGATGCAGAAGAAAAGTTTGATTGCTGAAGAAGAGGTGATATAGTTACAAAGGCCTGAGGGATGGCAGTCGACAGCAAATCTGAAGATACAAAAGCTATTTGACTCATTATATGACGCAAGAAGCATGTCATGGTATCATCTGAGATTGTAACATGTCAAGAGCCTGCCTGTTGGTGCCCGGGTGCCTGGTATAAACTGGAGGATTTAATGGTGGTACAGCCCGCTGATGTCTCTGCTTCTGTTACTGACTGAAGAGTATTGGCTGCACTTTTACAGAAGATCTTTGGGTCTGCTTTCATTCCTATGAAATCCAGTTGGTGTGTAGCAAGGCTACTCCATGACACAAACTCAACAATGGTACATGGGGATGGGGGTATTTTAAAAGGACAGCCTCAACTTTAGACGAACATGCTAATGTAAGCATTTGCAAAGGAAAGATCTTTCCCTGACCAACATATCAGCATGTGTTTTAAATGGTCCTAAATGCTCATCCCACCAAGGTTAGTTAATTTATTCTGTGATAAGGTTGTAAATGGCTAACTGGTGAACTCCTCTTCGGCTCTAGAGGTACAGTTACTCACCTTTTTCTTTTGTGATGCATACAAAAATTCAGGAGAGAGGTCAGTGTAAGGAGCTGAATGGGGCGTTTCCTAAAAAATACTGAATTAAATTATTGGCATTTGATAGGCTAGAAGGAGAAAGCTGCTTATCTATTGTGTTTAAATTCTGTAGTTGAATAGATGCAAATATAGGTGACTTGTTATTTCACCACAGTATATGCCTTAACTCTAATACAGTTTGCCTAATTTCTTGTAGAGCAGTGGAGGGAGCGTGTTTTATTGTATTGTCAGTTCCTGTCTGCTGCAATTTGCATCTCCAATTCACCGGTGTTATTAAAAAATAAACCAACATAAAATAAATAGGCCTGACTTGCACCTCAAAGCTTCAGTTTGGTTCCTTTCATCAAATATCAAAATGAAGCAGTTGTTTCACCACGAAGCAGAAAGTCTGATTAGGCAGGTCACTAATTTGAGCAAATGTCAGTTGGAGAATGCTTCGTGTGTATTAAATGAATTTTAGAAGAGAAGATTTTTGACAGTCTGACAACCACTCCTACTTGGTTCTGCATAGTAATTTATTGGTGGGACGCTGACACATTGATAAGTTTCCTTATTGGTAGCATCTTATTATGTTAACATATATTATTACTTACCATGTATTTTTCTTTCTTATCCCCTGTATTATATGTGTTGAGTAAATGCTTATCAATTAAAAGGCAGTGGGTGGAGTTAGGGCGGGACGAGAGGTAGGAATTTCATCATCATTGAGAGTGTCGGTGGTGTTAGTCTTCGGAGGGCAGCAGTCTTATCCTATCTCCTAGAGATAGCTTTGGCTCTTAGAATGTGTAATTTTTATTTCCCTCTGTTTCTTGAAGCTTGCTGGATTCTCCACTACAGATCAGCGCATATTCTGAGAAAGGCAGTGGGTTGGCATTTTGAAGGAGCAAGCATGGAAGAAAATAGAGAGGGCCATGGCCTTGCAGAAGCCAAGATTTTGTCTGTCTGGATGGTTTTGTTTGTGGCGTTAGTTTTGTTGCCTTCGATGTTTAGAGTGTCACTGGGGATTTCTCATTTCTATGTGAAAATTGTAATAAAAATGTTTGAGGTAAGTTGAGAATTGGGTTAAAAAGGTATGTGTTTACTACAGGATGTGTTTAATAAAAAATGAAAAATCTGTACAGTTGTGATGCCATAAAAGTCAGCAGAAAGAATTCCATTAACTTGGATGTGCCGTTTGCAGCTTTAACTTCCGTGGTAGTTCTTTCGAATGGTGTCTTTAACGGTATCTAATTTTGTGGTGGGTTATAGTCCAATATTCGGTTGAGCGTTTCTTGGGTTAGAGAACTCCGTGATATATTGCTTCTAGCTCAAGTCTGTTAGAATCTGTCTTGCTAATACTGATGAAAATTAAATATAAATAAAAAGTTGTATTCGTTTATGGGAGTTGGTAAGTAACAAGAGCAAGCATGTGTTTTAAATGTATCCAGTTTTCAAAGGTTTTATTTAGATTATTTGAATTGCATGGTATTAATGAGTACTATTTTAGGTAAGAATACTGACTCTGTGTGTGTTTGTTTCTTCCAGTTATAAATCTGGGGGATCCAGCAGTCACAAGTTCTGCTGTATGAGACTCGAGGAATCCATGCAACCTTCTAAAAGTGTAATTTTTCTAGAGACTAACAGGTCATGGCTAAGATCTCAATTTTGCTGATATCAGTTTTGGGGGGCTTTTAATAAGCCAGAATTGCATTTAATTTATCAAGTCTGACTTCTCATATCCATCAGTAGTCAAAAGTAGGTGCTGTGAAATCATCATATTGAACAGTGAAGCATTTCCATTTTCCCGTAGATTAACTTTGTCTTTCTGGCATTAACATGCTTTTCATTAATATACTTTCTGCTTGTGGCAGAAAACTTATTACTAGTATTGTCACTATTACTATTATTAAGCTGTTAGAGCTATAACTATTTATGCAGTACAACGTGTCTTTAACAACATGATACAGTTAATATGACCATTTTACCATGCCAATTCCATCTTATCTCTGTTTTAGAATTTTTCTAACTTTTTTTTTCTAACTTAAATATTCATTAAGAGCTTCTGGGCAGGGACAGTCTTCAGCGATATGAACATCACTTAATGTAGTGCATATGGCTGCAAACTTAAGGGGTTACTTGTTTTGTGAGATATTGATGTCAATGGGAAAAGACTCTGTCATGGAAGTATGTTATACTGGGTTTTATATACTTTTTAATCAGCTAGTGGTATGCTAATTGAATTCTTATTGCTACCCTGAGTTAAGAGGCTTGAGGGCTTAGAACTGATTTCATCACATGTCTCATATCAAACATAAGTCTGAGAAGGTCTTTGGACAGTTTTGCTGCTGCAGTTGGCAGGTATGAAAATATTTTCTGTATTTTATTTTTTCCTCCTTGTGCATTTCATAACTGTGAAGGACATTTGACCCACCCAGTGGGAGCTTGATATAGGATGGCACTTTACTTTGGAAAAACATGTTAAGTGTTTTTCTTTCCACAGTTTTTGTAAAACATTAGGAATGTGACAATTTTGGGTTCACAACGTGGGAGATGACTAATTTATCAAAAAAGAACTAATTAATTAGCTGTAATGCAATTAGATATAGCCTTTGATGTCTAGTTCCCATTGCTGCAGCAGCAAATAACAGGAGAGCACAGCTCCATGTACTGCAGTTCAGGCTCGTTAGTTTTGTTCTTTAGTTGAAAGTTGTTCCCTAACTGTCCTGTGGGCAAAGAATTGCTTCTGTTTTCATTTTAGGATTAATTTCTTTTTTTTTCTTTGAAGTATGCTTTCATCATGCTAAAAGTG
>VZTM01027570.1:0-11745 GCA_013400555.1 Jacana jacana
ATTGTTTCTTACCTCAGGTGCAAACATGGTATCGTAAGTGGGATTATACTGAACTTCCTTGGTAGCAGGATCAAGGTGTACTCCTGTTTCCACATCTTCCTGAAATAAGACATATTAACAAATATTAATAACTCATTTTTCACATACGAACTTTCATTAAATCTATAACATTACTGCATTTCAGACCAAATTAGGGCTGTGACTCAGGCTGACACTTTAAGCACAAGAGTATCTTGGCCAAGGTGTCTATTTTTAAAAAATATTGATTGCAAAACCAATGCCAGGCCCTCACTGAGAAATTCATCTAAGATACAGGCAGAATTCTGCATTTGTACTACTACTTTTTTTTTTTTTTTTAAAGACTTCACAGGAATATTTTAAAACCAGTAGCAAGCTGGGAAGCAAGCTTTTTTTTTTTTTGTAAGACATTTGAAAACCAGACCTTGTAAAGAGCAAAGTAAATTGTTCACTAATTTTATATAAAAGTGTGAAAACCAGAGTTCTACAAAAGGTAGAAGGCTGAAGTCACAAGTAACTGTTTTGAAAGACCGTTGAGAAAACAATACTAGACATCAACACAAACATACACGTAATAATGAGTTTCAGAGAACCCAACAATTCCTTTTCTCTGAGATAGCACCAAAAGGTATAAACATAATTCAGCTTCAGTATTTGAACACATTTCCAGGACTGCAGTGACAAAATTTTAAATCGCTAGAGGAAGGGTCAAGAAAGAAGGGCTAACCAAAACAATTAACATCTCAAACAACTCAAAGGGAAAAACTCAAAGAAGGGCAGATGCAGCTAAAGACAGAGAAGATGGGAAAGAAAAAGGCTGGTTAGGTGGCAGCGTTGAAAAAGACCTGGTTTCACAGATCTCTACAACAGCTCATTTACACTGATCCTAAACGGACAGTAGCACTCTCCTCCAGCAGTTAATGAAGGAGAATGTTACATTGCAGTATTCTTACTGGTATGGCTTCCTGCACCTTTATTCTAGAAAAAATGCATTTGAAAGAGATTTACCATGTGCTAGTATATTTACAATATCCCTAGTAATTACATGGGAAAAGCTGTCTCAGCATCAGTCTTCAATCAGTGCTCACCTACAACAGGATCCAAAAGCATCTGCAAGTTACAGAAAAAAATGGCCACAATAGAGCACTGAATTTTAGCAGTCACTTCATTAATAGAAAATTATCTTGAACAAACTCAATCATGCTTCTAAGAGCAAAGTGGCATGCTATTTATTTAAAATTATTAGCTATTCTCTGACATGTTGTGCCCAGAAGCATTTTCCCCCCCAATTCAACAGCAGGTCAATTAAAAATAAATTTGTTTAGGCACGCAAGACTTGCAGGTCTTTACTTACGCACGTAAAACCTAGCTTTCTGCAACACTGAAAACAAAAAGAGTACCTAAAGATTTTGTTAGAACTGCTAAAAAATATAAATAAATAAATAAATAAATAAATAAAATTGGTTGAAACAGCTAAAAACCCCGGGTGTGTTTATTAAAAAAAAACAAACCAAAAGAACAAGAGAAGGACATCAGTAATCCCATCCATTGTTTCCCTACTAAGACCACTGTCTTAGTACAAGTGTTAAGTCCAACTAGAACGCTTTACTCTCATCACGCATCAATTATTTTAACAGGCAGGTCCAGCCATTGCACTGCTCTTGCTGGAGCCCTCAGCACTGCCAATTCTTGGCCTGACCTCATTTCTCTCATCACATGACCTTTCCAATTCACTGGGCTTGGATGACACAGCTACTGGTACATTCATAGCCCTGATTTTCATACACTACCAACTTGCCAGCAGGCCTCATCCAGTCATTCAGCAAGAAAACCAGACACCCCTCCCACCCCCTACTGGAATAGGAATCTATCAGAACCGTTACCTAACCTGTAGTACCTACACACTTACATTTCCTTTCACAGCTCCATTTACTTAGGGACATTTTCCACAGACAACTTTTTCAAGTCACATCATACAGCTTGCTCTGTCAGCTAGGCTCCACATCTTACCCATCAACCTTCTAATTTGAGATAACACAAATTAATGTAACTGATAAGATGGCAAAATACATCTGATCAACTGCCAGCAGCATTTAAACAGTTATCCGTTTACTTGAAATTAAGACAGGTTTTTTTCTCTGCTCTTTAAACTGAAAAAGTGAGAAAAATCCAGTTTTGCAAAAATGCCAAGAATTGTTCAGTTCTGCTATTTTTCCTCCTCTTTTCTCCCTGTTAAGTCCTATTATATGCTGCTCAGCAATTGAGAAATGAAACAGATTGTGCCATGAAAGCTGATCCTCTGCTGGACGATTATAGCAATTCTGGTTCTACTTCGCTGCTGGTGGAACAGTGCTGAGTCACCTGGAAGCGACACAATATGTTCATTCCTAGACCACCACAGGCACAGTCTTTCTGTGTGAAAACCACCCAGCCTTCAAATTGAAGCACATGTTGTATTTCTCAGAGCTGCGCTCCCCAAGACCTCCAGCCTTATTCATGCTTTCATATATTTGGGCATCAAATGATGATCTGTGAATACATTGCTGAAGCACGTAAGGGTTATCTTTTCATTATGCTTTAAACTATATAAGCTATATAACAATCTGTCGTGGTTTTGACCAATTGGACAGATGATGNACCTTGGTTGTTCTAGCAGTAAGTATAAGCAAGGGCCTCTCTGCATACCATCCCTTGGTATAATCAGGTCTTATCACTGTGAGACGAAACACTCTCTGAACAATGTGCTGTTAGTTTCAGACTTTAGTTAGTTAGAAGAGGCCCAGCTAAAAAAGTAAAACTACTGAACAGAAAATTGGTTTGTTTTGCCTCAAACCAGGACACAATCTGAATGTGTCCCAACTCCCTACTTTAGCTTCTCGGTATTTTAAAGAATTGAAAATATTGACATAACATATTCTGAAATGTTGGTCTACGGCAAGAGTTCAAATTGCAGCAAACAAATTATCCTTTGGTCAACATCCGATAAACGCCATTATGCACAGCATTATGAGACTTTGGTAGGTAGCAGAAGCATTAAAAATATTAACACAGTTCATCAATAATTTCCCAAATTGGCAACCTAGCTGCATTGGGGTGTTTTGGTTTGGGTTTTTTTATGAAAGGAAAGAACTCATCAGCAACCTTCGCACACGGTGAAGATCACTGGGTGCAACTGCACGCATCGCTGGAAGGCAGTTTCAGCTGGATTCATCTTTCTGAGACCCAGAAGGCAAAAGTAGTAAACATACAGGTCTTACAGCTCTGTCTTTTTATGCTGGCAACAGCCACCAGAACTTACCTGCGTGCATTCTACACGCATTTGCCATAGCTACAATGAACAGGGAAGGGACGACAGGAGCAGGTTCTGGCTGAGCTGAGACTGAGATAAGGAAATCCAAGGGACCTTGTTCCTCCACTGAGCTCTGTTTTTTTTCTTTGGCCACACAAGCCATGCCTTGAAGCCTAATGTGAGCAATTCACCATGTAGCTTATGTCTGAAGTGTGACACAGGTGGCTCTGCAGGATGGAAGACTATCAGTAGCTCGGCTGAGAGAGAAGGACATCTGTGAATCTAATGATGGGCTGAGTATTACCCTAGGTCATTCCCACTCACAAAAGCACAGGAATCATAAAAGGGGGAGTTAAGAAGATGTCAATTTAAACCAATACAGTGTTCCTCCACAGAAAGCTGAACATTCAGCTGTAGAAGCAGCAGAGAAGCAGCTTATGCTAGCTGCAACTCACAATTTGTATAAATACAGGCATTATGGCATGCCATAATACCATTAAGGGTCCTATACCCCATATAACCTGGAAGACAATAATTAGGTTTTAGGAAGTTATGTTTTACTGAGTATACCTTTCTTAGAAGACATAATACCACAGAGCTGCAAACTTGAGCTCTACGCGTCACCTCTTGGATTTTCTCAGCACTGGCAAACAAGTGCCCAACTGAAATACAGTGGTTGTACTGGGTACCACACAGCAAGTAAGACACGTGCGACCGAGAAATGTCCAAAACAGAAAATCAAGAATGATCAGAGGTCCAAGAAAATATGACTTGTATAGAAAAACCAAACAACCTAATTCAGCCTCAAAAAAAAAAAATAATCAGATCATAAACAATGAAGGCCAAACACTGAAACTGCAGACCCACTGACGTTTGGCAGAAAGGTTAAATGAGTGTCTGGCCAGACAGATGGAGGTATCACTTGTTGCAAGACAAAAGCGAAGCAGCTGATGTCTTATCACAGAACTACTCAGTGTGTTTGTGGGGTTTTTTGATTGTTTTTTTTTAAATAGAAGTGATGTCTACTTTCTTGCACCATCAGGTTGATTTACAGTTCAGATATGATTTGATCAGGTAAAAAAGATTCTTTGATACTTAAATGGTTTCCTTTTGCCTCTTTCATCCTACAACACAGCACCACACACTATAGTAGGGGAATGGCACTCAGGGCTTACCCTGGAGCAGTAGCATTCCTAAGGAATCTAACTTGAGACAGAAAGAAGCTTTCCACACTAAGTATAGACAAGCAAGTGCTTCATTTTAACACCCTAGAGATCATAGAATGTCTGGCTCCTACCGAGGTGTGCTGCTTTAGTCCTACTATAAAGGCGCTTTAGCCAGGTAAAACTCAGCATAGGAATGAAGACAGGAAATAGAAGCAGTTTTAGGCTATAAATACAGTAAATCAGATTAGCTTTCCTTCTTGTGCATTCCTTAAACATGCCATAGTCCAGTTTGTCCTCAGAAAAATCCTACCTGAATGCCATAAACCAAAACCATCACAGTCTACTAATTGATTTATAAAAAAATAGTTCATTAATTTTTAAAAAAATAATAAAATAAAATAAAATAAAAAGCAGCTTGCTAGAAGTTGTTTTCTACATGTATGCCAGACACGAGCATTTTTGAATTAAACACAGGCCAAATTCAACACATGCCAAACAGGCATCAAAGCCAAACCGTAAATAAAAGAAACAAGCTGCAGCACGGACTGCAGCGCTGGATGCTAATTCAATGCTGTTTACGTTAAGGCATCTCACAATCCTCATAATCCACAGTATTTTTAAATTTCAGCCAAATTCTCTAATTCCCACTGTGCTAATGTGTGGCTCCCTGTAAGCATAATGAGAGCCATGTATGCATTTACAAGTAGAATTTGACACTTAAGTGTCAAGTGTTTGTCTAAACAGCAAGTTTGCTAGAACAAAGCAAAGGTCAGAGTTTTCCAATTTCACTTCAGATCATGCAAGCAAAGAGCTGTGATGGCTATACGAGGGGTTTTTTTTTCCTGGACATACTTGATAATAAACATGCAATGTTCCCGTCTCCCCAGGTAAATTCATTACTAATTAGCCAAATAGCTGAAAAGGGCAGGCTGCTTTGCATAAGATTTCATTAGTTTTAATTATCCATTAAATTAAAACATGGTAAATTAAGACCCCATCCCATGAGCCACAGAGATTTAAGCAATCTCTCACTTACCAATCCTTGCATAAACCACTTGGGCTGTCAAATACACAGTATTATCTCATTCAAAAGATTTTCAGGTTTATTACGAAGAGATTAATGGCATTTACAGTGAAGTCCCAACATTAACATTTGGTTGGTGTCAGCTTTTAGTCATTCTACCCATTCATACACTCTTAATGGTAAATGTCCTGCCCATCCCACTAACTTCAACAGGATAAAAATAAACCAGCAAAAAAGCACCTTTGTTACTAGTCTAGGTTCCCAGTGTCTTTCAGGATGGCAAGTTCTAATCATCTACTCCCTACAACATATATTTTATGTCCATGAAAGCATATTAAAAGAAGCCAAAACATTCCTAACACATAACCCCTCCCAAGTCACTTACGTTAATCACTGCTACAGAATGGTTGCAGACTGAATTTCTATCTTTCCTCTCTCTGTAGCTGGGCAGGGATTAGGTTTCAAAGAACATTAAGAACATTTGGGACTGTTTAGTTTGAGGAAGAGGAGGCTGAGGGGAGACCTCATCACTCTCTACAACTGCTTGAAAGGGCATTGTAGAGAGGTTGGTGCTGGTCTCTTCTCACGGGCAATTGGCCATATAACAAGAGGGAATGGCTGCAAGCTGCAGCAGGGCAGGGTTAGGCTGGACATTAGGAAAAAAATTCTTCCCAGAAAGGGTGGTCAGGCACTGGAATGGGCTGCCCAGGGAGGTGGCAGAGTCACCATCCCTGACTGTTTAAGAGTAGATGGAACGTGGTGTTGAGGGATATGGTGCAGAAGAGAACTTTGTAGAGCAGGGCTGATGGTTGGACTCGATGATTCCAAGGGTCTCTTCCAACCTGAATGATTCTATGATTCTAAAAAATAGGACTGAAATCTATTTCTTCCCCTGAAGTAGTATTTTTCTGATCTCTTGCATAGTGCCAAAGGTAAACTAGACTCAAGAGAGAAACAGACCCAAGACTTCCAACCCCTTCCCACATTAAAGACCACACAAACCCTCCAGCTCCTGCCCTGGGCCAGACCAGCCTAATTCATGTCAACCCAGTTGCGTCTCCTCTCTTCAAACCCACTGAATGAGACACGGTAGATAAATATTGTACAATCTGCTCCCATCCAAGTCTCACACTGAGTTGATGGAGATCAAACATTAAATGTTCTCTCCAAAACCAAAGCTTATAGCCGCAACATTTCCTGCAAAAGGGATTTCTTCGCAGAGTGCACAATTTCCCGAATTTTCTTCATAATTTTAAATTCAATAGTGAAGGTAAATACTTTGTGAGCAACCTTAGGGTGATTTTTATTCATATCAGTAGAAGTTGTAGGAAAATTAATTATAATTGGTTCTAGCAATGTCTAACAACGTATAACAGGAAGTATCCTAAAGTGAGAGGTTTATAGTGAAAAAACGAAACCTCTATGTTATAGGCCTTGAATCACATGACACTTTCAAATCAAAGCCAGCATTATTAAAACACTGAACAAACACTCATAATGCACTGGTGTTAAGGACCAAGTAAATGAGTGTCTGTATTTGACTTTTTCAGATGTTCCTAATTAGCCGAATTCATTCCACACAAAGAAGCGACCTAACAAACGTGTTACTTAGCCAGTTTCTGGATAGCTAACAGCAAATGAGCTCTAGATCATCAGACTTCCATTTCTTAATTCAAGGTTTCTTCTCACTGTGTTAATCTTAGTTAATCAGTTCACAAACTCATGGTTTCAGGAGCACGAGAGATGAAGAGCCTGACTAGCCCAGTGTCAAGGGAACTGCCACGCTGCGAAAGAGACCTCTATAGTCAATTCATACCTAGTGCCTCAAGTACCCAATAGCTTCATACACCACAATAATCGGAGTCCTGGAGCTACCCATCCTGCAGCAAGATGCTGCTGCAGAGCAGAAAGGCTTAAGGCCTTACTTCAGGTGGATTTATTTCTCCTTAAGTTGGCTGGTGCAATAAACAGCAAGAGCTTCTGCCTGCATGAAGCCTGACTAGTAGCAGAAAGCACTGGTGTGTCTGTATGGAAGGGAGATAAGCCTCCAGAAGCCACACATGTGGCTCATAGGAGACATCACAAAGACAAAAACATTGTACCCACTATTGATTTTACCTGCTTTAAATCTCACCATGAGGCTGACTAAGGCAGAAAACACCCACAGAAAGCCAGTGCAGTTACTACAGTCAGATGGAAGGGTGGAACAGCCCCTGTCAACACCACTGTCTTGCTTACCTGCTACCTGATGTTGTATTTGGAGTAAGAAAATATCCCAATTAACCTATCCACTCTCCCCACCAAAGAAAACATCAGCCTTACTATAACTTGACGCCTAGTAGAGAGAAAGAGCAGGTCTACATGACAGTACTTAGGTGCTCTCCCAACAGCCAAATATTTTCAGGTTTGAAGATTTTGTGAGCCTAAAGAAGTCTGTATTTACTGACACCTCTTCCTCCAATGGATCTGATCTCTTCCAACTATTTGTCCAGACTCTCCTTGTAACAGTGCAAAGATCTTGCACACACAGTATTTCTAGGCGTGGGAGTAGTCTTATATGTTGCGTAAAGACCTGTATCTTCTTGTCTGTTTTGAACCCAACTCCTACTACCCAGCTTAGAGCTGCTGTTGTGGAAGAGACAGTTAGTATTCAAACCCTTCTCCGTGCTGTTTAATGACTTGGTAGGTCTCTGTCATACTTTTCACCTCTTCAATAATTTCTCATACAGAAGCAGGACCCTTCTTCAGCCCAGCTGCCCCTTCTCTGAACTTTCTGCAGTTGTAACATATCCTTTTCTGGATGAAGGGACCCAAAGCGCACACTTTCTTCATCGGGTACTGTAATGTTTTCAGGGGTAAAAATAGTAGAAACATGCACTTTCATCTAGTCAACTTTCCAATTTAAAGTTAAGTAGAACCATAGCTGGATTGAAGTAGCCAATAACTATATTTCAATGTTATTTATTATGAGTAACTTAGCATCAAGATCAGCAATAGGCCTATTTCAACAGGCAGACTGTAGACAAGGATGTAACAAAAGCCATCCCTTCAAATTTTTAAAACACAGTTACAAATCATTGCTACAGTTTTCAATTATAAAAAAAACTATTGTCACAGAAATATGATTTTCTATATCTATAATGTACTTTGAGGCAAGGACTCAGCAGATTTTTGTAGAGTAAAGATATGTATCTTGAAGTCTTAACAGTCTCTTGAATATCTTAGGGCTATATTTGATATGGACATTTAAGTAATAACAAAGAAACTGAATGACTGTAGTTGAGTGTGCTAACAATTATGCCTTGTTAATAAAGAGAGTGGGGAACTTATTCCTCTTTAAAGTACATGTAAATCTAATGTCTGCACAAGTTAACAGGCCAAAATTCTGAACCAGAAACAGGCACAATGATTAGCGCTAGAATGCAGAATACCAACCACTTCAGATTTACATTCTCAACTGCCCAAAACGCACTTGTGTGCAGGTATTGTTTATACTTATACGACTAATCCTTCTAGCTTCCCTTCTTACCACCAGTTTTTATCCATTCCTAGTCCCTTGGGTAATACATAGGCATGCACTTAAGAGTACATGGTCTTTATTCATGTCAAAACAACATTTGCACAAGTCAAGTGATACTAATAAAACATAACTCTGCTTTCCTCCTACCCCAGCTTCCAGTTTTCCCAACCCTGTACTTAAAGAACTCTTGTAACCTACACTTAAACATCATGTCTTTTAGGTTTGCTCAAGAAAAGGTTTTCTAACCCTAAAGAATTAGGGTAAATTCCTGAGGGGGTGACTGGCAAACTTACACTGCTGACTGATGGGATTTTATCATTTTTAGCCATGGAAGGCATTGAGAGTATGCTGTCTAAGAGACCAGCACTTCTTTCTTGAATCACAAAAGTCTGAAAAGAAAGCCTGAAATCACTCCACAAGGAAATGATCCTTCACTCCTCAAAAAAGGTTGTGGTGCTAAAAGAAACTGCAGTACGCTGTGTGTCCAGAAAGCCTCAGCTTGAAGTCACTGGTCTTTTTAGTATATGCATCTCATCTATGATCTCAAAAATGATAGACAACATTTTAATGAAACGTCCTGATAATCAGAAACTTCACTTCCTTTTCATCTCGGTTAGCAGAACGCCTGTGGCAGAGACAGTCCTGGTTGCACTGCTGCACAGCCTGGCAAACAGCTTTGAATGGAATGCGCTGCTGATGCCTCATTCCTTTCTCCAGCTGCTTGTTCCTACTCTGGCACTGGGGATTTACCTGTGCTGGCACAGCATTTTTGCAGCTGCATTGCAAACCACATCAAGGAACAGGTCCAAGGACAAATAACTCCAACAGATTTTTTTTCTTTGAAGTTCAGATCAGCTCCCTGATATCAGCCACCAAGTAACTGCACAAACCTTTGTGCTGGCACAGCAAGGGGAAACCTGTTGATACAGCCTTAAGAGCGGTTGACACTTAACCATTCACACTCAAAAGATTTACAGATGTTAATTAGCATTCATTTCAAAGCCTGTACAAGACACTCTGCCAGAGGCTGTAACTCAAGAAGTTAGAGATATCTAAGACTCTAAGAGATAAGGAAATGCACATCTAGTCAGTATGCACAATATAACACGTGCACACAAATATTACCAGTTGTAATAGCATATGAATTAGCTATTGACAACAAAGTGAAAAATTCCATCCACCTCTCTGTCACAAAGATAGAAAAAACACACAACTGGAAGAAACACACTGCTACAATGGTGCTTGCTCACGGGGAGACACTTGCTTTTGATTAGAAATTAGTTGCCTATACTAAAATCCCCAAACCAAACCAACACCTTCCCCTCCCCCTTTCTGGAATCACAGAAATTAAAAAATATGGTACTGATCTTGGAATATTAAAGCTCCCAAGCAACACTAGAATGAAACCAGTAACACTGGTCAGGCTGCTCTTCAGAACTGGACTCAGCTGCACTCGGCCTGTCAAGTATCCATTTCACCCCATCACCCGGGCAAACCACACAGGAAAACATCTCACGCTCGGGGGAACAGAAAACACGAGTATCTGAAGAACCGTAAACAAGGCACGGCTTACGGTTAGAGATAAAACGCTTTAATACGCCCAACCCTATAACAGTGGGATCCATCGGCCGAGCTCCCGGTCACAGGCCCTCTCTCCCCAGCCGCCACAACGCGGAGCGGGGCAGGGCAAGGCCAGGAGGTGGGAACGTTACTCCCCACCGGCACCCTGCCCTTCCCGCCCCAGGGCTGCGCCAAGGCTGTCCCCAGCGCTGAAGGCCGACAGTGAGGCCACGGACCCTGTTCCCCTGGGCGGCGAAGGGACGCCTACCTTCACGGCTACTTCCGGGGCCGCGTCGACAGCGAGAGTCGGGGGAGCAGCAGGCGGCGCCCGGAGGTGCAGCACGGCGTCACGGCTGGCGAGCACGGCAGCGGCACGCTGGGAGCCGCCCTCGGTCTCAGGCTCTGAGTCGGGCTCCGAGTCGGAACCGCCGTAAGAGGCGAGCGCGGCGATCGCCGCCGACATCTTGGCGCGGAGGATGACGGGACGAGAAGGTCCTGGCAGCTCCGCTGAGCTCGCCGCGTCCCTCTCCCCCGCAGAGCGGGCGAGGTGGGGCTGCATGTTAAAAGATAGCTCATTAAAACGGAGAATATGCTTTAATAGATAAATTGTGGCCTTCTATGGGATATGGAGACGTTTAGATGGGAATCATCTCCTTTTGCTGCTGTTGGTGCTTAAGCTTTCAGGACTCCTGGGCGGGACTACAAGCTCCAGTATGCAACGCGGTCCTGGCCGGCCCAGGCCCAGCGGGCTTTGCAGGGCGCACCACCCGGGCGCCTATGGCACGGTTGCTGCCGTCCCGTCGCTTGGGCGGCGGGATTTGATAGCGCCACTCTGGCCGGGGAGACGGGCGCCAAGAGTCGACCGATGACAGGGGCGCTTGTCCCGCCCCCGTTACGGGTGCTTGGGGTTTCCCCCCGCCCCCCCCCCGCGCTCGCCTTGTGTAACGCTGGGGAAGAACGTTCATCGGAGGGGGCGGGCGCCCAGGAGGAGCTGTCGCGCTCGCCCCCTCCCATACGCAAAGGGCTTTCGGCACCTCTTCAGTAGCGGAGACGGCCCCGCTGAGCAGCTGGGGATCCCGGCACCACAGGGCTGCTGCCCGCCCCCAGCCAGACACTCCGCACAACCAGCACTCACCCTTGAGTTCCCCCTGAGCTACCCACGTCCAGG
>VZTM01027572.1:8188-47576 GCA_013400555.1 Jacana jacana
CACATAGGAGTTGCAGAGGATTACTCAGCTGTAACTGTGGGTAATTTAGGTCTTCAAATTCATATAATTTCCCCATGGACTCTTTGGGGACTCAGAAGTACACCCTGGAAGTTTCATTTGCCATACAAAGGGGTGAGGATTTTAATTCTACTGCCCAGGTGTGATATCTGAAGTTAGAGTACCTGAATTCTTTGTTTGAAGGCAAGTTTGCAACCTACAGAGGTTTCCTCATTTGGAAAGCACTTTCGTGGATGCTGGATTGTAAGGATACTTCACAGAAAAGCATTTCTGAAAACAGTTTCCTAGTAAGTAATTTCAGTTATCCTGAAAAGCATTACAGGGAATGTCACAATGGCTAGGCCATGAGAACACTACAAAAAAGCCACTTAAACAGGCTGGAGTAGCACAGCATGAATTGGAGCTGAGAGCTGTGAACACAGCAGACCTTTGTAGGCAATGGGAAGATACTGGAATGTAATAGAAGTGAGAAATGTGAAGGCGAAGAGGTAAACAAATGTAAGAATTTTTACCCCACAGTGTATTGTGATTATACGGACAGATGGAAGAAAGAACTGCAGTGAACTGAGAGAAAAAGACCTACAGAAATAAGGGATGATCTGAAATGTGTACTGGTAAAACTTCTTGCTAAGAAAATATATCATTATTTTTTAACAGTGGTCTTAGGAAACATCCAACTTTCCAGCTTGTAAGCAGATGCCATATCTCTCCTCTGTTTGTGTTTTTAAGTTGCTCATATATTGATTATCTTTGGACTCTGAAACTTACCTAAATGTTTATGAGAATGACTGCAGACTCTTCACCAGTGACATCAATGCCTAGTTCACAAGACTGTCTGACAGCAGAGCTTTCTCATACATAATTGTACTGTTTAATTTTGCAGAGTATCCTGGAATAGTTTGTGTGAAAGATGTTCTATGTAAATAATTACACAACACACAACACAGCTGATAATAGAGTCACTCCAGCAGTAGAGCAGGACTGTTTTCAGAGACAGACAACTCCCTGTAGACAACATAACTCCCAGATGTAACTGTGGCTGTGTCTGAAGGAAAGTTTCAGTCATCTTAGGGGATTTTTATCTGACAGACAGCCTGCAAATGCTGCTGTAGCTCAGCTATGCTGAACAAACTGTAGTTTTGTTCTAGTACCTAGTAGAAAAATATTATCTAGTAGATAATAGTATCTAGCCTGAAAATAATGGCTGAGTACCTGGGGCAACCAAGAGGAGAAGTGAGATACCCCAATGTAAATCTATCAGCAAACCCAGACCAGGACTCATTGCTCCTTAAATTCCAAAGCAGTCTGTGTTAGTGACACAAATCAAATCTAATTCTAGAAACACAATTCTAAAACCATGGGTGTGTAAGTGAGAAGTAACTGTGACTTCTCTGGTTGTCTGTAATAGGTTTTACCTCCTGTGGAGTAATTTTTGTCTTCCAATACATCCTCATATCCCTTCAGACTCTTTCTTAAACCCTTCTTCCTTGATATGCAAATTTCTGATTTGATTAAACCTCACAGAAAGTCAGACTTTGGTTGTGTCAGCTGAAGGCACTGGGCACCCTAAAGGAAGAATAGACCTAGAACTCAGAAAGTCTGGATGCCACTTATCTCTCTGGATTGCTGCAATGCTGCAAAGATTACTAAACAGTAAAAGCCATTTCCCAGGCATGATATGGAGGTTAACTAAGCAGATTTTTAATATCATAGAATCATAAAATGATTTGGGTTGGAAAGGGCCTTCTAAACATCTAGTCTAACCTCCCTAGTTAGAGTTGGAAGGGACCTTAAATATCATTGAGTTCCAATCCCCCTGCCATGGGCAGGCAGAGGCACCTCCCATTAGATGAGGTTGCTCAAAACTCCATCAAACCTGATCCTGAAAACCTCCAGGAATGAGGCATCCACAACTTTTCTGGGCAACCTGTTCCACTGTCTCACAACCCTCATAGGAAAAAATGTCTTGTTTGCATCTAATTTAAGCCTTTCAGTTTAAAACTGTTACCCCTTGTCCTGTTACTACAGGACATGATAAAACCTCTCCATCTTTCTTATAAGCTCCCTTAATATACTGAAAGGCCCCAATAAGATCGTTTCCTTTGCCAGGCTACACAACTCTATCTCCCTTCTAATGTAAAGATACCTTAAAGTATGCCTTTGTATGTGTGGTAAAGATACAACAGTTGACATCAGGCCAGTAGCCCCAAACCCCAGACCAAAATCTAGATGCACTTTCAAGTGGCTTCCCCCTTGATCTTGAGTTGTCAGCCCCAACCATTACTCCATACTGTATTGTGTGACAGGTGTCTGTGCTGGAAATACAGACACCTAACTTCTGTCCCCAGAGCTGGTAGCTTCTTTTCAGGTGACATGGAGCTCAGCAACTCAACCATGTGTCCCTGTGCCCTCACCAGCAGCAGGGAGGGAAGTAGGGAGGGAATGGCATCCTTCACTTTTGTAGAACCAACTGGGTAGATCAATGCGTGATCCACGAAGTGCTGTATAACAACTATGGTTTTGTATAATCAGTATCTTAGACAGGTTCACTGACTGTCCAAACACCCTTGAGGAGAGAGCTAGACCCAGACAGATCAGAGATTAAACAAGCAGAAAGAGGAGTGACAGGGAAGTTAGAGGTGGCAAACAATGAATTTGTGTAGCATTAAAAACCCTATTAATTTAGGCAGCAGGAGCAGGAGGGGGGAAATAGAATTAAGAAGCGGGGCTATAGCACTGAAAACTGTGCATTGAAGTGACAATATAGAAAGGCAGTCTCGGGCAGTCTGACAGGCACTGGGATGCGAGGGGCAGTTCTGCAAGGCTGTTTTAATCTCCCAGGATAGCTTTGTGATACAGTGTGCACTATGAGCTGACAGTTTAGGAAGGCAGCAGCGCAGACATCATGATGTTGATACACCTCTCTAGGGAGCTACATCCTGATGCCCATGCAGAAGGAGGCCCAGGTCAAAGGTGATGACACTCAACAGAAGTGGCAGATCTCCTTCATGCTCCCCGCTGCCTCAGGACTCCATTTCAGCTTCTTGGCTGCTCTAGGAACTTGATGTGCCTCACTCACCTCATCAGGGAATCACAGGGGCTCACCAGCCAGCTGGGACTTGCTTGTCAGACCACAAAGGTGGATGGATGTTTGGCCCACATGACTTAGTCATAGTAAGAGGGGAGGAAGAGTAAGGCAGTGAGCCACAGGATGATGTAGCATGTCAGTTTGTGAGTCTTGCACTCCATGCATGAGCCTTGACACCTCTGCACCAAAGGTGTGCTGCCGCAGTAGGACCTGCAGTCACACCTGTACCTCAAAGTTCCCTGCAGATGTGGCTTTGGTACAATAAGCTCAAATGAGATTATACTGGATAGCATGTGTGTGGAGCCCTGAAGATCAGGTAGAGCAACATACCAGGTTCTGTAATTTTCTGGACCAAAAAAGTGGATTTCATGCTTAAGCTCTGGAATCTGACAACCCCTTGCTAGTCTCCATGCCACAGCTACTGCTTCAGTCCCAGACGAAGCAACAAACTTTGCCCTCATGCTCTCCTGGGTACTCAGATAAACCCCAGGCGTTTCACATCATTTTGGAACAGAAAATATTTTGAACTCAACCTGCAAAATGAAAAATACAGTTCCTGCCCTTCCAGTATAAGATTTTCATTTTGTGCCCTGGACTGAGAAAATACTTTGTGTTCTAAAGCAGAATGAAAGTAATAAATAAATCCACACATAAAATGTACCTTGTGTGCAAAATAACAATCAGGAAACAATAGATTCAGTCATATTGTTTCACCAGAACTAGATGTTTTGTTCTGATTTTGACTAACTTGAATCCTATGAAATGAGAACTTGATAAGGAAGAGTAATATGAAAATAGAAAAGATCAACACTGAGTGATTGAATCAAAATGTTTTCTCCCCAGTTTTACTTTTAAGAAAACTTTTGTTAAGCACGTCTTGGTATTTGGAGAGATAGATTGATAATTATAATGTTGCAAGTTTATCAACATCGCAATTAGCAATAGAACAAGAGGGAATGGCTGCAAGCTGCAGCAGGGTAGGTTTAGGCTTGACATTAGGAAAAAAATTTTCACAGAAAGAGTGGTCAGTCACTGGAATGGGCTGCCCAGGGAGGTGGTGGAGTCACCATCCCTGACTGTGTTTAAGAGTAGATTGGATGTGGTGTTGAGGGATATGGTGTATGGAGAACTTGTAGAGTAGGGCTGATGGTTGGCCTTGATGATCCCAAGGGTCTCTTCCAACCTATATGATTCTATGATTCTAAGTTAAACAACACTTGTGTTTTCTCCATTGTATGACTAACAGCCACTCTACAACATGCACTGGAGTGCAGACAAGCCGATAAATCTTACTCCAGAGCAAGAAGCCACATTACTCCATTGGTCACCTTGAGAATTTCTAACTTGGTCCCCACTGCACTTTGCATATGTGATCAAAATTTCACAGCATGATCTCTGTGCTCAGTTTTTCAAGCAGTGTTTGTCCTGTGTAGGAGGGACAACCACTTGGTTACATGCCTAGCACACATTTGAACACCGCAGGTGAGAAAGATTAATTACATCAGAATTTGGGAGCAAGGAGGTTAGAGTTTTAGAGGTTTTAGAGGTTTAAATGTAGAGTTTAGAGGAGAAATAAAAAATGTGAAAAGCAAAAAATAGAGAAAACAGGTTGGAATTTTGCTTTCTAACTTAAGTTTACAGGATGAATGTGGCATCATAAATGCAAAAAACAATCTATATATCTGTGTACACACAGAAAAGCATTTCACCATATACATGGAGAAAATCACAGAATCATTCGGCTTTGTGAAAACTTACCTGATGCTCCATAATGGCCATCAGCAGTGTCTTCTCTGAAGTGCAGTGTCATTTTGCCTTTAGGAATTAATGAAAATCCTCTGGCATTTCTGACTGTGAAAAGGTTTGCGTATTTAACAAGGTCTGGAGTAGGAAGTGCAGCTGATTTCATTAAGGGCATGTGATCTTTCAGAGATAGCTAACTGGACCATGAAAGAAATCTCCAAAGAGGTAGACAAAGCTCCTGTTTGAGAGGGCTGGTAGGGAAGATTATGCAGTAGTAGTGAGCTACAAGTAAGCCACCACGTCCTCTGGAGAGCAGGTCTGCTTTCAGTGAAGCAGTCATTCAGAGCTGACTGGAGCCCAGATCAAATGTGTATCTCCCTGTTGAACCTCCAAAACTTACCTTGTGGCTGACGCAAGCCAGCTTGTTACCAGTGCACCTGTTGCTATCTGCTGAAGCTTCTTTCTTCAACATTTTAATGACATATTTCATATTATTCCGCAACTGAAAAAAATTTAATATTAAAGAAACAATATAGGAGGTACACAATTTTCTTTGATTTTTCCTTTACAGAAAATCTACCATGCCCTAAAACTGAACACCCCCTTTTCTTGCCCTAAGAAATGCATTTTTCCACCTTTTCATCCGTCACTGTGTTGCTCTGGGCCTTTTTAAAATATGACATCTATGGGGCAATGATGCTGTCCTTTTATTCACTTAGATAGCTACTGTGATGCTTCAGGTTTGTCTGAAAAAAATAATATAAAAACACACTGAAAGTACATTATTAACTTTGCAAATCAGATATTAAAAGCTGAGAAAATACTGGGATTAAAATTTGTCCCATTGTGCTCGTGTTATGTAAGAGAACGTAATACAAACACATTCTCCTCTCCTTTTTTCCTCCCTCTTCTCTCCTCTCTTCCAGAAATAAATGGATTTTCAAAAAAGCTTCAAGTGATGAGAGTCCAGTTACTCTTACATGATGGATGAAAGAGTCCAGTTAGCCTTGTTATCCTATCCCAATAACAAAGACCTGCAGCACAGAGATCTAATAAAAAATTACCAACTGGTTCTGGGTACTCAGTTTAATATATCTCAGAGCTGCTATTACAGTAAGTAAGAATAATAGCATTTTTATACAGCATAGGTCCCTGTGTCTCTATTTGTAGCATCAGCTCAACAGTAGTGCTGGCTGAAAGATCTATTTCACCTTTTTTCACTTGCGCTAAACCCCAATTTATTTTTTTTTTTATACTCTACATTACTAAAATAGTTGAAATATTTTGGCTGAAATCTAAGAGAAAGTCTAATCAACCTGAGCAGTCACCCAACACAGGGAGCTTCAACCTAGGCAAAAGTTTGACTGAATTACAAGCATCTGAATGCAATCTTAAGTACCAAGCAATACTGACAATAGGTGGAGCTAGAAGCCTTCCCAGTAATGTGAAGGTGCTTAATTCTGGACACAGTTATGGAACCACAAAAGGAGGTCAATATTGCAGCACAGGTATTAGCTCTTCCTTCAGATTTATTTGTCTTGCTGGGAGAAAAGCAGCACCATTACCCTATCACAAAGTCTGTTACCCTGTGAGTAACAGGCAGCCAGTCAGTCCGTCAGGGAGGCAGGCAGGCAGAAGTCTTTTGTTCAGCAAGAGCTCTCTTCTCACTGTGAAGTGAAATTATTAAATCAATGGTAGTCTGCTGGAAAGCTCTGCTTTGCCTTGAGGCTCCCAGATAGGCAGGAGAATCAAGCTATGCTTCCATTTAACAATAGCATCTTCCATTTGGCAACAAGAAAAACTGTCCCAGGCAAAAAAGAAATTATGCCTTAGCAAATATAATGATGTCTCAGCACCTGCAAAGTGGCATTTCTGACTGTGCAAAGTTCCTCCCAGAGGGATCTCAGATGAGGCAGGGAAGTCTCTCCTCTGAAATAGTACAGAAAAAAAAAAGTTAAGTTTCTAACCTTGCTAATAGACTACTGTCAGCTTTCTTGCATTTCATTCAATCTCTTCTTATAAAGAAACTGTTCTTTGAGAATAATTCAGGTTAGTCCCTCCACCCTTCCCCAGCTGGAAATGTGATAAAATTAGAGTCATAGCTACAGAACTATTTCCTTTCTCTGCAAGACTCTGTTGCAGGCCCTGATTGGTTCTGAGCCCAGGGCAACCTCCTGGTTGCTTCAGTCTTTGAAAATGATTAAAAGCACATAGAAAATAGGAGAAGATCATATGATTTCCTTTTATATTAATTCAGTCTCAAACAATGCAAGATATACCAGTTATAGAGACGGTGAGGCTGTTTTGCAAATTCCAGTTCAACACTACACTTATTGCAGTGTTACACAGCAAATGGACACAGCCATAATTAATTTTATTCCTGTTCCTTCTTGTTCTGTATCCCTGTGGATAATCTTCCAAGTTTCCTTAGATCCATTAAAGAACAAAGAGCTTACTAGGCCATCTGCTGAAGTATCTAAAGTGTAGACAGTGCCCAAAGAGGGAAGGTTGTTTACCTTAGAGATTTTGCCACAGAATATGGAAGAGATGGAAAAAGTTAGCTCAGAATAAGAGCCCAAACACCCAGTACGCTGAACCAGAAGAATACTAATTAAAAATGGCTGTGGAAAGCCAGGATAACGTTAGGGATATCATTGATACAGCCAAGTCCTGCAGTTTGAGGAAGAAGCACTTCTGCCCTTTTAATATTCACAGCTGTGAGTGCCTTCAAGAAAGGATTGATACATTCTTTCCAGGAAGATAAGCCTATATGTGCTATCCATGGTTTTCTTCTGAACAGTAGTCAACTGTTGTAGCGAACTTCCTTGAAAAGCATAAGCCCAACTCATTTCTCTCCTTTCCCCGAGGGAATGTCAAGCTACAGTTTCACCATTCTGTTCAAGAACATTTAGCCCTCAGACTGAACTCACTCCACAGAAGGAATAAGACAAAGTCATCATTCTTCCAACAACACCGTGTTAAAAAATTGCAGAACAGAATTCAGGATTTATTGGTGCTTGCAGGGCCAGAAGATCCTCCAGGGAAGTGTTATCCAATGCACTTGTTTAATTCATTGAAACATAGAATTGTTTAGGTTGGAAAAGACCTTGAAGATCATCAAGTCTATTTTTATGAGCCTGTTCTATCTCAGGTCTTTCTTCCTATCTTCTCCTCTCTCGCTCTGTGTGTGTGTGTTGGGGATTTTTGTGTTCTTTTTTTTTTCGAAGCTGATAAAAGGCGACTCTTGCTTCCAAGAATTTTTCCCCTTAAGCAGTGAAACTGCTATAAAAATGTAGACAAACAAATATTGCTAAAATGGTAGGTGTCACTTGCACAAAGTATAGTGGAAGCTGTCTGACTCATTTTACTCTGTAACACGTGTTTTAGTAGTGCCGGTTATCATCCATAATGTGAGGTGAATCGTGACAGAAAATGCATTTAAAAGTCAAATACTTGTTATTGAACATTGTATAACATGAAAACAGAATTAAGGGTACTGAAAAGCAATGAAATCAACACCTTCATAAAGATTGTTTCTGCGTTGCTGTTAGCTCAAGCTATTATTTGGGTTTTCTTTCAGAGACATGGGTATCACTAGCACAAGTTTGAAGGCTTCCTGGGCCCTCAGAAGTTTACTTACTAGAGCTGAAAGAAGCTGCAGACTTTTGAGATTCCCACTTTCACTCCCCAGAACAGAAGTAAGGTAAATCACAAAAGCAAGTTCTTTGGCAGGCTCCTTATACAGACGTTTTTATCCGTCCCAGAATATGTCCAGTGGAATTGCTCTTACAATATTAGTTGTTGTGAAGAGAAGCACATATAAGAAAACATACTAACTCCTGTATTTTTTTCTGCACTTTATAAAAAAAAATATCTAAATAACCAAAAGAGCCTCTTAGGGAACAGTAGCCTGTAACATCTTTCACGTTTTAGAAATTATTTAATTTCATAAGGACTCCTCACACAGAAAATGCCTGCCATAGGGATGAACCACAGCATTGTCTTATTTTTAATATATTTCTTAATTGTTAATTTTGGATTATTCTTTTTAAATGTTATTGTCAAAAGGGAAGTTCTAAAGACAGGCAATATTAAAAATAATTGGGCAAAATGTAATTTATGCAGTTAAGGAACTAAAAGCATGTATTACCATAGTTCCTTTCATTTCTCAACAATTCTTTGAGCAGTTGTTTGTTTTACCCTCTAAATACATAAATAGAACTGTAATAAAATAACTTCAAACTCAATTAGCTGTTGAAGAATTAAAGTTTCAGTCAGTGGCAATTAATTCCCTGGAGTCAAAAAGTGGTGCTGTAAATATATATATCTCACTGTAAAGAATTAAAATGAGGCACGGAATAAAAAAGCTGAAATCTTTGTTGTAAGAAACAAGCTGTAAATCCAGTTAGGGTGAATGACTGCAGATACAGATATCACAAAAGCAAAATTAAACACACTTTCAAGATACTCTGTGAATATGGAAGTGAGAACTTTGGGGGCAGAACAAGGAATAAAGTAAGATAATGCAGAAGAGGGGAAATTATACTTGCAGGTTGCCAGGGATCATAGCTCTCCTAGACTTTTTAGAGTTGTTGGATTTTGAGAAGTTAAGGAATAGAAATCAACTTTCCTGACAATTCTTTTGAGTTTAGGGTTTTGGGTTTAAATGCATTACAGCAAATGCATTTAAATGCAGGGCAGCAAATACCCTCTTCCTCAGGGCTCAGTATTGGGGGCCACTTCTGTTTCATGTCTTTATTGATGATCTCGACAATGATATAGAGTGTACTATCCGTAAGTTTGCAGATGACACTAACCTAGGTGGGAGTGTTGATCTGTATAAGGGCAGGGAAGTTCTTCAGAGGGACTTGGATAGATTGGATCAATGGNAATTAACGATAGAATGAGGCTTCAAGCTGCAGCAGGCTAAGGTTAGGCTGAACATTAGGAAAGAATTCTTCACAGAAAGAGTGGTCAGGCACTGGAATCAGTTGCCCAGGGACATGGTGGAGTTGCCATCCCTGACTGCGTTTAAGAGTCAATTAAATGTGGTGTTGAGGGATATGGTGTAGGGGAGAACTTGTAGAGTAGGGCTGATGGTTGGACTCGATGATCCCAAAGGTCTCCTCCAACCTTTATGATTCTATAATTCTATAAATAATTCAGAATTGTCCCTGTCATGGTTTGGGCCAGTGTTACGTTTGAGTGGCAAGTACTTGACGGTTTTTCATAGAAGTAGCACCTGACAGAAATAGCACTCAAAAGAAATTTTACAGAAACAGCAGTGTGCAAGTACAGCTGCATAAAAGCCGGCACAGTGTCTGGCTGTCCGTTATTTTAATTTTTCTTGGTTACATCATCCCAGAGAGCCATTCACAAAGAATGAAACATTCATACTTTATTTATGATGTCCTTATAAACAGAAACATTAGGTAAAAAATGTAACGATATAGATAGATTGTATTCTAAGCCTATTACTTGGATATGTAGTGCTATATGGAAGCAACATATTGTCCAGATGGTCTTGGTCATAATCCACAACATTTTATACATGATTACATATATTTGCAATCGGTTAAGAAAATAAACAGGTGTGAGTTAACCAGTTGCAATGTGAATCTTACTGTAAAATGACATTTCAAAGTAATCAGACTGCATTTCTGCCTGATGTAAAGTAGCAATAGGAAAAGAAAAATTCTTAAAACATTTTGGGCTTCTTGCTTCTTAGATTATTCAAGTTAGAAGGGATCTCAGATCTGTAATCAAAAAACACTTGTTCAAAGCAAGGTCATTTATGAGATCTGATCTGTGAAAGAAAGCTCAGGAAATACAAAAAAAAAACCCCAGACCACAGCATTTTCCTGGTTACAGGGTTTTTTTGACTTGATCTTATCCTAAGGCTTGTGGTCATAGATGTCTTTGGTATGTGAAGTGCTGTTGACTTGGTACTCCATATAACCTGTAATGAAAAAGCTTGTGAAAAAACATTTAGCATCACATTAGTTAAGTGGAACATATTTTCTTAAAACACATTTTTCAACATTTTAACAGATACTCCCAGCCCTGATTCCAAATGAAAAGCCTCACCGCCAAGAACTTTGTTAGCTGCTGTTAATAAAAAGCAAAAGTCTCTGTTGTGAAATGTTGGATAATTTATGATACTCCCACACTTCACTTGAAATAATTATTTCTAGTTACTCCCAGAGATGTAAGAACACGACATGTATTCTTAAATGTAGTTATACTGGTGGTTTTAATTTACTTATTTTCCTTATGTCTTTCCACGTATCATTCTTTTTTCTCTTTCAAGGCAAAACAAACAAACCATTGCCTTTCTTACAAACTATCTCTGTGGCACATTTCTTGAAATGCCGTTGCTCACACAGAGAAACTGGATTGCTGTCAATCTGCAGGAACTTCACTGTCTGGTGGTGACAGATAATAATTCTCTGATTTCTGAATCACTGGTAGAACATCAAATTCCTGTCAGCAAAGTAGCTCCTGCTGACCACAATTTTAAGGACATCATAACAAATCTGGGGGAAATAGGAAAGAGGCCTTCCGGTCAGCCAGAGTAATTGTCTTCCCAGTTCTCTTGAGCAAATTCAAGGGTATCATTTAGCTGTTTCAAGAACAAGAAAGTGGGCTTTAACTTCTGCAACTTCACCTCAGGCAGCATTTCAGTATTTCTACTGTTTTCTAATGTAATGATTAATTTTGCATTTTCTGAGTCAATTTATTGGTCCCTTCTTGTCCCCTACTCCTTTCACATAACTGCAGCTTTTTCAAAGGGATTCACTTTTGCTCATCAACAGAAGTTTGCAATGTCTCATTTATCCGTTCTTGTACTAGCTGAGGATGTGAGCTCTTTGGAGCTGTGTTTTTTCCTGTATTTGGAAAACACTTTGTCTACTGTGGCAAAATCAAAACTGGTATGAGGAATTATTTTTACCCACAGTAAGTGCATAACCCATGAAACTTGTATCTGAAGGAAGTTGCTCAAGAAAGTAATTTAGATTCATTTAGAAGGACCTTGAGCATTTTGTATTGCTAATAAACAGAGTTTTAATAGCTTATGCCAGTGCACTTCTGGGAGAAATATTACCCTTCAGGATGCAGATCCTAAACCAAACTCTTAACTATTCTAGACCAGGAAAAAGCAACATTTGCCACCTCTATTTAAGACAAGCCTTGTACATATTCTTTTGAAGCATCTATGACTGATCATTCTTTCAAAGGACACCACCAGATTAATTGCACTTTACAGCAATTACATTGCCTTTATGGCAACTTGTGTGTTTTTTAATAATATTACCTGTCTTCAGGGAGGAAAAAAGCATCTCTTATGACTCTGATATTCTTCCCTGAAGAACTGTACTATCTAGGAAACCATGTTTGCATAGTGTCTGCAAACACAGTTTGCAGAAACAGTACAATTACCCCCAAAAGCTAATATTCTGCTTTGCATCAGAATTCTATGTCACAGAAAAAAGCCCCATGCCAACCCTTGTGACTACTATCAGGATTATCTTTTATCTAACATATTAATGGAAACAATAAAACCCCCATATTTGCCCATGCTAGCAGATTAAGGGCTCGTGGTCCTTCAATTTATCAATGATAAATTATCCACTGGATATTAACCAGTGGACTTGACAAAACACACAAAAAAAACTTTTCATTTGTTTTCTGCAGTGAAACACGGGAATTATTGCTGGCAGAGCTTGCGGAATCACCATCACCAAGTTTTAACAAAATGCTGTGCAATCACCTATCTTCTATTGGTTCACAGTTAACTGTCCTTGGGGAAGAGGATGGGATAGATCATCTTTTAAGGCTCATGGTACCCCTGAATTTGTAGTGATACAGAATCACTCGGGACCTTGGGTTATTGGCTGAATAATTCTGAAATTTACAGTAAAGGAGGTATAAATTCATCCCTATCTTTCCCTATTTCTGGTGTATAAGAAAGTAAAAATGTTATCAAAGTACTTATGACCTTATGTTGACTTTTAGTAAAAGTAATCAAATAAGACAAATTATTTAAGTTATGCTTGAGATTTCCAAATAGATACAAAATTTAGTGTACACTGTATGAACAATTAGGTCACTATTTAAATTGTGGCCAAAAACCCTCTAAACTCCAACATGCTACTACAAAAGTGAGCCAGATGAACAGATGGAAATAATACTATTAAATACTTTATTGCCAGAGGTCATGTAACCAACAACCAATAAAAGATACCCTTGAAGAGATAAGAGACAAAGACATTTCAGTTAGAAAACAGCATGCTCTGCAGGTGGTGTAGGTAGACATATTGCTCCCTAATTAAACCAAATGATTAGGGTTTTTTTCTTGATTTCATATTATCAGAAATTATTCTTGCTAACTTTTGAATAACATTTGTTTAAAATGCCAAAGAATTATCCGTGGTTAATCTAATAACATCCTAAGTGGAGAATAATCAAGAACTCTGAAAATTAGATGGAAGTGATGTGTTTTAGGGTTTTTTAATGTTAAAATATGTTCTATTATTTGCCCTTGCAGATGTTTTTTTTTGTGTAAGAATACTGGAAGTTTGAGATTCAGCCATTGTTTTTTGTGGCTACTGGACACAGATGTCACTCTTAATTGAAATAATTGGCTGAAGAAGGTAATCCAACAGTAATAACTCATCTGAATATTGCCAGTCCACACACAATTTCCACAGTTGTTTTCTAAGCTTTTTTATGTTTTCTCAGATGCTGATATGCATAAGTTTTCCTAGTATAACAAAATATACAAATGCACATTAAAAAAATATTATTAAATACTTTTACTGATGCTATAGTGAATTCAATAGGTGAATACATTATTTTTTCACCTGTTTTTCTTCTTATTATAAGCCTGCCAAATTTGAACTGTTCTGATTCAAAAGTTTCATATCAGGTTCTGCCTCCAGCTGGATTTTGTTGGAAAAGTTTCCATTAAAAGGATTGAACCACTGCTGTAGCTAGAGGAAATAGGTTACACTTATAAGGCTTTTAAAATTCATGATTGTTTACTGGAAAGATCAAGCTGCTCTGTACATTGAAGCACTTACTTGGCATTTGACAAAAATCCTCCTGGTGTCCGGGATATGCCCTTTTTTTAACCCCATGAAAATCCACCCAAATATGACCAAATGGGAAGATTTTGAAAAAATCTCAGTATGGTCAGTAGAGATTTGTTACATGCTGGCAGTTTCCAGAGACACCATCTGTTCTAAGTATGTTTCATCTCTTCAGAGCTTCTAGAAGCCAACCAGACATGTCATGAATCATTCCCACTGAGTGACTGTGTTGTGCCGTAGGGGATGTGATATGTGCAGGACCAAAAGCAATTACCCGCAAGTGCTCTTCTTGTCAGCTGAGGACTGTGGAGTGGAACAGAATCCAATATTATAAGGATTATAATTATATTGAGCCAACTATGAGTCGCACAGTCTCTTTCTTCCCACCAGAACAAGCTGTGAGGAAAATTTGGCCCAAGATTCACAGTCCTTTAGACTAGTTTGATTTTATCCTTTGGTCTGTATGATTTGTGCCACTGGGGCAATGAATATGTAACACATTGTTTTAAAAGCAGAGTTCTAGTAACTTAGTCCTGGCTGTAGTTACCCATAAAAGGCCTATGGGTGTCTCCCATAGTTGAGACCATTGAGGTAACATGGCAACACATTTAATGTAGCCACAACTAGTCACTGAAAGGGTAGTATGTGTGTTCTGCCTCAGTTGCATGTAGGGTTCTGCAAAAGAGATAAAGACAATAAGGAAATAAACATTAGGAATCACCTTAATTAAAGTTTACCTTACCAGTTTCACCTGTTTTCTCCATGCTGCCTTCTCTCTCAAAAAGCCCAGGAAGCACTTGAAGGGGGAGACATCTAACTATATGGGAGGAAATGTTCACAGTCCTGTGATGAATGTTCTGGTCATAGCATAGGCACATATCTGGTGACATCATGGCGGTGTAGTAGGTTACATTGTCCTACACAGAGCATCATGAAAAAGGTAGATTCCCTTTCTACCAACACCAACAGAGCTCCCATCACAGCTCGTCTAATCACATAATCCAAACTTTCGGTAAAATGTTACTTGACATTCCTGAGATCTAATTTGTAGGAGAGTAAGTGGTTGCCACTGCAGCTAAAATTTTGACTTTTCATGTTAGCTATACAGTATTGAGAATGAATTTGAATGATATATGTTCTCTCTGTTTCAGTCCAGAAGTTACTGCAAAACAAATAACATTGAGTTAAAGCGAGGTTATTAGTGCTGCTGAAATAAAACAGTGAACTGAGCCAATTATTCAGACATATTTGTTCAATACAGTACTGGGAAAATACTGGCCTAACTTTTGTAGCGTACAATTATTTTGCTTATGATTTTTATTTTAATTTGGTATTAATTTATGTCTAACGTGATTTATTTGTAGTATTATATTCCTCAGTTTGCACAGAGGGCTATACAGTTTTACTTTTAAAATGAAGCAACTTTGATCCTGAATACCCTTTCCACTCTTACAAGTGAAATAATTGCATTCTGGTGGAAGTGGAAGGAAACTGAACAACTGAAAAGATACCTCACTATCTTTTCATACTCTATCTTTTGGTGAGAAGATAATCTGGCCAGATCATCAGTTTGACTTTTCTTCTCCAGCCATAAGCATCTTCCAGTACCCCAGCCTTGCTGACACAGTACAGCTTTGTTTAAGACAAACCCTATGAGATTGGTCATATCAACTTCTTCTCTAGGCTTGCTTCTTCCCTGCTAGCACCTTTCTCACATCTACCAATGTGGCAGCCAACCTTCCATAATTGGCAATAATCATCCTAAACCTGAGGAAAACCATTTTTGGAACTAAAACTTGTGATCGCTACTGCTTTCGGCAAGTATCAGTGCCCTCACTGAAAGTTTGAACTTTTCCTCCTGTGTCCCCCAGTGCCCTAAATGGAGTCCAGCTTTGGGGTTCAGTGACATGATAGCTTTGTTCTTACAGCAAAAAGAGAATACAAGACTTTCTGATCAGCTTGTTGGCATTGTCCTTCTAGAGTCTCATGAAGATTTGAAAAGGTACTTTCACATAGTTTTAATAAATTGCATGACTCAGCATAACTACAGAAGCTCTCATTTTGAAGACCAGGATCATTTGGGGCATCAATGAGTTCTCATTCACTTGCCATATTTTCATGAAGTCCTTGCAATACCTTCCAGTCTGGACCCTCTCTCTTTTGATCAGGTGCATAAACTGTGCTGAGTTCTCTTTGTTAAAATAAGCTCTTAAGACAAGGATAAACTTTAATTAAATGTTTTAAATTAGATTCAGATCTCCTACATACATCAACATGTCAGTGTTTACACATGAGTTAGGTGCTGTTAGCTAGTATTAAAAGTCCAGAGAGGGATTTGACTTATGGTTCTGGCTAGGTTCAGTTGTTGGTGCATAGGCAACTAGAGCCATTGCAGGTGCTCCACATTTTCCTTCCTGGCATCCTGCCACAGGGACAAGGCCACTGCACGGGGCTAGCTGCCAGGACCAATTGAGGGATCCTTCTCGGGTGCGAGCTGGGCATCAAGTGGGAGACCTGGGGCACTTCACATGGCACTGGGAGCTCAGATGCAAGCCAGATCTATGCATCTGAGTTAGTCACTCTAGGAATCTCCATATCATCAGTGGAGAACAACAGGGAGCTACAGATGAAAATACACCTGACCTGCTTTAGGGTTAGAAAAGCTGACTTCTGGAGATCTCGATTTCTCCCTATTGACCCCGAAGGGCACCTAAGAGTAACTAGGTCATACTGAAACATCTAGATTCTAGAGTCAAAGGAGCAAGTCAGCTATCTCAACAGGGGTGTTTGCAAGCACATTTAACACTACCAGGTATGTCATTTGACTTCCATTTGACTTTCCCTCCGCTCAGAGGGTACTCCCTCTCCTACTGCAGAATATTTACAAAGTCCAAGGCATGCTGGGGCTTCCAATGGCATCACATGGCTTGGTTCACACTGCCCTAAAGTTAAGTAACACGATTCCCATTCTAATTGTACAGTTTTACTTTAATTTTAAACATATTTTCATCTTTTTCCTATAAAACAATTTAACATTTTTCCTTGCAGCCTTACTTCTTTAAATCATTGAAATGTCACCAACATATTTTTACCTTAATAATAAAAACTAGTTCCATAGAGCTCTGCTTATACAGTCTCCATCTTTGCATGATCATACGAAACAGAAGGCATACATAGAGACATACACACTTCTTGTTTTCATGCAACTATTTTTAACCTCAATAATATTCTGATGCCTGGAGTGCCCCAGCTTAACACATTGACAGCTTTGTATCCTACTTCTTCTGTTCTGAGAGGATTTCCAATTCTTTGGTTAAGAATCACAGATGTTAATCACACATATGAAAACCTAAACATTATCCTTGATACCAGTCTGAGATGAAATTACCTACTTTGCAGCTCTTCCATCATTCAAAAATCAAATCCTCACCTTAAGTTTTTCCTCAACTCTGTTAAAGTTCTTTTTTTTCCTCTTGTTCTTTACTAATCTCCCACTTGTACCAAACTGAGTCAGTGAATTATCTGCCACGCTGACATAAAGGTAAAGCATAATATTCTTCTCATGAGTTAACACTTTCCAGGTTTTCTGTTAATTGTGCTCTCGTTTAAAAACATTGAGTGAGATATGAATGGGATAACGTCTACAACAACACAGAAAATTTGGTATGCGATACTGCAATTGTTTACAAATATTTTAATCCATTCACGAAACTGCTAAATAAAGCGTATCATTAGCATGCTTGTTCTCTAAAGGTAATAAACTCCTGAGGGCAGGAATTTGCAGAACTATAAAGTTTTCTAAACACCCGGGAACTGCACAACTGACACCGCCAACCAGAGCATGCCTAGATTCATGTTTTACACCTGCACACACATTACTCAGAATAGGCTAAATTTATGCAGGTGTCTCAACTCACTGGAAAAATAAGCAAGTAATAGTAAAGGGTGATTTCATAAAAATCACCCAAGAATCATTTTGAAACTGCTGTTGACAGCATGGAAGCAATAAAATAAGACATATGATATATACAAATATGAAAATTTAAATGTAGAAAATTTAGAGATTAGATTAATTTTACAATACATGAAAACAAGAACCATGCTTCCAGATTCCAACATTCAAATAAAACTGCATAATTCATTTTATATCTTCTTGTGAGAATTCTTATCAAAGTGAAGGAGTGCTTCTCTGCAGGTGCCAGAATTATCCCAGTTACTTTACTAAAAAGAAACACAACTTCTCTTAATCCTCACAGATATGTCAGGTGTTAAATGAGATAACTTTTAAAACTGTGTAACAGCAGTACAGCTGATTGATGAAAAATCAATAAAAATACTTGCTGTGAAAAACTGATCTAAAGAAACATTTTTCCACAATGCTACACAGATTTTTTACAATTCTCTTAATGAAAAGATAAAGGAAACTTATGTTAGCAGGGGAAAAAATAAAAAGGAATAAGTTTCCTTCTACAGCTGATTGGAGGGAGAGGGCAGGCACCAAGTCCAGCCCCTGGGCTGGCCCTGCTACTGCCAGGGCCTCTGTTCTGACTGGCTGGCAGCAACTGCTGTCATGCCACCTGGCATCTAATTGGCTGATTGATGTCAGCTCATCTGCCACCAGCCAATCAGTGTAGCAGCAGAGGCTCTGCAGATGAAGCAGCATGGCATTGTGGTGGCCATGATGGTCGCCTACCTCTGAGGGGGCTTCCTTGGGCTTTGCTGGGGAAGTAACTAGCATCACCCCAAGGAGCAGCTGGGCGAAGACATTTTGGGCAAGAACAACAGCTCTGCATAATCAGAAACAGACTGACTTCCTCAAACAACCTTGGCTGCTTAGGTCACTTCTCTCTCCCTATGTTATCTTTTATCTCAGAATGAACTCAGAATCCCAGTTCAGTGAAAGGAACTGTTGAAATAAAACTGTGTGCCATCTCTTTGTGCCTTACAAATATGGCGGGTACCACAATAACTGTCAAGCATGGCAAACAAGAGTCAATAGAGCTCTTAGTACTGATTTCACTACCATCGCTTCCATAAATGTGCACCCACATCAGTATGATTTCCATTTATAATTGTGAATGTCATATACCTTTTCAAATAAATTTTCCTCAAACCTTGTTGCACATTTTCGTACACATTCTCCCCGTATTTAACAGAATAAAAAGGTCTGCTGCAAGAAAACACCACAGGTGCAAGGGACAGCTTGTGTGTGTTGACAGAAGGTGGAAGATTAGCTAATGTGAATGTCGAGGACTAAGGATTTGCTGATAGAAAAATATAATATTTTGCCTGAGAATTAAGGATTTAGACCACAGCCAAAGTGTTGACTGCTTCCGCTTTAATCATTAAAGAAAATCTTATTCCACCCACTGTCTTCCAGACCTAGCTGCATTACTGGCGTTTTCTTAGAATTTAGGATGAATATAAAAAGTCCCCAGTTTATTGTGGTTTGTATGAAGAACTGCCTTTGTTTTGCATGAAAGGTTCTGTTCTTCAGTAGGAATTACATTTTTATTCTCAAAGCACACAAAAGATTATTTCCGTGTGGCAGTGTCAGAATAATTTTGGATCTCTGTGCTCCTTTGCTCTCATTCACGAATACCCCATCTCTTCCTCCCACCACCCATATTCTGGCAGAGTTTTGGACCTCAAAAAGCATGCTAAAATACATTGACATTGGGGGTCGGAATTACAGTAACATGGAAATGACAGTCATATCTGTAAATCGAGAGTCTGTCTTGTGTGTGCACAACAAGGCAAAAGTAAGAACACCACAAGTGTTCACGTGAGCTATATATGTTGCTTTCCCACCCACACAGCCACAAGTACCTTTCATATCCCTAATAATCCTCCAATTTCTAAAATTCACAGCTTTCTGACAATCTGTCTAGGAGGCTGTCCTCTTTCAAGCTTGAATTTTACCCCGAGTGATCTGCTATTTTATTTGACAAGTTGATAAAAAAACAGCCCACAACAAGAAGATGAAAATGAAATTGCAATTCCTACTTAAGAAATACTGATATCACCACTCCTTTTTTCTTTCACAACCTTACAGAATGAAGTTGAAAGATGAAATTAAACTTGAAACGAGTACTCTGAAGGATTCTATTTGCCTTTTAAGTAAGCTAACATGAGCATACACATAGCTTAGTTGAATAATAGAATCAACATCCTCAAGGGTATTTAGGTATATGATCCATATCTTTGAGCATTTGGTACTTAGCTTTTTAAGTCTTTAAATTACTGACCTATAATAAGATCACTTTCAACACTTCAGGTTAAATTTCTGTTCTTGGTAACCAGTTTATAAGAATTAAGGGAGGCCCTGATTTTTTTTCCTACAGCTTAGAGGAAATGTCTTTCAACATGATCTCTCTTCCCAGAACTTTAGTGGTAACCTTTATCCATAAAAAAAAGTATGATCACAGTTTCTAAGCGCTCCCCAGGGATGCATTTTTTCTTTAGTGATCTAGATTTGCTGCTGTCTGTAGAATACCATGGGGCGGTTCTTCTGAATCAATCCCCACTCCCCTTTGAGCTTGTAATGTAGTTTCTCTTACAGGCTGAGTTCTTTCCCTATTATCATGTCAGCATAAGCCAGTCTCTTTTCACAAGATATTGGATGCTTGCAACCATTTAGATTTAGCACACTAATATTTTAAGGTATTTCTGTAAATGCATCAGCCAGCAATTCATTCCATTCTGCATAGCCAATGATCACTTGATCATATTTTATCTATTCTCTCATGGCTTCTCCAACAAGAACAATGGATGAAAAGAAATTCTTTATCATGCTTTTGGCAGGATTCCTCAATATTTTATGTAGTTTCTTGGTTACCAGTATGATTTTCAGTAACAGTGAAAGGATCAACTCTTGGTGATACAGATCTGCTTTCCAGCTCACTTCTTAAGTAGTCACACCTTTTATGTAGGGCTATGCTGACAGCCATTGTAAGTAATTCAAAAGACTGTTTCCCTCAGGGAACATATTGATTGCCACACTGCTCTTCATAAAATTTCCTGTGGTCTCATATCTGATGAGAAGATGCTGAAATATTATTGAGCATTCCTGATATAAATGGAACTGAATTCTTTCACTATTCTCTGGGACTACATTCATTCTTATGTGGTTGCTTCCACTGATAGTTGAGCTTTTGGGGAAATTGATGAGGAAGGAGGCTTTGGTTTCATTTGGTTTTTGGGAGGTAATTATGTTTGCCAATTCTCTATTCTTAAAAATAATAAATGCTTAGAATGTGCACCTGACATTTAAGAACCAGAAAGAAAGAGAAAGTAAATGGCTTGAGAGACTGAAACAGGAACTCTTTTTTCGCTAGGTTGCTTCTCTAAAATTTCATTGCTGAGAAAATGTTGCTTTTTGCTAGAAAGGGAGCAAAGAAAAATGCAAATACGCATTCTCCAAATATTCCCGCTGTCTCCCTCCAAACAAGGGCTACTACTTTCAGAGCCTTCTTAGAAGACAACTTGTGTCACAGATAAAGTTTAAGCTTGTGAGTCATTACTGTGATACAGATCCCTTTCTGAAGAGTATCTGGAGGAGGTATGCCACTTTCCACAGCTGTTTCTCCTACACATCTCACTGGCCAGAACAGCAGTTATAGCTTCATTTCCCTACCGCTCATCCCTTATAAAAGGCCATTGCTAAACTAGGATAGAAGATTGTTCTAAGATGAACTTGACAACATGAATTTACAAAGGACTCTTTGCCTAGCACATAGAAGGAAAGTCACATTTCTAAACACACTATGACATCACAGACAACCCTATGGATCTGAAGGAGGATATTGGATGCAGACCGAGGTAACTATAAGCTAGCAGTAAGAGATAATCAACTTCCTTCAGAAAAGTTTTAAATGAAATATGACAAATTAGGTACAGGCAGCACAGGAAGATGGCACACTTGCAGCCATTTATGACATATTTTGCCTTTAATAGAAGCAAGCAGCTGCAGTGATCCTGCCAGCACTCTGCTTTTAGTTTGAAAGAGAATAGCTATGCTTGATGCCATTGGGTTTCAGTTTAGAGCAAATGAGTCATTGCTACAGCCAGATAATTGCTGAACCAAGAGGACATTTCACATGAACTCTTTTTCACAGAATTCACTAAGTGCCTGATACAACAAAACCCATATCTACCACATCCCCCCTGTCTTGATGAAAGATGATTTTAATGTTAAATAATGTTTATATTTTCCACTGAGATTAATTGAACCACCAACTGATAACAATTTTGCTAAGCTTTAAAGAGTGGCAAGAGTTTATGTTCTGGCCTTCTTTTCTCTTAAACTTCTTATATCACCATCCTTGAAGAGCGCTCCCTGTTGGACACTGACCATCCTGATGGACTGGCACCTGGACATGATTCCTTCAGGCTTCACTTTTACACTTGGGTAGGCTGTCCATGCCACAAAACCCCTCAAAGACCAAGGAGCTTTTGCCATTAGTATCTCCTCACTCTCCCTTTACTTCATGCCAAAAGGCCTGCAGCCTCTTCATTTCCTCTAGCCTTCAGTCTTTGCAGGAGAAGCTGACTCAGTGTCTACAAGTTTAACCTAGGTACCTCCTTTTCTGGTTGTAGTATGCAGAGTTCATGAGTTTTTTGAAGCTGGTCTATCAGTATAGATGAGAGATTTCATTCACAGCGCTGTTCAGCCGACAGTAAGAAACTTACCTACATGTCTTCCTTTGCTTCTCTCCTGTGGGATTGGTTTTCATATTTGACCTAACTTAGTTCTAGAGCAAGTTCTGATTGAAAGGAGACACAGCGAGTGGTTTGGCCACATCCTTTACTGAATTATACAAGCAGACAAAGGCCTGCTTTCACAAGGGATAAGAAGGGTGTTGCAAAACTAACCCAGCGCAAGGCACCTGGTAGATTCTGGAAACCTGCATCACATCTGCTCTCAAGCAATCATCTTATATACCGAGAAGTGAATATGCATACTTGCTCATTCATTATTCCTCTCCAGGACCATAAATAAAGACAAGATTCTACCTGTTCTTATGGCAGCTTTTCCCCCTCAAATCCAGAAGGCTTACTTTAACAAAAAGTAGAAACACATTACTGATTTTATTTTACTAGATTTTTTCTCTTGCAAGTTAGGCCAGGAAGATAGACTGGATATCTCAGCATTCTATTCCCACCTCCTCCTGGTCTCACCTATCCTGGTGTATTCCACATTTTTCCCTACTTGGTCCACAGGACAAAGAGCAGTCACAGAGGAGTTCTTGGGACCCAACATTGCAGAGCACTTTATGGGAGGCACTGAAGGCTAGTAGGAAGTCTAGTTTGTATAGTTCTTCTTCTCTGAAGGGTGCTGATAAGCCATGGTTGAGCACAGGTTAAAAGAGGGGGAGAGAATTCCTGCAGTTGCCTCTGCCCTGCCTTTTGACTTTCCTCTCATATCCTGGGGTCTTAAAAGCCTCAGGGGAACTAGTGGAAGGAGCAGAAAAATCCATTTCCCCAGATGAAGCTCTGCATACCCCAAGTAAATAAATTCAGTCAGAAACCAGAAGACCTCCCAGCAAAATTCCCAGTTTTTTACAGGACTTGCACAGTGTGTGTTTCAACATAACATTACTATATACTTCCTCTGTTCAGCTCTTGAGATCACTTGCAGCAAAAAATGGGCTTAACAATCCAGAAAAAAAGACTTGCAGATCTTAATGAATGTAGAATTCATCTACAGGCATAAAACTATCCTAAGGAATTTAAAGGATAATGTCATTCAGAAAATGGACTTGCAGTACCATCATTGACCTTTTTGGCAAAGGATGGCCATTTCTTCAATTCTGCTAATTGTTTCTCAGACCCCGGCTTATGGGTACATTGCACTGTCTCTGACTTAGTCATTCCACCTTTACAGTTTCTTTGTTTAGAGATACAGAGTATTTTATCTTTTTGTCATTGCATATTAAAATTTAGAGCTTGACCAGCTGTTGGCATGGAGGTGTCACTCAGTGTCATTTAGTCTTCGTTTATCATTGCAGTGGAGTGGAGAAGAGAGAAGGTCTATGTGGACAGTAGTACTTGTGCCTTTTCAAAGACTGATGCTGTTGTGTCTCATGTAAGAGACATTAAATGTGGCTTAGTCAGTGAAACTGCACAAACCAGGTACCAGACAGTTTGTCTATCCTTTCTATTCCAACTTATTTCACCACAGGAGAAATAAGAAACCCTCAGATGTGGTCAGCCCAAGAATGAGGAATCACCTCTGCTTACAGATGATACTTTACCAACTAATTTAAGGAAAAGGATAGAATCAGTTTTGTTACAGAAATGTACCAATAAGGAGATATACCTGACCGACATCCACTGCTCTCAAGAAAAGTCAAGAGGATCTGTGAATGCCAACTAGAAAAATCATTTCAGAATATTCAGATGGAAGAGGTGGCCCACAGTCAGGGAGGCTGCCTGCCAGTTCAATGTCAGCCCCATTGCTGCTGTGGACCCACAGCTTTATTCTCCTTTGCCATTTGAGGAAAATAAGTAAAGACCATATACTCATCCAAGCACGATTTACATCTGCCACAGCAATAAATAAATGTCTTCCTGCTCACTCTTCTTCATTTCAGGTGTAGTGATACACTTTATACCATGGAGACCAGGCTGCTTCAAGCCCCTAGACAACCATGTGCTGGCATTTAAGATAGTAACCAAAGACTGAGCATGTCTCTGCTTTACCCCTGCAGCAAGTGATCTCTCAGGCAGCAAACTTCCTCTGCTTCACCAAAATACTTCTGATAGTGACTAGGTCCTGCAGGACAACGCTTGAAGCTATCACAGTCAGCATAGCTTTAGTAGATATAAATTCACTCATTTAGGCTTTTTGGGGTTTAGTAATGTTATTATATTGTTTTATTTTATTATTTTATTTTATATTTTATTTTATTTTATTTTATTTTATTTTATTTTATTTTATTTTATTTTATTTTATTTTATGATAGTTTTGTATTTTTATAAGCCTCCATAACATAGTTTTTGCCTCTGCTCTTTCCATATGTTTTCCCATTACAGCTACTTATGACTACCTCACTGCAAAACTTACAGTTATGTGGCACATCACAGCCTTGCTTTGAGCTTTTTCACTGAAGGACTTCAAGAACCAGAGTGGTTCCTAATCCAAGTGAGCAACGATCTTTTCTTGTCTTGTCTTCAAGCATGTGTCTAGAGGAAGCAAAAATGAAGCTCTGGAAACTTTCCCAATGGAAATAAAAACCTCAGTTCCTTTTACATACCTAAAGGCTAATTACTGCAACTGTAATATTACAGCATTTTCAAAATAATTTCTTTCTGAGACACACTCTGATGATGTACAATAAAAGCTTTTAAAAATATCTCCCTTCACCTTTCATATTCATTCACATAGAAAACCCAGCTTGTTGAAATTCTAAATGTTAATTCACAGCTCTTCATTCATCATATTTATAATAATTTTTTTCACATTAGTAGCTGTTATGCAATTTTCAGTAGTTTAAATGCCAACTTCACTCACCTGTTCACTCATACATAATTGCTGAGATTTCTTGAATATCTTTATGAATATGTAGAAAAGACAAAAGCTTGCTCAGACTATTCAAAGTGTGTAGACAGACTTAAATAACCACGAAGCTCTTACATTATAAGGGACAGCAGGCTGATTTTGCAAATGGAAACGAATTAATTCATTTTTATATCAGTTATCTCAAAAGCATGTACTGATTACAATTAATTTCAAATTTGCCGTAGGTGCATTAGACACTCTGGCATCTCAAGTCTGTACAGAAAACAAAAAAAGCAGAAAACTAAAAGAATAATATACATCTGTCTCTGCACTTAGGGTTTCCTTAATGTATTTTTAATCATTGCTGTTATAAATGGAAGGACTTGTTAATCTGAGTCCCATTTCAACTGACTTAGGGAGGTGTGTATACACTAGCAGTTAGGTGATTTCATAGCAGTAGGATTCAATAGCTTAAAGACATATACAGTTTGTGAGCAGTAAGTATTCATTCTTCAGAAAGGGTTTTGGTGACTTGAGAGTAAAATGTTCACTGATCTTCTAATTAGAAATCATTTAAATTAGAGTATCCTACTGAGGTCCATTCACAGCTGGATCCCTGTTATTGTAGCCACGAGGTAAGTAAACAAGATGAAAAATGCCTAAATGAGTCTGAGTAGGAAGTAAATTGGTGCTGTCCACTTATAGCGCAGAAAGAAAAATTTAAAAAAATTCAACATGCAGGGAGGAGAATAAGGTAAACCAAATAACAGTGTGTCTTCTATTTCCCTTCCTTAAACTTGCCAGGTTTTAGGAACTGTGTGGGTGCTGCCCAGGGAGGTTGTGGAGTCTCCTTCTCTGGAGACATTCAAAACTCGCCTGTACGCGTTCCTGAGTGATCTGATCTAGGTGTTTCTGCTCCGGCGGGGGGATTGGACTAGGTGATCTTTCAAGGTCCCTTCCAATCCCTGATATTCTGTGATTTTGTGATTTTGTACCTTGTACATTTTTTAATTCCCTCTTCTTCCTCTCCAGATTACTTTTATATTTTAAGTAAGTCAAAGCACAGATATAAAAGAGTACTTTAAGGACTTAGATGTAGTTTCATGGTCTGCAGACTTGAAACTGGAATAATGAAAAAGTCAGGTTCCCTGACTGCCACTTTATGCCCAAGGCAAGTCAGCTCATATCCAACTCTGAATGGCCTGAGGCCAACAGTAACCTACGCTTCTACCAGGATATCCCCAAAGTGCTCACATTCCTCATTTTGGCAGAACTGCCAGCTTTTGGAGCAGTGATTCTACAATACACATGCTCTGCCAGGACCTACAACTTTCACCATAACAGCGGGGCCTGATTAAGGTGCTGTTCTCAATAACCAGGTTACCATTTCCCCTGATCAAGGGGGAAGGAGAAGGAAGTAAAAGCAGAGTAACAGAGCAAGACTGTCACTGCAGATGGTTACCAAAGCAACAGTTAAAGGCAAGGGCATCTGCTTCCTAACCTTCTTCATCAGTAACTGTTCTGCATAACCAGACCCCTTCATATGGGTGATGGCTGCAGTGCAGAAGACTGTTGCAGAGTGATAAACCATACCCACAGACCGTTTTGCCATTCCAGAAAACATTTCTTTAAAAGTCAATATATTTTAAACAAATATTTCTGTGTTAATTTCTTTGCATTTCTTAAGTACTGTGCTCACTTGATGGACAGAGCACTCCCCCTTTCTGTTCCCGCCCACAAATAAAAACAGGATCTGACTCTTCTTCCACCTCAAACTGTGTGCTCCTTAGGACAAAGTGCTCTTTGAAGTCTTTAGGGCAGATCACTTACAGGTGGTTCTGACAGCTCAGTCAACATCAGTTTTCATTGGTTTGCCAAGATAGACACCTTTTCATGGAAGCATTATGAAACATGCAGTCATCCACTCAAAACCATTAACAACACAACATGGTATAGAAAAAGCCGTGCAGGAGAGTTTCTTAGGCTGCAGCAGTGATGGGGGCTCAAGGATGCCCATGGCCTTGGACTTCCTCTGGTCCTTCCTTTCCAGTTGACCTGTCTCCCATTATTTTCCCCCCATTGCTTTAGCTGAAATGACCCCACACCTCCTGATCCAGTGAGCTTTTCATAGTTACCTCCTCCAGTCGCGTCCTTTGGCTCAACAGCAAAAGTCCTTTTCCTTGAGTACACCCCAAAGTCTTTTCCTCCTTAATTAAGAGGTTTCTAAATTGGAATGATGGCGGGGTGAGAGCCAGGATATTTTAGGCTACATAGGGAAAAAAGTATGAAAGCTAATTTAAACATACATAAATAATATGCTGCACCTACAATATTTCATTAATTATATGTTCATTATATACCACTAAAATTAAAAATAAAATTCATTGGTCTGTGACCAATGAAACAAATAGGTGGTTTTCCCTCCTTTCTGTTTACAAGCACTGAAACCCTGACATTGGGATTTTGCTCTCCTTCCCTTACCTTGCAATGCCAACTACCCTTAGTCCCAATTGGTCATGGGCAATACTCTCATCCCAAGTCCTATATTCTGAGCAAATCTAGGGACAAGAACTTGACTGAAGTTCCTTAAGAAAAGCAAAACAGAAACACAACAGGTATAGGCTCTTTTGACGAGAGCTGGGACTGCTGTGGAATGTAGGCCAATTAAATAGACAGGCCAATATGTACTAATGTCTTCTCCAAGTGTTTTTTCCAGTGCTTCTATCTTGCAAGCGTACTGGGGCTGGATGGTCTTAATGTGCACTACAGATGTTTCTTGCAGTTACTTTACTTAACACAGTCCTGGCAGCACTGTCATTTCAATTTTTCATGCTTTCTCCTTATACAGCCTTAATCATTTATCAAATAATAGTCCTACATATCATAGAATCATAGCATTGTTAGAGTTGGAAGAGACCTTAAAGATCATTGAGTTCCAATGCCCCTGCCACGGGCACGGACACCTCCCACTAGAGCAGGTTGCTCAAAGCCCCATCCAGCCTGGTCTTGAACACCTCCAGCCACGGAGTATCCAACAGCTTCTCTGGGCAACCTGTCCCAGTGTCTCACCACCCTCACAGTAAATAATTTCTTCTAATATCTAATCTAAATCTCCCCTCTCTCAATTTAAAACCATTATCCCTCGTCCTATCACTACACTCCATGACAAAGAGTCCATCTTGAGCTCTCCTGTAGACTCCCCTCAGATACTGGAAGTATTAAACCACTAAGCTAAATGGTATCATACCACTTAGCTTTTCTGACTAGGTAGCACTGCCCTATAAGCTCCCCAGTTCGCTTAAGCATTTAAGCACTACTGTCTCTTCCTTTAAAATTTGTTTTGGAGCCAAAGGAAGTAAGTTATTTTATACCTTTATTTGCTATATTACAATTTGGGGTTGTTTTTCTCTGAGAAAGGATTAATTTGGCATGCCAAACTGAAAACATTTTAATGGAATGAGAAATGAAAAATTGCCTGTAAAGGACATGCCTGCCATCCAGACAGCTGAAGAATTAAAGTTCAGCTTGTTAAAAATATATTCTGACAGACATTTTCTGGCTGTAAATAGTGATTTGATTTAATAACAACACTCTGTGGGGACCTGTCAAAATTGTTGATGGAAAGTGGGCAAGAGAGGCTGGTGTGACCTGCTTTGCCTTCCAGGCTCCTTAGCTCTCAGGATGGAGAACTATTTTGGCCACCAGGTTCAGTGGGAAGGGAGAGGTCAAAAGTACTGACCACCTGCCTGCCTTCCTGGACTCTGTCCAAGAGTCAATTCTCAGACCACCATATTTTTCAAAAGTGCCATTTTACAATGGTTCTCCTAAGAAAATATTCTAAAAGCTTTCCATTCCATGGAATATTTCACATTTCTGAACCGTTGGTACAAAACAAAATAGTAAATAAGTTGAGAATGGAAAAGCTTCCCTGTGCATCTAGTCACACGTGGTCTGTCAGACCAGTAATGTAATAAAATGGTGGTTCTACCAACTGAACTCAAAGACACATTATTTCCCGTACACTGTTTCTGCTACCTTGGGTGATTAATCAAACCATGCTCCAGCTAGTAAGAACGTGGGCATTGGCTTTTAACAGAGTTGAGACTTTACTTTTTTATGTAGCTAAAACACAAGCTTCATAGCATAGCTTCAGCCACACACAGGCCACTAAAGAGACCATCTGTGTAAGGCTTCCAGTTGATTCCCGTGCTCAGGAGTTCTAATGGCTTCAGTGGGTATTGAGCATTTCACAGTGAAGTGGAGAAAAACGGTTAAATGTCTGAAAAGATATACATGGGAAACGAATGAAGCTCAAAATGCATACAGCTTAGCTAAGCAGTGACTCAGAGGGATCTGATTGCCATCCACAAATATTTCAGAGAGGTTAAACACATGGGTGGGAAGGAACTACTCAGGATAACAAGGGAAAGGAAGCAATATGATTGCAGACAATTTGGGTTGAACTGTAGGCATGGCTTCTCAATAGCATGACTGGTTAGACTGTGGAACAATTTGCAAGTGAGACGGTGGTGGTCTCAGCATTTGAGCCATTTACTGCCAGATGGGGAAAACACGTGGTGATGAATAATCCTATTGTAGAAGTAGATGGACTTCACAGAGCTTTCATAAGCTTTTTCTATTCTGCTTCAAGATTCCGGGATCTCAGGATGGAAAAAGTAGAAGCTGATGAAAGAGGTAGAGGCAGTTTTACTGTTGTTTGCTACTTTAAGCAAGTATTATCTCTAAGTAACCAGAATTATTTTAATTTATAATTCTGTCGTTGTTCTTTTAAAATCATCCTATTATTTCATTCCCTCCAATCTGAAATTTCCTTAGTTCAATAGCACTGAATTAAAATGGAACTAAAAGAAATATAAACCATCTGCATTTCTTCTTGCTTAAAACTAAATAGCAATAATTATGCCGAACAAATAATATTTAAATAGGCTTACTGAATGCTGTAGTTACACCAGTGCTAAAAAATATACATGCACATTTCAATCCCTTTCTGTCCTTGGGGAATTACAACATTGATGACTTACATTTATATGGCCCTGTTCTTCTGAATTTCACAGATGACATACAAAACACATTTCTTTTGTGTTAGGCAATCAGCTAAAGGCTGAAGAGAGCATAGCATTAGCGCACTGGATTTATATGACTTGGAGAGAAGGGTGCCTCCAGATGAAATAGCGGCATCATGTAGGCCAGGGCTGAGCCCATTCCTTAAATCAATAATGACTTTGAGGACCAAGGGTGGCACAAACAGCGTCACAGGAATGAATGAGCAAGTTTGAAGCACAATGGAAACTTTGTTAAGTAGAGAAAGGGATAAGATAAAATTTGTACTACCTAAAGATGGAAAGGAAAATACTAACTCAGCCTCAGCAACTGAAAATGTCTGTTTGAAAACAAATTTTAAACACTGAATTCAAATCCCTTGAAGAGTATTTTCTCGAGGATGTGGTAATGCACAGCACAGTAAAGGAAGTCATACTTGGACAGAGACATGATTCCCAACTCAGACAAGCTATGTGTCCTACCATATTTATATTACCTAAAAGCTGGCCTGTGTAATGCAAGCAGAAAGAAAAATCACAATTGCACCAGGACTTCAACTTTGTGACCCAACATGCTCCATATGCTCTTCTCTACCTACCTCTTTTAACTACCTTTTCCAAGCCCTTTACAAAGCCAAATTTGAGCTACAGTAGAACATAGAAAATGGCCATGAAGTAGATAGGCCATAGTAGTAGATAGTAGGCCTAGATAGTAAAAAAATGTATATTTTATTCAAACACTGACATTTCCATCCAAGAGTCTGGTGTCCTTAGTCATCAAAGGCTTTCAAAAACACCTACTGCTAAGCTTGGGAAATGTTTAGAAGACAAAATGTACTTACAGCTTATCACTTATGCAAATGAGAGAAAATCAGGGCAGAAACTGTCATGTCATACAATTCATGTTAATTCACACCGTTGGATAAGTGCTTAATATTAAACAACTGAATAAAGATAAGCAAGACCAATAGAACAGGTTTCCTGGGATAAATATCTCCCAGGAAGAGAACGAAAAGAATGATGTGCTCTGTCCCAGCCTTTTTGCCTCAGCACTCCTGGAGTACAGAGCAACACAAAAGAGGTCATAAACCAGAATGAGGACAGAGGTTCTGAAAAAGAGCTTTGGGCGTCCCTACAACCTCCAAAACCACAGTGACTGAGGGCCTGGGGAGAGACAGAGGAGCTGACATGAGATGGAAGTGAAGTACAGCTCGATCAAGCTTCAGCTGATTGTCCAAAGAGGCACTCACTGTTAATGAAATGACACGTGGGCAGATTGCTGGTTAGAAGAAAGTGCAAAGCTAGAACCAGGGTGAAGAGATGGTTACAGTAATTAAACAGAGAGGACAAAGCATTGGACAAGGATTCTAAAGGTAAACTCAGAAAGGCTGCAACAATATTGTCCCAGATTCCAGGTTTCCTTCAACATAAGAGGACCTTCACTTTTCACAGAATGGGTTAAAAAAGCAAAAGGTCTTTATATTTTGCACACCACACTGCTCTCCCCCAGTGTAGCCTTAAATGTGAAGTTCTGAGTGCTGGATCCATCAGCCTCTGCATGAAACTGGCTCCTGAGGCAGAGAAACTCTTCTTAGGGAAAAATTTATATTCTCATGTTATTGGCAGAAATTATTTGGAATAGTTTCCATTCTTACTCCTTGCCTTGCCCATGGTTCAGGCTCTCCCTGTTATATCTCCTCAGCAGCAGCCCCAGCACATTGCTGCTGCATCAGGCAACAGCCACCCTGTGAGGATCAGACAGTCTGAGGGCAAATCAGTCAGGTCAGGTTGCCAAAGGCTCAGCGTTCTAAAGGGCCATGTTACACCTATGCCTGGAGCTTCATTTAAATGTCTGACGTTTGGTATTTTGAGATTTCAAAAGATCAGGCCTGGTGATGTTGTAGAAAAGTTGGGAGAGAAAAGCTGACATTTGCCAGAGGCAAACACAAAATAGCAGAGCAACAAGCAACAAGATTGTATCAAACTTTGTATTGGCTAAAATCTTTACTTACCTCAGTGACTCAAGGGTGCATTTGGCCCACTGGATAGATAATGGTCTACGCTTGTATTTCAGCTCTTGTATTCCTACCATACACGTGGGTAAAAGAAATCTGTCTAACTTTCTGCCTACTCCTCCTGAGGGAAAGGTGTTTTACTATAACCAGAACAAAATGCATTGGGGTCTGTTCTGTAACTCTCACCAACAGAAGCCAGAGATGACTACAACTCTCTGATATTTCATGCTTTGCAATCATCCAAATGCAAAAAGGGCTGGAAGCCCTCAGCCATGAAAAAGAAGAGAAGAAACCTATCTGTCTCATGCCTTTGTTGCACACAGCTTTTCACTTTAGGCCTTCTTTAATCCAGTATAGCAGCCTGTAAAATATATCTCCATTCTACCGCCTCTTTTACGGGAAGTCTCTTGATGATTTTTTGTTCTCTATTTCTGCTCAATCGGATTGTATCATATTCTTGCTTTTCAAATTTTCTCTCTTCTTTAGGATTTCAAGTTCATCTCTCCTTTACTCTGTCTACATCCATCAATCCCTTTTCTTCCACCTACCCCATGTCTCACATTGTTTCAAGGACAGAGCTCAAGTCTTTTCAAGTCTTCAGGTCTATAAAAATCTGTACAAATTCACTCCCTGATCCTAGGTGCCTTTTGTGTTATCAATTCACTTTGTAAAACATGTAAAGATCTATAAAAATTAGTATTAATGGTAAATATTAGTGTATTTTTGTGGAAGGTCTACAGCAAAGCAAAATCTGAATGCCAAGAAACCTGAGAAAAATTATAGGATTATCTTTGAAAGCAGCCCCGAGGAGAAGGATTTGGGGATATTGGTGGATAAAAAATTGGACCTCAGCTAGCAATGTGTGATTGCAGCCCAGAAAAGCCAATCATACCCTGGGTTGCATCAAAAGAAGCATGGCCAGGAAGTCAAGGGAAATGTTTCTGCCCTTTTACTCTGCTCTGGTGAGACCAACATGGAGCACTGTGTCCAGCTCTGGAGCCCTTATCACAGGAAAGACATGGACCTGTTGATGGGTACAGCAGTAGGCCATGAAGATGATCAGAGGGCTGCAGCACTTCTCCTATGAAGAAAGGCTTAGAAAGTTGGGGTTGTTCAGCCCGGAGAAGAGAAGGCTCCAGGGAGACCTAGTTGTGGCCTTTCAGTTTATAAAGGCCACAGAGAGACAGGGAAAGACTTTTTCCAAGACCTGTAGTGACAGGACAAACGGGCAATGGTTTTAAACTGAAAGAATATATATTTAGATTGGAGGTAAGGAAGAAATTTTTTATAATGAGGGTGATGAGACACTGGAGCAGGTTGCCCAGGTATGTTGTGCACATCCCATTTCTGGAAGTGTTCAAGACTAGGTTGGATGGGCCTTTGGGCAACCTGATGAGTTGAAAATATCTCTGCTCATGGCAGGGGGGTTGGACTAGATGATCTTTTAAAGGTCCCATCCAACCCAAACTATTCTATGATTCTTGAATTTCTGGGATCAGTAAATACTCCTTCCATTCAGCATAAAAGGTAACCCTTCTTCAAACTCCCAGACCAACACTCTTGAAGGAAAAGAAGAGAAATCAGTTTCAACTACAGTGCTTCACTATTTTTCAGCAATTTGGCTTGATATCTACCATCAGTATAGTGAAGACTATAAATACCTTAAAAATGTGGTTTCTAATACTTAGTTTCTTAAACTTGGTAGCCAACTTGGTAACCAACTTGGTAGCCAAGTATAGATCAGCCCCTTTTGGGGAGTCTCACAAAGGATTTATGGAAGATGCCTGAGAGAAAATATGGACCATTCGTATACATAGTAGCAACAGTAGAATAAAAGCTTCTCCACTAATATTAAGCTGGGATGTCCCTATTTATCATCTGTGATTTATACAGAACTGTCAGACATTTAGGGCGTCCTGGCTGATAGCAATTTCAAATGCCTGGGTCGCCTGTCATCTGATTTTTCACTTATTTTTCCATCTGAATTCCTATACTAGTATAAGTGAAGTCAGAAAGTGGCTATTAGGGTTTCTCCTTCCATTAGCAGGACCAAAGCATCAGTCAGAAAGTGGAACTCAAGTGAAAAAAAAAAGAATAAAATTGTCTTAATTTCTTACAGACTCTCATAAGAAGAATCAATTATCTGGAATCATAATTTGGGTAAAGGCCCCTTCTATTGCAACTACGGCTCATTCCTTTTTTTCCTATATTAATTAAATCACATGCAGAGCATAATATTCCAGACAAACTTCCATTGCATTAAAAGTTAAGAAACATGATTCATTTTGTATAATAAATGCATCAGAACAGCCATTCTGTATTCATCATGGGTGGGTAAGCCCCACTGAAATATTGTCAACCTTTGGGCAGGCCACACTTCCTAAGTTTCAATGTGTATTGTGGCTACAGCTCAGGAGGTGCATTAGCAGTGTCTCTCCCCACAGAGTGATGAAAAATGTATTATTTTTATTCTTATCTGGAGTATAACAGGCATTAGCAAACAGATTTTTTAAATTTAATTAACTGAAAACCCCACAGTGAAGGAGAATAACTTCCATTTGACCCAACATAAGAACAGCCTTCTTCATGAGGATTTGAGATAAAGCCCTGGTGTTCATGCAAATTACTATCTGAATAATAAAAATGTTTTATGCATATGTATGATTGAATAAATGAAAACTAGGAGTAGTAAACTTCAAAACAAAACCTCAGAACAACTTTACTGAAAAGACATTACAGCTTATTTTGGATACACAGAGTTGAGGATGTCCATTAAAAAGCAAGATGTATCTTCCCTGCAGCCATTCTGAATGCACTGCAGGGGGTTTTTTGATTTGTTTATTGATCTTTTGTTAGATCTAGACACAAAATGACAAACTTTTAATCTCAAAAATAAGCTTCAGTAAATGTGTGGGTTTGTTAAAAATAGTGTCAACATAACAATGTTGGAAAGCATAATCTCTCTCTGCGCATAAATATTTGGCATTACAGTCCTGTGTGGTGAAGGCTGGTGCAAACAGGCAAAGGGAGATGGAGGGGAGGATATGACCAAGACCTTCATTCAGAATCTTCTTTTTTCCCACTCAAACTGCATGGGAACAAAAGCATCCTGAAAACACTGATATATAGATATTTTCAGGCTTCTGAAAAAGCAGAATCAGCAATGCCAGACCATGAAGGGCAGTTCTTAAGTGATTTCCAGTCATTTCAAGTGAAAACATTAGAAATGTGTGGTTTGCAGCAGTCCGAGATCCCAAGATTTTACAACACTGCTAAGTGTCTTAATTTTCCGCAGTCAAATGTTTTTAAGCTTTTTTAAAACTCTTTTTCTCCCCCATTGGAGAATACATCCCTTGTTACAGAAAAGAATCCTTCCTCAATAATTTCAGCTCGTGTAGAGTGAGCTCCCAGTCCTGCAACTTTATCTAGGTGCGTAAATGCAGAGACACCAGGGTTTCACTGAAGAACCTGCCCCTGGTTTTTAGCCCAAGGCATGATTAAGTGGTGTTCTTTCTTGACTCTGATGTGATAATAGAGTATCATCTGGATCATTTTTCTGCCAAATAGATGTTTGAATGGAGGAAAATCAAACATTACAATTTAAAGGTTTGCACCAACTTCTTGGACTGTTTTAAGAACTGATTTCTGAAAGTAATTGGCCATTATCTGAACACTTGGAAACACCAAAGACTTTGCATATTAAATTCAGCATGGCTACTTAAAAAATATTAGATCCACTTTAGGCTTTGTTAATTGTTTTCATTTTCAGTGTAAGAAACCTATGCCTATTTCAGTGAGTCTGTAATTGGCATAAAATTGTGGTTTTTTGACTAACATTTATCTAAGAGTTTTTGGATGCATAAGAGTTTCAGCAGGAGCAAATAAAAAGTATTTCTCCAACCTCCCCCAACTGCTCTTCACTGATGAGGAACTCAGGCTCTCTGGCTTCCCGAGAAGCAGCAAAGGTCTGCCGTAACATAGTAAGGATAAGGCTTTCTGAAAAGAAAGACCTGGAGGCAAAAAAGAAGAAAAAAAAAAAAAAGGGAGAAAAAAACACAACAACAAAACCAAAACATTCAGTGATTTATATTGAATGCTTTGAGAGGCTTGCAGCAAGAATTCAAATGTACTATTTTCTTAGCTGTTTTTTTCAGACAAATTTTGGAAAGTCAGTCCTGCATGATGTAGCTGACTTTAACGCTAACTTAAAAAAAAAAAAAAAAACAACTATAAATAAAAGCTAGTATTATTTGCACCTCAAAATGCAAAATAAAAAATATTTTCCTCTGCAAAACATACTTTAAAGACTAGATTCCAAATTAGTTGCTGTGACTATCACAATGCCCTTAAAGGTATCTGCTTTAAAATGTCATCATCCTGCCATCGTGTGCCAATTTGAGGTACTGCTCACAAAGTCTGTCTATTTAATATTGAAAGTATGACTCAGTTTTAAAACTTTGACATTTCTATCACTAGATAAATACATGTTGCAATATAAACATTGGATTTTAATCACTTGGAATTATAAATATGCTATGATGCTGAATGAGAACAATTAATGCATATACATAAATGTGATGCAATGACTGTTTTTGCTTCTTGTACCTCAGAGCCAATGCTCTATAATATAAACCGTTGGGAAACAAACAGCTAACTTGATGACACTGGTAACATTAACACTTTACTTGAAGGAAAATTAGTATTTTGAGTCTTGGCTTTTTCCTCCTTTGTCCCAGTTTTATTCAATTATTTCAATTCAATTTATTAGACTATGTAGAATCAGAATCTTCATGGTTGGAAAGGACCTCTGAGATCATTGAGTCCAACCATACACACACAAAAGCCCCCTACAATCTCGGCCACTAGAGCATGCCCTGAAGTGCCACTTCTACACATACCTCCAGGGATGGTGACTCAAACACCTTCCTTGGCAGGCTGTTCCAGTGCCTGACCACCCTCTCAGTAAAGTAATTCCTCCTAATATCTAATCTAAACCTTCCTGCTGCAACTTCAGACAATTTCTTCTGGTCCTGTCATTATTCCCTTGGGAGAAGAAGCCAACACCCACCTCTACATCCTCCTTTCAGGTAGTTGTAGAGGGCAATGAGGTCTCCCCTCAGCCTCCTCTTCTCCAAACTAAACATGCCCAGTTTCCTCAGCCTCTCCTCAAAGGACTTGTTCTCTAGACCCCTCACCAGCTTGGTAGCTCTCCTCTGTGTCCAGCACTTCAATGTCCTTCTTGTAGTGAGGGGCTCAGAGCTGAACACAGTACTCAAGGGGAGGCCCCACCAGTGCCGAGTATAGGGACACTGTCACTTCCCTACTGCTGGTGGCCAAACTATTCCTGATACAAGCCAGGATGCTGTTAGCTGTCTTGGCCACCTGGGCACACTGCTGGCTTATGTTAAACTGACTGCCCACCAGCACCCCCAGGTCCTTTTCTGCTGGGCAGCCTTCGCTTGTCTTGCCCTCCACTGCTATAGTAAATCAGCTGTATTGATTAGGTATGCCACATCAGATTAGCCAGTTTTAGCAGGTTGCATCCAGGACAAGGTGGGAAAAGCAGACAAAACTGGGTTTTGTTCTGTTTAAGCTACAGAAACCAAATCTCTGTCAATGTCTGAGTGCCTAACCAGCTGGCTCCCAGCTCAGTACCAGGGCAATACATGGGTATGCACCAACGTCTCCTTCCTCTTTGACAGGGAGATCCCCAAGCAGATGTCATTAAATTCCAGTAAATATGCACAAACACAGAGGGATTGGGTTGGTTTTTTTTCTTTTGTGCTACTGAACAGCCACAGGACCTCATCTGTTTGGAGTAACAACCCCCTAGCTTCTAATTCAGCCTTGAGGTTGAAACACTTATCAAAAACCTTTCAAGCCACATAAATAAGGAGGTAGCAGCCTCTTTTCTCATCCACTTCTCTAGCTCTAGACTATGTTGAATTTACATTGCCCTCCTATCCGCTTTGCTGACAGATGCCAGTTTGCTGTGTAAATGCACAGCATTTACACAGAAGAGAGAGACAATATGTTGCCAGCTGGCCAATGTTGAAGTGAATTCACACAGCACTGATCTGTACTCCTGAGCTGCTGAGTATATCACTTTAACCATGTAAATTTTTAAAATGTCAAAATGGCTGAAATAGCTTGGGACCCCCAGGAAGAAAGCATTCACAACTTCCATAATACCTCAAACTCAGCGTGATTGAAATAAATCACTGAAACTCTCTAGCCAGTTGTTACAGATGAAGCAAAAGATTCACTAAGAATTTATTTTAAATCTCCACCAGGAACCTGAAATATCCCTGCTCCAGCTGGGGCAGGTTATAGCTGTTAACTATCCATGTATAACCTTATCAACTAAGATAAAAACTGCCACCTTAGACTTCCAGAGGGCAAACTTTGACCTGCTCAGAAGGCTGCTTGACAGTATCCCTTGGGAGGCTGCCCTGAAGGACAGGAAGGCTGGACATACTTTAAGAGAGAAGTCCTAAGGGCACAGGAGCAGGCTGTTCCTGTGTGCCGGAAAACTAGCAAGCGGGGAAGGAGACTGGCCTGGCTTGATAGGGACCTTAGTCTAGAACTTCAAAATAAAAAGAGAATGTACCACCTTTGGAAGAGAGGGGAGGTCTCTGGTGAAGCTTACAAGGATGTAGTGAGGATATGCAGGGAGAAAGTTAGGAAAGCCAAAGCACAGCTAGAGCTCAACCTAGCTTCAGCTGTTAAGGACAATAAAAAATGTTTTTATAAGTACATTAACAACAAAAAGAGGGTGAGGGAAAATCTTCCTCCTTTATTGGATGCACAGGGAAAAATAGTTACAAATGATAAGGAAAAGGCTGAGGTGCTCAATGCATACTTTGCCT
>VZTM01027572.1:48301-92050 GCA_013400555.1 Jacana jacana
AAGTCTTATGAGGATCGATTGAGGGAGTTGGGATTGTTTAGTTTGAGGAAGAGGAGGCTGAGGGGAGACCTTATCACTCTCTACAACTGCTTGAAAGGGCATTGTAGAGAGGTTGGTGCTGGTCTCTTCTCATGGGCAATTAGCAATAGAACAAGAGGGAATGGCTGCAAGCTGCAGCAGGGTAGGGTTAGGCTGAACATTAGGAAAAAGTTTTTCACAGAAAGAGTGGTCAATCGATGGAATCAGCTGCCCGGGGAGGTGGTGGAGTCGCCATCCCTGACTGTGTTTAAGAGTAGATTAGATGTGGTGTTGAGGGATATGGTGTAGAGGAGAACTTGTAGAGTAGGGCTGATGGTTGGACTTGATGATCCCAAGGGTATCTTTCAACCTATATGATTCCATGATTCTATGATTCTAAAATAAATCACAAATGGGAAGCTATGCTTCCTCCGGAGCAGAGCAACTCAATGTTGCTTGGGCTGATTAAATGCTTTACACCTGTTGCCATCCTGCCACTGCACACATTTAGGTCCTTCCAATGGCAGCCAGCCACTGGCAAGCTTCCTACGATGTTCTCTCATCAAAAGTACTTCCATTTCTTCATTTAATCTTCTACCCCATTTCTCCTTATGATCAGAAATGGGATTAAAGACTGCCCCTCAGAACAGAGCTGTCAGAAGCAAACAGCATATTTGGTTCTTCCTTTCTCTTTGACTGATGGATTTTGCTGTCTGCTCTGACACCAAAAACCTAATCCTACAAATAGCTACTTATGCAAATACTCCCATTGATTGTAGCGGAAGTACCTTCCACAGGTTTGCAAAACGCCCTCCTTCTGCTAGGCATGTGCTGTAGCCATTACTCAGCTACTCAAGCAGCTGATGAGAAATGAATGTAATTAGATTTTCAGGGCAAAATCCAATGGGGTTGTGCAGGGGTACAAGCTCCACGTCTCCTCTGCAAGGATTAACAATTCACTCTTCAAAAGCATTTTACCTCAACCATTTATCTGTTTCTGCTTTACTTCAAGCAAATCGGAATTCATGAACTGGTCAAAACCAAAGCCTGCACTAAGGACTATTCTTCTTACCAGGTTAACAGGACTTGGGAGGCTAAGTTTAGTCCTCCTGTTTAATTTGTGATAGCAGAGATACCCAAGTCTCTTAATCTTGAAATAGTACCAAACACATGTAACTGACTCAGCATTGCTTCCTGCCACAGTTTATTACATTTGGATGCTGCAAATTTCCCCTCTCCACCCCGATGCCTATTTTACAACAGGAGCTGTCATCTGTGGTGAGCATTTCCACTGCCTTGCAGGACAGGAGGGCCCTCTCCTATCTTGGACCAGTAGATTTAAGCAATATCTAAATAAATAATGATAAGATTTCCTGTATTTGTAGTGTGTTGTACCATATAATAACTTGATACAATGACAAGGGCATAATGGGAATTTTATGGGACAGAGAAAAAAAAATGGCACTCATGTCTGATCTGCTCCACTGGCTTGTGCTGCTCATGCAGCAAGCTCGGAGCAGGGGAGTGTCCATCTCCTCTCTCCAGCAGTGTCTTTGGGTCCATTTAAGTAAAAAAAATCTGAGCTAAACAAAAATGACTCAGTGGGCTGAACTGTCCAGCTTTGTTCACAGATGTTAGCTGCACCAATAAATCAGTCATGACCTCATTACAGTGCTGATAACAAGGTGGGTGGTAAAGAGAGAACTCTTATAGGTTGGAAAAATATGGCTGGTAGAGATCTCAAGAGGTCATCTAGACTAGTGTCTTCCCCTGCCCAAACCAGAAACATGGTTACAGTTACATGGTTACATGGATACAGTTTTCAGAATACATACACCCTACCACTTGTTTATTCTCAAAAAACCTCACTGGTGATAGGGACTTCGTGTTATCCCAGAAAATCTATTTAGTGCTTCTCTGTTCTTACATTCTACTTTCAGGAATTATTTTGTACTGTCTGAAAAAGCTCTGCAACTTTATGTGTAGTTTATGTTTTCTGTGTTCTCCTTTGGTATGTTAACACCTAATTCATAAAATGTGCAGTGTTGCCCCTTATTTGACTGCATTTCATTGGTGCATTTCTATTCTCAGCAATCCTGGATCAAATTCATTGCATTCAGTGGACTCTGTCCCATAGCCTCTGAGTGGAGACCCTAGCACTGTGCAGTGCCTCGCTGTTGGAGCACACATTGTGTGTCATTTCCTTCTTTGATCTTCAGAACTAATGTTGTCCAAAAGTCTTCCTTAAGCATTCACCTGTACGTTTTCTGTTGTGAAAAAGTGTCACGATACTAGAAAAGATGCATTTGAAAATATCTCTTCGCTTGTGCAGAGTGGGATGGAATATCCTCCATAGGTCTGCAAATAAACCTTGCAGGCTGCAAGCTGGGTGAGCCTTTACACACTTTTGTCTGTGATGTACCATTCATGCATTGGTGCGAAACCCTTTTATGAGTCAAAGAACAGCTCACTCCACCCCGTACTTCCTGGTCCTGTACATTGCAAGGTGTCTGGCAGTTAGTGTGCTTGTGCACGCTATTTGTGCAGTTGGGTCATAAGAACAAGTTGAAGCATTAGACCACACAGCTCATCTGTTAGCCCAGTCCATGGCTATGATTTGAGATGATTCAACAAACTCCCTCCAAGGGAGGTGATTCTGCCACTTTTCTCTGGTGTGACCTCACCTGAAGTACTGTGTGCAGGTCTGGAGCTCTCAATATAGGAAGGACCTGGACCTGATGATACAGGTCCAGAGGAGGACCACGAAAATGATCAGCGGGTTGGAGCACCTATGCTCTAAGGACAGGCTGAGGGAGCTGGGGTTGTTCAGCCTGGAGAAGAGGAGGCTCTGGGGAGACCTAATAGCAGCTTTCCCTGAAGGGGGCCTACAGGAAGGCTGGGGAGAGTCTGTTTACAAAGGCCTGCAGTGACAGGATGAGGGGCTTCAAACTGGAGAAGAGCAGATTTAGATTGGATACCAGGAATAGGTTCTTTACTATGAGGGTAGTGGACCACTGGAACAGGTTGCCCAGGGAGGTGGTTGAGGCCCCTTCCCTGGAGACATTCAAGGTGAGGCTTGACGGGGCCCTGGACAACCTGGTCTAGTTGGGGGTGTCCTTGCTGACTGTGGGGAGGTCAGACAAGATAACCCTAGAGGTCCCTTCCAGCCTGGACCATTCTACGTGTCTGTTACAGATCCTCAACCCTGGCTGCCTCATTTAGTGCTGCTGACTGTAGTGTGTTACTGCTCAACAGAGGGGGCAAGGAACTCAGGAAAAAAATTAAAATGCATTCAGTGCAGGAATGGTAGGAGTTTAAGTCCCTCTCAAAGGGGTTCTGGAGAACCATGGTGAGAAGTCACAGCTTCACCAATGGATCTGGGACATTCTCATCAGTATATAAATCAAGGCATCAGAAGAATTAGAGAAGCATCATGGATGTAAGCAAACATTTACTACATATGTCCTTTACCACATAAAATAGTGCCTTTCATTGAGTTAGCTGGAAAAGATCAATTAATAGATGATTTATAGCTAGTTAAATCTGAAGAAGAGTATTATCTGAGCTAGTAGAACGAACCAAGTATAGTAAGAAGATTGGAACTACTGAAGGAGCAAATCCTTTCAGCTGAAGATAACTGACTTTCAGGGGAAGGGCCTTTTCCAATAAAATATACACCTGAAAAGACAATGCAAAGGTCCCACCCCCCACCATCCAGGAATATGTTTTCTGTCATATCTCCACAGCAAGAACAGCTAAACCCCTGAATCAGTACATGCTGACTCAGTTTCAATATCTGCCTTCAGCACTTAGCTGTCTGAACTGCAACAGGGCACTATTACTGAGCAAGAGCATTTCTAACCCCACATATCCAAGGATTCTCCAAAGCATTCAGAATGGTGTAGATTTGCACCTCCATGATATTCAATAGTCCAGGGCCTGGAGTAGTAAAATATCCTTCATGGTTCTGAGCATGCTAACACGCTGTGCAATCATATTGTAATGGGCTGGGGGTAGTGGGGTGAACTACATTCACATGAGAAACAGAACTTTCTTACATAAACGAACTTAAACCCACCCCAAATTAGCCTGGAAGCTTTGGAGAGCATTAGCACATCCCAACAGAAACATCTACAGCCTTGACCTTTCTCTTGATATCTGCTAAATAATTTGAAAATAATTTCCCGTAGGCATGATACAAGATTGAGAACATAGTTTGAAGGGAAATGTTGTTTCCATTTTGCTGTAAATATTAAAATATCTGTTAGCAAAACAGTCTCAGCTTCATGGTTTCTCCCAGCCCACAGTCAGCTGCTTCAAGCACAGTCTTCCAAGCCCTCACAGTGAGCCTAGCAACAACACAAATGTCTTTTGCTTTGCATCAGCACACCCTTACTACAGGAACTCCAAAACACTGCTACATTTCAGCAAAATGAAAAACATCCAGGTATATTGGTTTTCACCCTGAGTGATAAAACAAGAAAAAAAGCCACCTGAAAAATCAGAATTTGAGCTGAAATTTGAAGTAATTACTACTGGTCTGGAACACCCAGTAGTATTTGTTGCTTTTGTAAGGGGACAGATTGGCTTTGTTGCAATTTATCCCTTGCTCCAGAGATATGCCATTCTGCGAGATAATATACATAAACTATATTTAAGTTAAGGTCACAGTTTCCCCTCTAGATAAATTTCAACTGAAGGGGGGAGGGAGAAAATCAACCTCCTTTAGTTTGATGGCAAATCATTGACACTTCCCATTAAGTTGAATAAGGAACAAAAAACATTATTGTGCTTTTGCATATGAAATTGCCAAACTTCTTAATACTGGCATCATTCTTTGTTTCTCTGCAGCTAACTGAAGAATTGCCCCTCTTCTATCCGACCTACTGGTCTAATTCTTATTTGATTTTCTGCTAATTCTGTACTATATTCTTTCTATGTTACATGTAGTTTGAGGTCTTTGTTTCTGTTACCAGATTTAAACATGGTTTTGTTGTCACTCTTGTTTGAGGCTGATTCATGCTGACTGCTACTCTTTGTTGTTTCAGTCCTCACAGTAGTTCACATCCCTTTAGTTTGCTAAACAAAGAAAAAATATTTTGGGCAGTCTTGTCATTGACTCTCTTTTGCTGTTGACCATTCTTTATTATTGTTATAATAAACTCCTCTGTTTATAGCAGTTTTGTCCTCAAATTAGCTGGTAGAAAACTTTTATATCTTTAGGGGAACAAAGTAGCAAGCAAAGCTGCCCTATCTGCATAGAAATAAGAGTTGGAAAAGACCTGCCAGATCATCAAATTAATTACCCGGTAAGTACAGGACTATTGCCTTTATTTCTGTCCCAGCTGTCAGCAACCTGATATGGAGGAAGCAATTTTCTTCACAGATTTGGCTCCTAGCTCCTGGTCCACAACCAGACTATGACTCTGGGCAGGTTGAACCATGTTCCTGAGTACTATGGGTTTGCAGCCAGAAGCCAATGCTTCATCTGCCCATCTCTATCATTGCCAAGCAGAACCAGAGGACAATACACTTCTTGAATGAATTTCCCTGAAAGTTAAAGCTCTCCACATATACAGAATGTGTCTTTTTGGGCTGGGAGAGTACTTTACACAACACTTTACACTTCCTGCATTACAAATTTTTTTCATTCCTCATTTTGAGTACAACCCATGTTTGAGACTTGGCAAGTTGGGATGCAGAGAGGGAAGGGAATACTTGAAGAGTATGAATTCTTGTCAACCAAAGATAGTTGTGCCAGATGCCCAGAAACTGTAAAGCCAGAAGTCTTCTTGGCGATAAGGTGATTACTCCCTGCAGTTATGTCGTGTAAACCTCAAGTCACCTCTGCACTCAAGGAAAGAAGATACATATTTGAAGCAATAATCAGATATGAGACTTTTCATTCATCTCCACTGAAAGCAAAGCAATTTAAAGGGAATGCAGAGTTCCCTTCGCAGCCTACAAACTGTGGGCAAACACAAAAAAAATAACACTGATATCTTGGTTTGGTTTACATAACAGTCAGGAACTCTGTATGGTAGAACTGGCCTACCATCGCACATGGAATCATAGAATGGTTAGAGTTGGAAGGAACCTTAAAGATCATCAAGTTCCACCCCCCTGCCATGGGCAGGGACACTTCCCACTAGGCCAGGTTTCTCAAAGCCCCATCCAGCCTGGCCTTGAACACCTCCATCCATGGACTATCCACAACTTCTCTGGGCAACCTGTTCCAGTGCCTCACCACCCTCACAGTAAAGCATTTCTTCTTAGTATCTACTCTAAATCTCCCCTCTTTCAGTTTAAAACCATTACCTCTCTTCTTATCACTACACTCCCTGATAAAGAGTCCCTCCCCATCTCTCCTGTAGGCTCCCTTTAGGTACTAGAAGGCCATTATAAGGTCTCCCTGGAGACTTCTCTTCTCCAGGCTGAACAACCCCAACTCTCTCAGGCTCTCTTAATAGGAGACGTGTTCCAGGCCTCTGATCATTTTTGTGTCCCTCCGCTGGACCCATTCCAGCAGATCCATGTCCTTTCTGTGTTGAGGACTCTAAAGCTGGACACAATACTCCAGCTGGGGTCTCACCAGAGCAGAGGGGTAGAATCACCTCCCACAACGTGCTGGTCATGTTTCTTTTGATGCAGCCCAGGATGTTCTTGGCTTTCTAGGCTCCCAGTGCACACTGCTGGCTTATGTTGAGCTTCTCAGCCACAAGCACTCCTAAATTCTTCTTCTCAGGGCTGCTTTCAATCCATTGTCTGCCCAGCCTGTATTTGTGTCTGGGATTGTCACGTCCCAGCTGCAGGACCCTGCACTTGGCTTGGTTGAACTTCATGAGGTTTGCATCGGCCCACCTCTCAGTCCTGTCCAGGTCCCTCTGGATGGCATCCCTTCCCTTCAGCGAGTTGACTGTGCCACACAGCTTGGTGTTGTCGGCAAACTTGCTGAGGGTACACTCTATCCCACTGCTCATGTATCCTCCAACAAAAATGTTAAAATATTATGTACATTTACATACCTGCAAGAAGTTACAGAAGATAGGTTTTTTGATTTACTCGTGTAGTTTCATTTTTTTTTTCCCCCAGAAGAGGGAATAATGTACTTACAAAGAATTCAAAAGGAAAACCATTGAATGAGCCACTGCATCCCATACCTGAATACTCTGTGCAGAACACACACAGCAATTCAGAGAGCAGCTCCATGGAGTTACATCAAAGAGGAATGTGATCTGCTGCAACACCAATATCTCGCCAACCTTTACTATCACAGTATCTCTGGTGTTTAGAGTTTAACACAGATAAAGCACAAAAACTCTCATGAGCATTAAGAAGATATAGGGAAAATATCGATTTTGTGAAAACACCATTTCCCCAATGTTCTTCAAGATTTACTGCAAATCTACCTTACCTGTTGCTAGCATTACTTCTATTATAGTATTTGACATAAAGAATAATTTATCAGAATTATAATATGCATGCATTAACTCAGTTGTATAACTCAGCACTTACTGAACGTTATCCTTTGTTGTGCTAATGGGAATTTTGGCTTCCTTCTATGTTCATTGTCAAGTCACTCAGCTAAGAGACAGTCACAGCAGTCATTTACAGCGAGTGACTAAGTTTCACAGCAGTATGTATGGAGATGCAAAGGATCCTATCCAGTGACAGCTGCAAGGGGAATTTCTGTAAGCTGAGTGCAATCAGTGAATAGAAACATAGCCAGCAATTCGAGATATAACATTACAGTGTCTGTGTGATTTACAGTGACCTATTTTACTTCTGATCATAGTGGTTAAGGGCAGTTCCAATGATACAAAAGCTCTGATGCTGTCACCTGGCACTTCCCAGGTGACTTCCAGGAGTGCTTTTCACCCCAGCACAGAGCAGGTCTGCAGGTCTCTGTGCGTTTTGGACACATCTCTTGCTTTGTCCTTTGTGGAAGAGAGCCAGATTCAACACTAATGCTTCCATAATAAGCCACGCAAATATTTGGTAAGCATCAAAAGTGACAGTCCGTCTGTATCTGTCCAGGCAATGTTCAGTACCTTCTGGTTCCCCTCTCTGGAGTTGTTTGGCCCCAGACCTTAAAACTCTGCCTTCAGTGCGGAGAAGGGTTGAGTTCTGTTCTGACAGCAGGATAATTACTGCACATTAATAAGACTGTTGCAAAGTGGCACCAAGGGCACTGCCCAACTTCAAACAAGTCAGGTACCGAGTCTGGAAGGCTGGTCTTCTCTTACTGGTAATAAAGAAAGAGGCAAACCTTTCTGGAAAGCAATTCAGAAAGAGAAGCCAAAAGTCAATGCATAAAAGTGCACATGTCCCTGCCAGCAGTTCACTTGCAGAGAAGCCTACAGTATATTACCTTCACTAGCATCTTCATGTCTAAGGTAACCCTGAGTCTTTCTGAGGGGACACTGGCCTTTAAGGGAATGAAACAACACCCTTGTTATAGGAAGTCCTTTTTATAACAGCATCCACCATTTGCTCGGTGCATTACATTGCCCTAATGTCTGTACCTTCACTCCAAAACCAGCCTAATCTGCTTTGCATCCAAATATGCAAGTCTCCAGATGTAGTACTTCCACTCATACCTTCCGGTATTGATAACATATCACAGAATATCAGGGATTGGAAGGGACCTTGAAGATCATCTAGTCCAATCCCCCTGCTGGAGCAGGAACACCTAGATCAGATCACTCAGTAACGTGTCCAGGTGGGTTTTGAATGTCTCCAGAGAAGGAGACTCCACAACCTCCCTGGACAGTCCGTTCCAGTGTTCTGTCACTCTCACCGTAAAGAAGGTTTTCTCATAATTAAGTGGAACCTCCTATGTTCCAGCTTGCACCCATTGCCCCCTGTCCTATCATTGGATGCCACTGAGAAGAGCCTGCCTCCATCCTCCTGACATTCACTCTTTACATATTTATAAACATTAATAAGGTCGCCCCTCAGTCTCCTCTTCTCCAAGCTAAAGAGACCCAACTCCCTCAGTCTTTCATCATATGGGAGATGCTCCATTCCCTTAATCATCTTGGTAGCCCTGCCCTGGACTCACTCAAGCAGTTATATCCCAGATATATATATATATGGGATGAATATTCAAAAACTGTAATCTTGGCATGCCCTAGACTAGTTCAGGGATGACAAATATAACTTTTGGACACAGTCTGTTCATGTGGAAACGTTATGACAGCTGCTGCTATTTCAGTTCTCACAGGTAGGGAGTTAAATTACCTACAAATAGACATAGCAAGTGTAATCCAGAAGGCAGACAGCACTGGGAGTGGTGCCGATACAACCTGGCTCCCCACAGGCACAAGGACTTGCAAAGGGTTACCTGGAAGATAAGCTGTAAAGCTGCCTTCTGTAGTGCTTACATTAGGGAAAACACCTCCTGGCCTCCCACCCACTCCCTGACCCTTCAGAGCTGGAACCAAGGTTTCTGGAGCACCTTCATGTGTTTTTGTGGTTGGTTTTTTATCTTTATGCATCTTAAAAGACTTAGGAAGTGGAGATGAAAATCTTATCGAAGGAGATTATTGGGCTTAAAACAACTCAAGGACAGAATACAGTGGAAAAGGTAAACCTTGCTGCAACCGTTTTGAAATATGACTCATGCAGGTGGTGAAAGCAAAGGGAAAGCAAAACACATTCATCTCAACGTTCAGAGTTTGATCCTGTTCCCCCATTTTTTTTGACAAATCTCCTGGTCCTAACTCATCTGCTATAAATATGCATCTGTATACAACAGTAGCTAAACTCCAGCAGCTGGGCAAAGAAGTTAATATTCTTTCCCAGAGTCAGCCAGTTCAATTTAATGGTTATATGTGGGATAATGTTTTAACTCCCAAAGTAATTTCTTTTGTTAGCAAGAACATGAAGATAAGCTCTTAGAAATACCTGCACAAACCAGTATCTGACTGCTGCCTTTTTCCAATTTCCTACTAGCTACTCTCCAGACAGTCAGCAAAAGCATCACAGGATTTACACAGCCAGCAACTCTACAGGCAATGCAAAATTAATTGCAATGTAGGAACGGGATAAAAACCTGGCAAAGGAAGCAGATAAAATTGGTGGAAAAAAATTAAATCAAACAACAGTTTTTAGAAAAGAGCAAATTAAAAAAAAAAAATCATATTCTGTGAGAAAGAAAAAAAAAAGACAAGACCTCTTGGAGAAATTTGCTCAAAAAAATTTTAAGTCTTGGAGAAATTATTAATCATTAATAGAGAGTTGGAAAGTAAAGATGAAAGAAGCCTAAGAGGTTATCTACCCTACTTCCCCGACACTTCTGTATTTCAAACCATCTTTCAGCACAAGAGCTGCCTTTGAGATGTACTCCTCAGACTTCCTGTACTATAGATATTCATGCAACACACGTGAACAGAATCAAAGAGATGTCCTAAAACAAGTTGAAGATTTCATTCCAGGTGAGATTTAAATTCTCTTAGAATACGTTCTATCAGGCAGGTCAGAATGAATATAGTGACTAAGCAAAGCCATATTTAGTCCAATCTTACATCCCAATTGTAGCTTTATTGTGGTAACTACTGTGAATTTGTATGATCCAACAGATACTGCTAGATAATGACCTTCAGCTTCTCATTTTTGCTGATCACCAAAAGAGCTTGATTGCAGAAATAAGGCATGTTTGTCATTATACAGTTCCCATTTTTCCTTATTTCTTTGCGCTGACAGCAGGTAACTCTACCTGGAAAAAAAGAATAGGAATACAATTCATAGAAATGTCAACCAGGTATTCCTTCAGTGCATTTCTTGAGCATCGTTGTTAAGGGTCACGCATTGTAAACATTCTTCTTCAACTCACTGGACTGTGAAAGTAGTTTGAAAGCAAACCTTGAAATTTTGCTTACAAAACTTCACACTGATAAATGTAATGTACTATCTCTTTGTGGAAACAACAAATGTACATTAAAATTCTGAAACAATTACAAGTGCAGAGGAAATGACAAGATGACAAAATTATTCTTATTGACAGCTTCCTCTCTGCTGTAATTCTCTGCTCATTTTAGGCCAGTTTTCCCATTTTGCGGGGATTAATATTTAAAAAATAACTTTAAACTTTAATTCCACACAGCATATTGGCAGCACAAACATGCAGTTATTCTGTCAGGGAATATATCAATAATTGGTTTAAAGCATAACGTTGCCTATATTTATTCATGCGGCAGAAAAAAGAATGCAGCTACATAAATACCTGCATAAATATAAATCAACAGACACAAGAAATTTAAAAAAAATACAAGGAGTCTTAAGAGGAAGATACTTGTTTGTTTTGCCTGCTGTTTTCCACTCTAAAATAATGCATTGCAGAAATATGTATTAAGTTCTAATCCTGCAAACAATTGCAGTATGTTTAATTTTGGTCAGGTGCCTTGCCCCACTGATTAGTTAATTTAGTTCTGTGTATTACAAAATTGCATGATAGAAAATCTGTCTTGCCCAACACTCATCTTACCGTTATCACAGGCTTTGATGCTGAGATGGGGCAAAATCAAGTGCAATGCAGATTAAAGTCGGCACATTCCCACTGAAGTTAGAAAAAGAAAATACTTCTGCTTTCCAAAGTACTTTTGCTAAAGTACTTTGAAAATTGCTCTTAACTCATACTTCCATTTTAGACTCCCCAAAGACTTATTTCAGAAGATGAGAAAAGAAATTCTCAAGTCTCCTATCTCTTTGGGTGTCCTAAATTGACCCATATACCACAAACCATGAGAAAAATGTATAACACACCTGACAAGTTTTGCTGCAGACTGGAACTGCTTTTACAAGTTGCACAGTTTTTAGTTTAAAGAAATCGGACCAGAACAATCAGATAAAAATACATTTGTACTAACATCCTGATTCCAGAAGTGCCAGGAGGCAACGAACTGGAACAATGTTTTTCACTCTGCAACATCCAAGAATTATTCTAAAGGATGAATGACCTTTAATTAACAGAGGGCAATTTATGTTTACATTCACTGCATGGAGGTCCTGAAATTTTCAGTCTGAAAATCAAGTACTGAAAATCATTATTATGAAAACCTCCAGGTAAAAGAAAGTATCAATTATAGATTCAGAGTTCAACAGAAACGGTGGATTTCTGAATCACTACATGAAAAGAGTTCACATTTTGACTTAGACCTCACTCCAAAAGTCAAACCAGTGTCCACATATGAATATTTTTTCTCTTAACTTGCCTGTTTTACATAGATACAAATGTACTTGTCATTGAGCTACCTAATCCCCTATCGGCTTAAATCTACCATGGTTTGCTCTTGAGCTGTCTTGATTTAGACTGATAAAGGGTTATTCTAGGAGGTAATAACAGAAGCTGTCATATTCCCAGTCATTATTTGTTCCCTAGATGATGACCATTACATTGCGGCATGGAGAAGACTGTATAACACCAGATTGCTTTGGTCTTTAGGCAGAGCTGAAAACTAAATCAAAGAAGCTCCATGATACCTTTTGTCCCTGCGTTGTCATGAATATATAAAGTACATTTTGAGCAATCGAATTTTCACCTGTGCAGATTATTAAGAAATACGGTACTAGTTTTGTCTGGGATGGAGTTAATTTTCTGCATAGCAGCTTTTATGGAGCTATGGTTTGCATTTGTGATAAAAATCGTTGATAGCACACTGATGTTTTAACTGTAGCACAGCAGTGCTCCCACAGCATCAAGCCTCGTCTGCTCCTCACATCACCCCACCAGTGAACTGGGCTGGAGGTGCACAAGAAGTTGGGGAGGGGACAGAGCCAGGATAGCTGACCCCAGCTGACCAAGGGCGTACCCCACACCAAAAGTCATGTTGTGCTCAGCAATAAAAGTTGGGAGAAATAGGGATGAGTGAGGACATTTGGAGTGATGGTGCTTGTCTTCCCAAGTAACTGTTAGGCATGATGGAGCCCTGCTTTCCGGGAAAGGGCTAAACACCTGTCTGGCCATGGAAAGTAGTGAATTAGTTCCTTATTTTGCTTTTCCTATTAAGCTGTCTTTATCTCAGCCCATGAGTTTTCACACTTTTACCTTTCTGATTCTCAGCCCCATCCAACTGTGGGGGGAATTAGTGAGCAGCCGGATGGGGCCTGGCTGCCTACCAGCATCAAGCCATGACAAATGTTGATGTGGCGGTAATGCTCCAGCTCTTTCTTCCTTATCCTGGTTAAGAAAAGACACACTATCCTGTATACTTACAGGTATTCCAGCTCCTGACTCACAGTGCAGCTGGGTCAGATGTAGGAAACTAGATACCTTTTAAGATCTGAGCCTTGGGCTCTTACTAGAATCATTCAGATTGGAGAAGACCCTTCGAATCATTAAGTCCAACCATATGTATATCACTTTAAATACAAAAGAAGAAAATCTACCAAGGACACCAGATATTTTCTTAATTGGCATTTTGGTTTCAAGGCTTTTTAAATTAATGCCAGCAAGATGGAAACACCTGCTTTGATTTCCAGGTGCAATAATTTAAAAATACTATCCCTTTTCTAAGCATTTGGCATATCCATACTGAAAAGTACTCACAGATATTTTTACTTTAAAGCCACCCAAAGACAGAAACAGTAATTTGTTTCACTGCTCCTTGCCAGACGATCTTCGACATTTATTCTGAAAGCACTGTAACAGCCTCACTGGAATCATGCTGAATGGGAAATACAAACAGTGAAGCTGTACTTGCTGGAACCTCACAACAGCCGAACAGAAGAGATTCAGAGCAGGAAAAAGCAGTTATAAAAAGTTGTATCCTAAAGTAAAAGACCAAAGTCACATGCCTAAAATCTAAACATGAGAAAAAAAATTAAATCACTGACATAGAGAAAACAGGAAATGTCCAATGCAAGGGACTGGATTTCTTCAGTGTGTAAAAATATTAATGGATAAGATTTTTGAGGGAGTAAGTTTAGTGAGTTTGAAATTAAATTCTGATAAATTAGTTTAACCTACAGTGAAAGTTACCTCATGCTTTTAACAGTAATAAACATAGGTCATATGTAAGCATAAGATAACAAAGAGGTTTGATATTGATTTAATCTACATCAGTTTGATTTAGAAGTGCTAAAAATGGCCGTAAAAATAACAAAACAAACCCAAAACAAACAAAACCCCCAACAACTGAAAAACCCAGAGCTGGAAATATTGTTGACCTCACTGGAAAGGGTCTCACAATACTATCCAAAACAGTATCCAATTGTAGAATCATTCAGTTTGGAAGAGACCCTTGGGATCATCAAGTCCAACCATCAGCCCTACTCTTCTCTCCTACACCATATCCCTCAACACCACATCTAATCTACACTTAAGATTTAAAAAAAAATAAAATCCAAGCCAAGCTTAGGTGAGTTAGTTGTGAGTTTAGATTCAATACCACCCTGCTAGTGGACAAAAAAAATGTTGTAGGATGAAAAAACCTAATGAAGCTGACAGTAACAAAAGTTATATGTCCACTGGTAAATATTTAACAGTGCCAAGAAAAATTCACAGACATCAGAACTCAATTTTCTATACGTTTAGCTATTAGAAAAGTTCCTAACATTATTTTGACCTGGAAAAACTAGAACTTATGGGCAGAAGTCAGGAGTTAGCTCACATCATGACTGTTCCCTGCAGGCAGCTTGAATGCAATGATCCTATTTTGGAGGCTAAACTAGTTTAACAGTTGGATGTGAGTTATTCTGTGCCAGTTGGTCTCAGTGCTGGAGAATGCTCCCAGACATATTTAGTTTATGAATACCAACATAGCCAAATATCCCAGGTTGTAGGCACCTGAAGCTAAAATTGTGTCACCACTAAAAACGTGACCTGCAGAGCTTTAGAAGTTGATCAACATCACCAGTACATGAACTGATAAGCTGTCCAAGTGATGGAGGAGTTCTCAGATTCTGCAAAGTATTTTCTCCTTCAAGAACACCTTTCTTGCAAACCAGACATTTAGCCACAACATTTACTTTGTCACTCCAACTAAAAGGCAAGAGACTAAGACTATTGTTAGAAATAGAAAGAGAACATAAAAGTGTCCTAATGATCAGAAAAGAAATTTAATACATACAATAGGACCTTAGAAATGTAGAATCATAGAATTGTTTTGCTTGGGAAAGACCTTTAAGATCCTTTAATCCAACCATCAACTGCTAAGGCCACTACTAAACCATGTCCCTCAGCACTACATCTCCATGCCTTTTAAATACTTTCAAGGATGGCGACTCCCCCACTTCCCTGGGAAGCCAGTTCCAATGCTGGACGACCCTTTCAGTGAAGAAATTTCTCCTAATGTCCAATATAAACCTCCCCTGATGCAATTTTGTCCATTTCCTCATCCTATCACATGTTACTTGGAATGAGAGATCAAGCCTCATTTCTTTACAACTTCCTTTCAGGTAGTTCTAGAGAGCAATGGGGTCTCCCCACTGCCTCCTTTTCTCCAGGCTGAACAACCCCAGTTCCCTCAGCTGCTCTCCATATGACTTGTTCTCTAAACCCCTCACCAGCTTCATTGCCCTTCTCTGAACACACTCCAATATCTCAATGTCATTCTTGTGATGGGCCCAAAACTGAACACAGTACTTGAGGTGTAGCCTCACCAGTGCCAAGCACAGAGGCATGATCAATTCCCTAGTCCTGCTGGTCACACTATTTCTGATACAAGCCAGGATGCTATTTGTCTTCTTGGCCACCTGGGCACATTGCTGGCTCATATGCAGCCGGCTGTCAACCAACAGCCCCACATTCTTTTCCACCTGGCGACTCTCCAGCCGCTCTTCCCCAAGGCTGCAGTGTTGCATGGCATTATTATGACCCAACTGTAGGACCCGACACTGGGCCTTGTTGACCCCCAAATCACTGGCCAAGGCCTGTTGATCCAGCCTGTCCAGATCCTTATGTAGAGCCTTCCTATCCTCAAGCAGATCAAGATTCCTGTCCAACTTGCTGTCATCTGCAAATTTACTGCAAATCTACTTGTTCCCTCATTCAAGTCATTGATAAGGGTATTATAAAGAACAGTATGGAGCCCTGGGGAACACTACATGTGATGGGCCACCAGCTGGATTTGACTCCACTCACCACCACTTCTTGGGCTCAGCTATCCAGCCAGTTTTTTAACCAGCAAAGCATACACCCATTCAAGCCATAAGCAGCCAGTCTCTCCAGGAGAATGCTGTGAGAATCTGTGTCAAAGGCTTTAATAAAGTCCAGGTGGACAATATCCACAGCCTTTCCCTCATCCACTAAGCAGGTCACCTTGTCATAGGAGCAGGTTAGGTTAATTAAGCAGGACCTACCTTTCATACATCCATGGTGACTGGGTCTGATTGCTTCATTGTCCTGTATGTGCCATGTGATGGCATTCAAAATTACATGTTTCATAACCTTCCCCAGCGCCAAGGGCAGACTCACAGGCCTATAGTTCCCCAGATCCTCCTTCTGGCCCCTTTTGTATTTGAGTATCACATTTGCTATCTTCCAGTAAACCAGGACCTCCCTAGTTAGCCAGGACTGCTGATAAAAGATGGAAAGTAACTTGGTAAGCACTTACAGCAGCTCCTTCAGAACGCCTGAATGGATCCTATCCAGTCCCATAGATCTGTGTGTGTCTAAGTAGTGTAGCACATTGGTAACAATTTTCCCTTGGATTATGGGGGTTTTGTTCTGGTCCCCATCCCTGTCTTCCAGCTCAGGGGGCTGGGTACCCAGAGAGCAACTGATCTTACTGTTAAAGACCGAGGCAAAGGCGGCATTGAGTGCCTCAGCCTTTTCTTCATCCTTGATCACTATGGAAATTCTCCTTAGCCCTCCTTTTGTTGTTATCAAATGCTGTCAAATCCTCTTGAAGTGCTTGGAAAAATACTTTTTTGTTGTTGTTAGATAATTATGTTACTTTTGCTACTCTCCCCAATATATCTGATCTGAGAACTTTTGTTCCATGCGTGCTTAACTCTTGGACAATTTCTATCCCTTGGTGAATGGAAACTCTGAATGCACAAAACAGCTGGTTGCCAAGCTAGCAATATGTCTGCATTAGCAGTTCCAGGACAGCTTGCTATGTTAGGCCTGTATAGACAAGACAGAGCGAAACATAAATAGCACAATGTATTTACTTAGAACATTAAAGAGTTCTCGCTTGTGATGATGGCAGAGCCTAGTATTTTCTTTTGGCTCACTAAAGGCTATTAGCAGAAAAGACAGGGTTTGAGAATGTAGGTTGAATCTGTTAGATTAAAGAGAGAATAGGACTGGTTCTACTTCCAATGGCACATTTACCATGTCATCAGGTGAGCCCAGAAATGTGATCTCATGTCTTTGATGTTGATTAGAAACTTCACCCTCTAGATCTCAAAGTTCCAGACGGCAAAGGATGGGATTCATTTAATCAAATATGGGTTATGCCCAGCAGACATCTCAGCCAAGTCACCATAGGATCCTTCTGTAGTCCTGCAGAGAGCAGGGCAGCTGCAGCAAGAACAGTTAAGGGACTGCTTCGTTTCCTCCTGAAGGAGACAACTTTTATATTAGAACTGTACTTTAATTTCAACTGACTCTGCTGGTAACCAAAGCAACCAGAACCTTAAGTTAGGTGAGCTCAACCAGAGTAACGGTTTTGAGGGTCATTGCAGTGAACACTGATGGAACACATACATGTACACATAACGGAGCGCAGTGCAACAAGTCAGATACTAGGGCATGCCTTCTACTGCCCAGAAGCAGCATAAGGGTTAGGCATATCTCTTCTTAGCACAGACTTGGTTTAACTGGAACTAACCAAAAGGTCCTAACCCGCAATTAGAAAAGGTATTTGATTGGTAGATCAATAGACTTTAGGGTACCCCATGAATAAGTGTGGGCACTGGAAACTGCAGGAACCTAAAGCAGTTTCAGACATTTGGAATACAAAAATATCCAAAGGATATTTTTATATATATATAAAGGATATATATATATATAAAGGATACATTTTTTTTAATAAGTGATTTCTCACATATGAGCCCAAAGACAGCCTCTTTCAGGCACCAGGGTTTGTAATGCATCCACATACGTGCTCAGGTAACACCATAACTGTGAAGCTGACCTCACAGAATGGTCACCTTACTCTCTATTGACTCTAGAAATAGCTGAAATCAATCAATGTCTTGTGGGAATCACTATTTAGGCTGGTCAGTCAGATACTACCAAGGCAGTAGTAAGATCAGAAAGATCAGAAAAGGACTAGAAAGATAGAATCATAGAATTATAGAATGGTTTGGGCTGGAAGAGACCTTAAAGATCATTGAGTTCCAATGCCCCCGCCATGGGCAGGGACACCTCCCACTAGACCAGGTTGCTCAAAGCCCTATCCAGCCTGACCTTGAAAACCTCCAGCCATGGGGTATCCAACAGCTTCTCTGGGCAACCTGTTCCAGTGCCTCATCACCCTCAGAGTAACGAATTTCTGTGATAATACAGGGCTAGGCCTGCAGATAGATAGGAAAAACCACTTCTGGTGCCCATAAGCACACATACTACGCTTTGATTGCAGGAAACCAGGGGGGCTGGAGCAGCCGTTTACATCTCCCCTTCATATTCCTGTGACTATTTAAGACAATAGCATAGTGTGCGAGGCACTGGTGCTATCAATATATGTGTATTCTGCTTTACACACAGCTGACACCAGTCATTATGTGCTTCTTGTGTCACATCCCAAACTCTGAATACTGTAGTTTGCAAAAAGTCAACAAAATGTGGAACTGTGAAGCTTCAAGTCATCTGGAACATATAGCATTTATTAAATCTGGTTTTGGGTTGCCACTCAGGACAACTGCATAATACTGCAAGGGAAAACAAGCTAGAGAAGGCAGATGCCTTAACAACTGCTAATTAGAATCTAATTACTCTTTCAATTACCTTTACTCACCACTCTCGATTCCCCGGCCAGCTACTGACAGACATCAGCTGTCCACGCAGCATTCTCATCTAGCGCAAACCCTGTTGAGTGTGAAATCAAATGAAACACTGGTAGGCCAACATTAGCAGCACACCTTTCAAGCTCTCTACAGTAGAAAGGTATGTTCAATATTTCATAGCACACATTTTTACCTACCTTTTTTTTGAAGTGATACAAATGCCTGCTGCAAAGCTGTAGACAACCGATTAAATTCTACATACAAACACACAGCCAAATCACAGTCATTTTGGACTAAACATGGATTCCCCCATATTTTTACTTTACTTCAGTCCCTTGCTGCTACAGGCAATTTTGTCATATGATAACTTCTAGCATCAATCCTTTCATCATTTAAAGCTAGAAGAGGTTCCTTGCACACTGAGGAAGTGAAACATAAATACAATCCTTATTCCTCCAGGGAGACTCTTCTATATATTCTAAAGAATTGCAAATCCCCAAATCCCCATCATCTAGAAAGCTACATATACCTGGTTATTACTTTTCATAATTCTCACAGCACCTAGAGTCCTCCCCTAGCTATAGGATCCCTCCGTAGTGGGTTTGTAGCTGCTTACACAGTGAACAAGCCTACATTGTCATGACTGTACAACACAGGCACGTAAGTGTCCTGGTTTGAGGTAAAACAAACCAATTTTCTGTTCCGCAATTTTACTTTTTCACCTGGGCCTCTTCTAACTAACAAATCTCTGAAATTAACAGCATATTGATCAGAGACCTTTCACTCTCACAGTGATCAGACCTGATTATCCCAAGGAATGGTCTGCAGAGAGGCCCTTATACTTACTGCTAAAACAACCAAGGTCAGGTAATTTCATTATTTGCCCCGTTGGAGGGTCAGAAGCAGAAAATTGTCGAGGGGTCACACCTGTAGGGAGGAGCAGACAGGACAGGTGACCCAAAACTGACCAACTGGGTATTCCATCCCATCTGCATCATGCTCAGTATAAAAACTGAGGGATCAAAGGGTCATTTTTTTTTGCCTGTAATGGCCGATGTCTGAGGAGGACCCTGTCTTTTTGTCTGCCTCTGATCCTGATCTGAGCATTCCTGACTCCATTTCTGGAATCCAGCTCCTATTGGTCACCGAGTCCAGTCTGGGAATTTTCCTGATGCCTGCTGGTGATGCGATTGTCATCCTGGGAGCTTGATACGGTTTTGTATATATTGTATCTATTTCATTATTTTCTTCCTTTTGCTTTAATTTTAGTATTAATACTTCATTAAAGTAGTTTAGTTCATTCTAAACTCATAAATCTCTTTATCCTCTTCCTCTCCCTTTCTTTTTGGGGGAAAGAAGGGCCATCTGTCCATCTGGTTTTGGTAATTTTGACTGAAACCATGACAATAAGAAAACAGAAACAGTCTCTATTTACAGATGAGGAACAAAAGCTGAGAGACACTTCCCCCAAAGCACAGGAGACTACCTCAGATTTCCCGCTTTCAGCCCAACAATATTACTGTGGGTCTTCTCCTTCTTTCCCCAGAACAATGGGCTGCTTTCCTTGTAAATAAACACATCTCAGTTTTGTGGGGACTCAATTTTTTTAAGCTCACCAAACAATGAGGCTGTTTGAGACATAAAGAGTTAAGCAGCAGGAGAAAGAGTATCAGAGTGTGGCTTTAATGTGAGTTACAATGGGGGTTGTGGTACCGCTCAGATGCGATTACAGTGGTGTTGCTGCAACCCACAGCTGCTGCAGGAGGAAATTGTGCTTGCTTAGTGCCTAGTACACTCTACCAGACACCATACGTACACATGCGATAAGCTCTTTCAGAGGTGATTTGACCAGGTTTTGCTCTGAATCTGCCTTTTGTCAGTCAGTTTCAGGGGTGTGTGCTTCACCCCAGTAGGAGTGAGTATGTATTCCAGCAGGACAACTGTGGGTGGGTGAGATGACTAAAGGCTGGCCTCAAGATGTTCAGCCTGAAGGCAGAAGGGACTGTAATACCTGGTAAGGAAAACCTGGTAACTTTCCAGAGAGCAGGAGAGTTTTCCCTCAACGACTCCGGAGCTGGAGAAGGACCTCGTTGCCTGGCAGGTCTTTCCTCCATTTTACATTCACCTGCCTAAGCTTGACCAAGGTCTGCAGGCTCACATGCCACGTAGTAATGGAAACACTCCTGCCAGGGACAGCACTTCACTCCTGTAAAGCAAGTGATACACTGATTTTCAAAACACACAAGTTAAGAAGTGACAGGGACTGAACTCAAACATTCACTCCCTCAACTACATTGCCAAATTACCAAAACCATTCCCCAGCAGGTGCCCTGGGCTAATGGGCACTCTCCTAAAAAGCTTCCAAGTTGAGTTTGGGAGTTAGTACAGCTAGGGAATTCATCCAGTTTGGGCATCTCTACCCTGTTTAAGAGACCCAGAGGGTGTAGCTGTATGGACATGGATTGCTCACAATGTTATTGTATCTCAGTGTCAGCAAACAGTCTCAGACATAACTTATTAGCGCACTTGCATCTTAACTCTCAGTCAATTATGGCCTGTAAATTTCCTTGCCAAACCGTACAGCTCCCCCTCAGATAGCTCCAGTGGAAATAAATCATTAGAGGAAGAGATCAAAGAGAAGAAAAGAAACTTTTGCTGTGCTTCCCCTTACTTCTTGCATCCACCACAGACCACAAGGTTACTAAGATCAATAATCATTTGTTTTCCTGCACAAATCCCTGTTTGGGAAGAGGTGGTCAGGGAGATTATAAACTGCAGACCAGAATGCCCCTTCTGACCACACTGATCGATCTCTCCCATTAATTAGCCCAACTTGGTTATCAACAAGAGGAAGCTCCTAATAAGCCCCATATATGGTTTTATTGTTGTTTTTTTTTTTTTTCCAGTTGTAAAGAGGAATGATTACTGATGTGAACACAAATAGGTCAAGCTAGAAGATAGAATATAAAGCAGCTTTCTATCCCAAAGCATCCCTCTTGAAGAAAAAAATCAGTCTTGCTTGTTTGTTTCCTTATTACAGGCAAATTTGGGGTGGACATAGCAGCTGACCAGATCTTTGCCTTTGCTTCTGCTGCAAGTGAAAAGCCAGGTGAACAGCACTACAAAAGCAAAACGATCTGTGAAAGGAGAAGCAGCTTCACTGAAGAGATAGGAACAAGTCCTGCTGCCAAGGGAGAGTAAAAGATTCCTAATCTTCAGAAATCCCTGCACCTTTCAAAAACCCCAAAATAAAAGAATTTAACAGGTAATGACCTCATCAATACAAAGAATTCATTTTGAGAAGGAAATGGGGGAAAAAGATCCTCAAAATGAGCACAGTATGAAAAGCTGCCTGCCTGCCTCCATGTAGCCTACCTAAAAATTTCCTTATATTTTAGTGAACGGTAGGGTTCTTTTAATTTATTCTGACCTAAAATGTAACATACTGTTCTATGAGGGATGAGTAGAGGGATTCACCTACTGCAGCTCACAATGCATCAACATACCTTCTTATTATCTCTTATGCAACTTTTCCCCACCGAATATTACTCTGATTATTAAAGGAATGGTATTTAGACAGTGAAATTAAGAAAAAAAATATTTAATTTAATGTAGCATTTAATGCAAGACTTTTCTTTGGGGGATACTGCACTGCTTCATTAAGCATTGTTCCACAAAGATGTGTGAGCTCACCTTACTGAACAGACCTCTCTGCTGGGTTCAGACCTTAATTATGTTAAGTCCAAACTTTGACATTTTCCAGAAATGTTGCTTGGAAGTTTATCTATATATTCAAAGAGGAGGTGGGATGAAGGGAGGAACAGCGGGTTCTTTCCTGTTATTCTTTTTTATTAACTAAATATTTGTTGAATTTATTTGCCATCTCTGAATATGAATGCAAAGAAAATGTTTTTAGAAATGTTCCTGCATCCTATTATATTTGTAGGATATAAGACCCTTGAACACATGCAGATGCTTGAAAAATTAAGGGGTATGCTGATTAACCAGAACAAGGGGAGGATGGCAGATATAATGGGGTTCTCTCTCATCCCTCCAGTTTTGAATATTTAGCATACTGCCCTTTCATCAAAGCATTTTCTTAAGCCTTTAAGTAGGAGCTAGAGCTTTAAAGTATCTGCATCCGAACATACTGATAAAATAATCTAAAATATATATAAGATTAAATTATACCTAAATTATAAAATAGATCTGGTTTTGCTTTTATCTGCTCCAGTTCCAATCTTTTACAATGAGATAATCTATCTAGTTCCAGAGTGGGCACCATCTGTATTTTAATTTATTATTCAATTTGCAAACTGTTAAGCATACATCAGAGGACACAAATCTAAATATAACACAGAGTTCTTGGAATCCGTGCAAAGTTAATATTGTAAGAATATTGACACATGATAATAAAACTTTCTTATTGCTTATTACTACTCTCATTTTATAATGAGAACATTACAAAAATTCTGCCTTTCCAAATAGCAGCTGAAGACTGATCAGTCATGCTGCAGACTACGGAATGGAGTTATATCCAAGTGGAACAAAACTTTATCCCAAGCCAATGTACAAGCCGTCCTTCAACAAATGAGCGGTTCCCTTCACCTTAGAACCATAGACTCATTCAGGTTGGAAGAGACCCCTGGGATCATCAAATCCAACCATTAGCCCTGCTCTACAAAGTTCTCCCCTACACCATATCCCTCAATACCACATCTAATTGACTCTTAAACACAGTCAGGGATGGTGACTCCACCACCTCCCTGGGCAGCTGATTCCAGTGCCTGACCACTCTTTCTGTGAAGAATTTTTTCCTAATGTCCAGCCTAAATGTCCAACCTTCTGTGAATCAGAAACACCCTTAAAAACACAAACGTGTTGAGGGGTAAAACTAGGATGCTACCAAATACAATTACAAGCTGGATTTGGCAGTATCCCTTCCTGATGTTCCTTCAGACAAGACACAAGTGCAGGATCTCAGAGCCAGCTTCACAGAAGCGCTCCCAGGGACCAGGCTTTCAGGCTGATTTTGCAAGGATGGGAATTTGAGAAGAGGTTTTTGACTTGTAAGCACACAGGCACCATGTCCCACAAAACCCCTTGTGCAAAAATTGTTTTACAGCTTAAAATTGCACTGCTGCTAACTTTCTCTGGGCAGAGAAATGCATTTTGAAGCCCCAAATGCCTGTGTGCCTGAGATCACAAGGCAGTGAGCCTACTTAATCTGCAGTCTCATATATATATATATATATATGAACAACTGATTTCCTAACCTCTTTGTTCCACGCCTCCTCTCTCTTCCTGTATGTAGCACAAAGAGTACAAGCAAAATGTGTCAGCACTACCTTCTTCAGGATCATCTCAGACATATGCTGAGACATCTCCAGAGCAAAGCAAACCCATATATAGAACGCAGCACTTCACTTTGCATTACACTGCGGCCCCAGCTCACCAGTCCCACATGGTTTAGGCTGGCCACTGTAAGGTGCTAGTAAGGAGGTGGTCTGGTTCGCTGTCCAGTGTTTCAATACAGTCACAGCCTTCCCTTGTGACTTATGTTAAATTCGGTGTAATTCTAAGCTTGTTCTGCAGCCCGCGTTTAAATGGTGACATCTTGGTAGATTAGGGCTTGGCAAGATTTCAAGAAAAGTATAATAACTTTTAATTCTTTTGTTCCAAACTAAGGGTAAGCATGCCTAAGGCAAGTCAGCAAGACAGTCCAGCTCCAAGAGGCATATCTTTATCACAGTATCTTGATACATCATGAGTGAAGATTTCTCAGAGCTGCCGAGCTCAGAAATCATCAGGAATCAGGGTCAGGGAACTGCTGCTTTGTGGAAGACACCAGAGCACTTCCATTCTGATCCTTTTTTTGCCTCACTGAGCATGGGTCAAGATCGAGTGATACAGATACTAGTAGTTCAGAAGGCAAAGACACAGATCATCCCTAAGAAGCACTGGCAAAGGTCAGAAATGTTCAGCAGTACTGAGCACTGAAGTGCTCCGGAGACCCTCGGTACCCTCAGTGATCCTTTAAGGACAAAAGTACTTCAGAAAAACTGGTCTCCGGGCATCTAATACTTATGCAAAACAGGACTTCTAATGTTCTTTGAGAAGCTCAAACAAATAATTTTATTCTGTTGGTAGCATTCCTGTTGTCCTGCTATTGTTAAATACCCAGTTCCCTTAAACAGTAGGAAAAATAAAGCAGTTGCTGGGACTGCACAGGCTTGTAAATCCCTCACATCGATTTCACAGTACTTAAACATATATTTGCAGGCATTCAGACATTTGCATTATTTGTCATTATTGTAGACACCTCTGTGAAAAAAAAACTGCTCTGAATAGCTGATATACTGGTATTATTATTACCTGTTATTACTTTAAGCTGATACTTTAAAAAGAACAGTTTAATGATTTCAATGGTATTTACACAAAAATTTTGAAATGAAATAATAGATGATGCAGACATTTCATGTAAGCAATTAAATACAGTAATTCAAAACCTCAAGTTTTGGGAACATGTCTAAGAAGTTACTTCATAAAATGGCAAAAATGCATATTCAGCAGCAGGATAAAAACAAAATTATTCTGAGATGTCACTTGGAATTTCCTATTTTCCCTTGTTCTCTAGCCGTAACTCAGTCAGGTCAGCGCTTGGAGATGCCTTTCTCCGCATCCATGATCTTCTGACACAGCTAACTGCTTTGCAATGTAAATATGCAAAGCGCCTGCATTTCATTATAACCAGAGGGACAACCAATCCAAGGACTGTGCCTTTCTTTCACCTGCGGGGCTGCGTGGACAAACATGACCTTTGCACTTCTGCTGTCTACCCAGCCAAGTTTCCCTGCCCTGGTACCATCCTCCCCAGCACCTGCCCACAGTCAGCATCTTCTGCTCTTTCCAGCTGGCCTTTTGCAGGCCAGGGCAAGGCAAGAGCAGAACGTGCCACTGAGGGAGCCATGGCTCCCAGCTCCCGTTCAGCTGCTTTCTTTGACTACCTAAAGAGCAGGCAAGAGAAGACAGAGCCAGACTCTTCTTGGAGATGCTCAGTGGCAGGAGCAGAGGCAGCAGACACAAACTACAATGGGAGAAATTCTGAGCGAGTATGAGGAAAAATATCTTTCACCATTCAAGTGGTCAAAGACTGGACCAGGTCTCCCAGGCTTACGAATCCTCCATCCCCGAAGATATTTAAGCCTTAGCTAGATAAAGCTGCGTGGCAACCTGGTCTAACTGGATGCAATCTGAGCAGGGTCTGAACCAGATGACATCCCTTCCAACTTTCATTATTGTATAATGGTATGAACTGGAGAGAAACAGATTTTCAGGAGCTCCAGCTAATCAATATGATCTCACCTGATTGAGACAGAAGTTCCCAACTTGGATAGGATGATACTTAAATATTAGGTGAAATGGGTTTTTTGGGACAAAACTCACCTCTTTCTTACACAAATGCAATCACACATTACATCTATACAGGGCTTCCATCAAATGTACCTGAAGCACTGTAAACCTCATTAAAGATAAGGATACCCATTATCAGATAATACAGGCACATCTTCCAACTTTCCTTTGTCCAAGTCCCAAGCTGGTAAGAGGGGCTGATAAGAGGCAGGGTCTAATTGCTCAGGGTCATGCCATGTTATCACAGCTACACATTTGGGCAATTCTAAGACACAGAAGTGGCTCACACACAGTCAGCGCAGAGTGCAGGAAGTAGACACCAGGTACTTCTGTGCTACACACAGCTCCAGCAAACTGAATCCCCTAGGACTTTTCCCCAAGAGAATGCAATCCACATGAAACAAATCTATCCATGCTTCACTACAAGGCTACCTTTCTTCTACCATTATTCAGAACAGATATAATGATGAAAAGTGGATTTTCACCAACATACCTGCTACTTATAAAATTTCTGTCTCACCTCAAGGTTAGCATTCAGTAATCTTTATGAGTCTGCATTTTCTGCATTGTTAATACATTCTTCTGTGATGCCGTCTCCTTTTCCACTCAGGCTTTAACAAGTGAAAAGGATTTAAAAAAACCACAAAACCAAAACACATTCTCTAAGGAATAACCCATTGAAAAGGGGAGAATAAGAGAATAACCTCATCTAATTATAGCTGCCAGGATTTTTTACCTCCTGGTAAGCATACTAATACTCTTGCACTAATTGCAACTTTCCCCCTCCTCCTTTAAGTTCTCAATTCCAGTCTCAGGCTGCTTCTTTATAGAAATATTTTGAAACTCACTACCACAAGACTCTTTTCCCCAGTGCAAGTACCAGGGGTTCTGGGGAGTCCAGGGTTCTTCCTCCAGACCCTGCCATTTTCCCACCTCAAAGCTTGTTTTAAAAACCACTGTCATACCCAACTTAACCTAAGGAAGCATCATTTGCAAGGAGAGAGAATGTATTTCATTGGACTGATTGATGTAGCTAGAAAAAAAGGCAGATTCCTCAGCTAAAAGGAGACAGCCAAGAAGATGACCTGTTCAATGCTGAACCAGTGTGCACACATAGAGTCAGCTGTTTGACCACAAATTAAGCAATCACCATACAACATCTGGTTAACCGCCAGTCGTGGTGGCCGACGTGGGGGTAGGAGGAAGAGGCATGCTATATCCAGTGAAATACAGTTCAACTCACAGCACCAAAAAAAACAAATAACTCTACTCTTGTCAAAACCTGGACAAGATAGACATCATGTTACAAACAGTGTGGCTTTCCCATAAAATGCAACCGAGAAAACACAAAACACTTGTGAGGAACCGATCTGTATGACACTGGACCTGCTCACGCATGTGCAGCTATTGTTCCCACAGTCAGGAAACCCTAAAATTAAGTGCAATGTTAAGATGACTGGGAACTGGTGACTCAGTACAGCATAAGCTATACGGAAATCCCTTCATGGCTACCATGGTACTGCACCCCAGCGAGCTCAGTGCCTGGAGAACTTAATTTCACCCAGAAGCCACTGTGCACGAATGGAATTAATACAGCTGGCTGAACACAAAACATCACCTTCTACCTCAGTTTACACCAACAGGAGAATACAGAGGCTATTCATTCCCGGGTATGAATTTTCCAGTCCTGGAGGGGCTTTTGGGTGGTGTTGGATTTGTTTTTTTTTTTTGTTGTTTATGTTTTGTGGGTTGTTGGGTTTTTTTAGAGCAGAGGGAAGGAAGCTCCTCAGAAAGTGGTTTGAGAATTAAAGGCACAGAGCAGCCCTGGCTTCAGCTCAGAAATCTCTGCCACCCCGCTGATGGAAAAGCAAACTGGGAGTGCACAGCTCTTGCCCATCCAGCCACTACCTGAGAGAAGCAGAGCAGAGCAAAGCACAAAGGAAGCCTTTCAGGTAGGCAAAGCATTTGCCACATAAATCTGCTGCCTAAGTTATCAAACAGGCAGCAACATACGTTCCTCTTCTGATGAGAGCTAGCTACTGCTTCCGGTTTGAGCTTTGCTAGCCCAGGTTATAAAAGCAGGCCCAGGATGCAGAAACACATGTTCAGCAGAAGCCAAGATGCTCTTACTCTATCTGCCTCTGTAATGCTATTCTCCATAGCTGAAAAAGACATCTGAAACTGCCATAATAAGTCAAGGTTCAAACAAATCAGTAGTAACTTCATATCGTTGCTGTTTCAGCATTACTTGCTTCTAAGTAGTACCATCCCCACTTCTCCCCACTCCCAAAAAGCCAACAAAAAACCCACCTCTCTACCATCTGGGTGCTTTATCACGTACTGAAGCAAATTGTTACTCCCTCACAAAACTCACAGTCAGAGAATTCATTAGCCTATTCTCTCACCACCTACCATTTACCATTTCTCACATTAAACGGAGAATACTTGTGGTCTTAAGCAATCAAGTTTCTAAGGCAGAGAGTGAAAATTTGCTATTAGAATAGTCCATCACCACAAGCCTTTCCTTCCTTCCTCCCACTCACCCACAGCTTTTAAGAGATACAGTTATAGCTCACTGGGAACAGAGGGAAACACCTCACATTCAGCAAATTGAGCTCATTCACGTTGCCATACAGAAGTTCCTCCATGGGCTAGCTGCACAAAGAATCACAGAATAGTTAGAGTAGGAAGAGACCTTTAAAGATCATAGATTTCTAACCCCCCTGCCATGCGCAGGGACACCTCACCCTAGACCAGGTTGCTCAAAGACCTATCCAGCCTGGCCTTGAACACTTTCAGGGTTGGGGCATCCACAACTTCTCTGGGCAACCTGTTCCAGTGCCTCACCACCCTCACAGTGAATAATATCTTCCTGATCTCTCATCTATATCTCCCCTCTTTCAGTTTAAAGCCATTACCCCTCATCCAACAAGCATGAACACCACTTGGTACAGACTTGTTTGCACCCCAGCTGATCTTGCCCGGCTACTGGGACAAACTAAAATCATTCTAATTAGATAAATGTCAGCAAAATTTGTCAAAAGACTATTTCAGAAGTTAAGAGATTCAAAAGTCAAAGACTGCTAAAATTCTCCAGAAGAGACAATGTTGACTTACAGCCACCCAGCTGCCCTCCCAGTCAGGATATTGGAAGCTGTCAAACAAAGGATTTGGCAATTTAGAAAACAAGGCATTTACAAGTATTCACAGTTCCAGCAATGCTAAGGTTAATTTAATCTCCTCAAACTGTGTCTGCTGTGCTCAGACTGTGATTTATTCCCCTTGAGCTTAAAGCCTTGTATCTCTCTAGGTTCCCCCTCCTGCTGATGAGGGGGGGTGGGAAGCAACGCACTGCAGCCACCAACACCAAACTCCGCTGGTTTGTACACTGAATGATAAAAAAAGACTTGCTTTACACCCTCTTCATCAAAAGTAGGCACCTAATTACCTTGACTCGTGTAAGCCCACATGTGCTACGTCTTGGCAACATTCTCATCTCCCAGAAAGGATCAGCCTCAGTATTCAAGTCTCAGGATCCGGACAGGAAAAAACTTTCTACTGCTGTCTTACTAATAACCCTTTTCCTAAAGCAAAACAAAAGAAAGAAAAAAAACTTGTGCAATAAACCTATTATGCTAACTTCTTCAGCAATCTATCCATAGCCCTAAATAATTACAAAAAAATTAGGAGAGTTTGCATATCCACAACAGCAGATCTTGCCCAGCTAATTTTCCAAACAAATGGAGAATCTAGATCCAACCAACTACATATTAGTCACTTGGCTAGCAAGGGGGACTTAACTTACATTAATGAACACAAGACTTCATTAAAATGTAGTTTTAAGTTTAGCAATACGCCAGAATAGTCTATTGAAGGAGGAAAGGGAAAGAATTAAACCTGCAGACTCAGTTATTTCTTTCTACTTATCACTAATAAATTAATAAAAATTAAAAATCAATGCAGCAGGATAGCATGAGACAAATGCTAATGTCCATGTCTGACCCATCATCCCTGTGCTGCCAGGCACATCACTCGTTCTGCAGGACTGGAAAGGACAGGGACAAGCTGCTTTCCCCAGCAGAGAGAAAACTGGATCAGCTTCCCCTCTGCACTTTATTTCCTGTTCCTTCATGTCCAAACCACCTTCTTATGTACAGGAGGACTGGTACCAACTTTGAATTTATTATAGTAAGGAAGCCTCTCACAGACCTACCCGAGCTACTTGCTTCTGTCATTAAGAATGACCACAGAGAGAACCAGAACACATTTATAATATTTCATCTTAAGCATTGTACCCTAGATTATTTGCAAGGCCACCGATGGCTCCAATAATCTTGGTTAGTCAAAATTCAAATCATACCAGCCCTGGGTGAAGAAAAGCTGAAAATGAACACAAAGGATCCGATGCGTGACACCAGCCACACACCACGGAAGAACAGTTTTTTCCTTCTTCAAACCTGAGCTCAGCAGCCCTTGTGGAAGTTATTGTGCAAAAGTCAATACAAAAATAATACATAAAACTTTTGGATAAAAAAAGAGGTTCCTCACAGATGCTTAGATAAATTTTGGCAAATTTATTACACAGTTGTACTTACCTCAAAGAGGAGGATGGAAAACCAGTGCCATGCAACTGAGAGAGCCTCCTTTTTCTATATGACCAGCAATTTAGGTACATTTAATATACAGAAATGCAGAAATTCCACCATCATGACTACTTGGAAAATATTCATGATTTGCCACATAATATTTCAACTAAATTTATACAGTTTTATTTATTAATTGCACTATTTAGGGATACTGTCTAAAAATAATAATTAAAGAAAAATCACACCAGTTTTAATACTTCTGCTCTCAAAAATATCAATCCTCTTTCAGTTCAGTAGCCCATTTTTCATAAGCACACACATGCTTACTCTTCTATAAAAAAGGACAGCTACAAATACCTTACTTTCAAAGCATTTAACAAGTATCAATTTTTTAAAAGATAAAAATCAAGTGTCCCTCCTGTCCAAGTGTCCTTCCTTCCTACTTGTGTCAATAAGTCCCCACCCACGGAATTCATCCTGAAATCCTAACTCGTTACTCCTTTAACGTAGACAACTATCTTTGCATGCACACACGCAGATGATGCTCCACTGCATCTTCTTTCCAACTACTTCATAGCAACCTCAACATTTAATACATATTCCTTTAAAGAAATTTGAGTGAATTTATTGTATAAAATTATGATTGGCATGGTACAGAAAAGTTCCTTTTAATGCACATTTCCCATTAACTTGTACACAAATATTACAGTATCAAGCAAAATGCAAAAGTCTTAAGAACTAATTCCATAATACAAAAGTATTCACGTAGTGAAGTTACTCTGGTTACAAAATGTCATGGAAATAAAAGCACTTCAAAATACATATTTGGGAAATGTTCTCAAATAATCAACACAACTTTAAGTTAGTTTAAAAATGCGAAGAAAGAGATACCCTCTTCAAAACACTATTGTTGATTTGGCAAAATGGAGCAAAGTTCAGATCAGTTCACTTATTGAAGGATTGTTCTAAGGAACAAAAAAAATAAACTTTTGGTTAAGAAAGGGCTCACTTATACTATGATGACAAATAACGCCATCAAAAAGTTATCTGGCTCTCTTGTTTTCACACAGGAGCTGTCAGAGGCAGAGATGTGTAAATGAATACTTCCAGGTATATACAGATCACCTTTTCAAAAGCGAACCAACCAACAACAGAAAACTAAAAAAAAAAAACCCCACCAAAACAACAAAAAGGAGACAATCTGAACTTTGTTGTTTCATTTAACTAGTTCAGTTCCTTAGGTCACAAGACCCAAGAACAGCAGTCTGCAAAGGATACATATTTAAGGAACAAAATTGAACTTCCCACTACCCAGGAAAGCATAGATGTCAAGTTATGCGAGCACCCTACATCCTCGCAGTAAGGCTCTCAGAGGCCATCACATCCCTTGCTTCCCAATGACCTTGAAGACCTGCTATTCTCAACGAGACAGACCTGCAAACAGCCTTACAAAAAGGTTCCTGTTAGAAAATAACACAATATCTTGAAGACTGAAAGCATCCTTAAAACCTTACACAAAATAACTACAAGATAAGCAATATGTTACGTTAATTTTGTATCAGGTGACTTGCATGTGTTTGAGCAATTGAACACTGGTACCTATAGCTACGTGAAACTCACACACACAGGACATCACATTCAGGCATTATTGTTGTTTTCCTTTTACATACACCCAAATTACTATCAGGGTCTCCGATCTATTCTAATGCAGTGAAAAAACAGTCCACAGCACGCGTAAAAGGAGCACTAAGCAATACAGTGTCGTCTTGCAAAAAATGGAGTCAGAATTCCTGAGTCTCAGACATTACTGTCCTCCTTCATTCCTGGACTATTTTTTTGTTTGTTTCCAAGGAGAACCTCTAGTTCATCTCTTCACTCTGATGAAATTTATAATAGATTGCGTCTTTTAAAAAAATGTAAATCTTTTAGAAAATAACATGCCAACCAAAGTGAATTTTTAAAGCTTTTTAAAGGGAGGGGGAATTCAATTACAAAATAAAGGCCACCTTCATGTAAAATTAGTACTGCCAGTATCCCATCTTTCTGTTAAAAGGATTTAGCTCCCTGTTCTGGAAGCCCTATTACATGCAGTGATGTGAGTCAAAAAACTCTGTCCTTTTAACGATTAAAAATACTATAAATAGGACTAATATGGAACAGCCCTTTGTTACAATCACCAAGGTGGCCAGACCGATGCAACATTTAAGTCATGAAATCTCCTTCAAATAGTCACTGCAATCTATTATAACTTCTTAATTTTCCCTTTTACTTTGCATATTACACAGTGTAACTTAAAATGTTATTTAAGAGCACTTCAGTCCCACAACGTAGGGTTTAAGCTTGCGTGAATACGTGTGCATGGCTCTGCAACATTTTTAATGACTTACAAAAATACATTCAACCAAAACTTTATATAGGGTTCTCTTATTTTAAAATCAAAAATGAAGGAAAAGCCAAATGGTCCCATAATTAGCTAAATAATACACTCCAAATTCTGGAAGCGAATCCAAAGCAAAAGCACATTCAACAATGACATACATTGAATTGCATACTTTCTCATTCATCTTTATCGGTAATAAAATTCTACTGCATATAATTATTCAGCCTTATAAATAATGCTAAGCAGAAAAATATTTACCTCTGTGCTACTTTTCTCAATTTATAGAAGCATTTCTCAGTTTATAGGAGCAAAGGAAAAAAACCTAAAGTGCAGACTACAGGCCATGATAGGCATAATAAATGACCAAAGGTGCAGCCAAATTTGCAGTTACATCTTAAGTTACTTCACCGTCTTTTTTGTCTTGCTAGAAGTCATCCCATGTGAAGTTGAAGAGCTGGTCAGTTGGTTTGTGCCACAGTACAACCTGTAACCACTTGTAATTCTTTTTTTTGTCAAAACTAGTTGAATTGTCCATAGATCTTTCTAGGCAATAGGTTATATTCACAAAAGCTTATTTTATTAAAGAAAGTTTTATTGAAGAAATCATACAATATTGATACCTCCTCCAGAGAATGATACTGTCCTTTTGTTGCAGTATGTGGTTGAGCCACTGATGCTTGGCTGACTGTCTTTAACAAGTGATGTCTTCATTTCCATCTCACATGCTACAATAGCTGCATTCAGTTCCACTTGAGCTCGGTGAACAACATAAAACATGAGTCCTATGCTTATGACAATCTGCAGATAAAACAACAGAACATTGTTGAATATATAAACTGTGAGCATGAATACAAAGCAACTGCTCCAAACAAAACAAAAAGTCATTGATGCAAAGATTCATGGAGACATCTGTTGACTCAATGCTTCACAGGCAAGACATTAGAAAGGAGATTAACTTAACCAATCAGCAGCTCTAAACCTACATGTGCTAACAACCAAACTAGCACATCCCTAAATAGACATTACATAGGACTCAAATATCTCAAATATTGACATGAATTTAAAAGGTATTTTCTTTCTTTCTGTTGACATCCACATACTTGTTAGAAAGCAATCCCTTCACTTTCTCTCTTGGCAAAAATGTTTCCACAAAGAAACAATGTAATACACTTCTGTAAGTCAAAGGGCTTTTTTCCACATATAAAGTGAATAATAGGCTGAAAACATACTGGGCATCTGCAGCTTGCAGAAGAGCAGAGACAGGGCAGACCAAAGGACATACAACTTCTTGTCCTCGCCTCTCTGGTGTGGTGTGGAAGACAGCAGAGAGCAGCAGTGTCACTGTGCTTCCCAGATAACGGGACTAACCAGGACAGAATCAGAGTTTCCGAGCGTCTTAGTGTAGTCTGTATGGGAAGAACTTGGTTTCTGGAAGATGGCTCAGGGAGTGGACAGAACACTGGTGGTGTAAGGGGGGTTTGTTTATTTGCTTTAAGAAGAAAGTAATCCAAAACTATGCATTAAGTTCACGTTTTTGTTCTGGCTAAGAATTTTAAAACTTCCTCCACAAAAATTATCAGCAATAAACCTAGACAATTTTTGCTTAGAAATTACTGATTGAATCACATTGGCAAGCACTGCACTCCCCGCAAGCGGCCTTTGTTTTCAATAAAACACCAGTTCAGTTTTCAGCTGAGATCCTCCTTAAAAAAAAAAAAATAAAATCAAAATTAATCTGTCTCATAGTGGGAGTCCCTTTGAGACAAGTAAATTCCTCTGCCTTCTTTAAGAATGTCTTATGAAACTAGCTGGAATCTGCAAATTCCTGTCAAAAACCAAAAAGGTTATATTGTTTACAACAGAATGGAAAGTTTTGAGTCCTAAATCTGGACTTAATTAATTGGTAAGGCTATGTTTTCTTTAACATTAAAGACTGACACTTAAAACATCTGTCAGCATGGAATAAAAGATGCTAGAATAATACAGAGTAAGGTGATTGACAGGTATGGTTACAGGCTAATTGCAGCTAGAAGGCAGCCTCCAGCCCAACCTGCTGCTCAGAGTTGGGCTGCCAACAAGATCAGACCAGGTTGCTCAGGACTTTTGTCCAGTCAGGTCTTGAAAACTTCCAGGTATTGAGATTTCACCATCCCTCTGGGCAACCTGCTCCACTGCTCGACCATCCTTGGGGTGAAGAAGATGTTACTCACTAATTCAAGTTGTAAGTTTCTAAAGCTGGCCAATGTAAGAGTCAAAAAGAGACTATGGACACCAAGTTCTGAATATATAGGAAAAATCCTATTTTAAAAGCTTACCCAAATATCTAAATGTGAGTAGCTTTAGAAATATTACTAGTAGTAGCCTAGCTGAATAATTAAAAAAATATATACACACAGACAACCATGAAATGTGAAAGATTTTTAGACCTATTTTCTAAATCAAAGTCCCATCAAAGCCCAACCAGGCAAAGCACCAGGCAGATGCCTGAGAGAAAGTGGGAGAACATAAGTAATTCCTCCCCTACCAGGATCCTTTTCACTTATTCAGTCAGGTCCCAAGGACTGCTCTCAAAGAGGTGAGCACTCTTGTTCACGCATTCAAGCCCCTCCAGCTAGTCCTTACCTGAGCACGACAGTTAGGTTACAACTTACTACAAAGGAGAGTCAATGTCGTTAAAAAACAAACAAAACAAAATATTAATGGGGGAACAAAAAAAAAAAAAAAAAGGAAAAGACCACTACAAACTACTACCCTGTATATAACATACATTTAAGTACGCATCTATTTTCTTTTTATCTATTGAGGCTATGTACCCCACATTTACAAAGACTTTTTAATACTCAACTCTGTTCTATGAAGCCTACAAATTATATGTTCCAATTAAGAGCACACAAATTTTGGGATGAGGGGGAGATTTAAAATCATCCTGGACTGAATGTTTTGTTAACATTGTCGAACATCACCTTCATGATTGTAAAAACAAGGAAGATAAGTGACTGCAGTACCAACTGCAAGTCTGCCAACAAGAGTAACTGCTGGTCAAACACAGCCTGAATTACCCACACTGTCAGAGGAGGTTTATATATATAATCCGGTTCTGAAGTACTCATGACCTTTATGCTCATAATGGCTGCAGACATAAAGTTTACACCCCAAGACTTATTATTTCATGACAAATTATTTAATCGGCTAAACTGATGTAAAAGTACTACGTACTTCTCATGAATTTACTCACTTGCAAAATTAAGATATTCCAATTTGCAAAATGGTACTTCTACAGCACTTTTCATCCTGAATACCTATGCCAAGTTGCAAGTGTTCAGTGCTAACAGTGAGCACTGCCCAGGTGCAAGGTCTACAAACCCTGAGCACACTGCTGCACAGATGGTGGCACATGGGCTTTTGTGCAGGGGTGGTTTGACAAGTCTAAAATCCAGCAGGAGATTACCACAGAGGGCATGAGAAGAAAAGTTGACAAAACTGTGGCAGAAATAGAAAAACAGAACACTGAGTAAGTTCTGCTTTGTGTCACATGAGGTATGAGAGAATTAAAACTTTTCTAACAAAAGAAAACAAAATGAAAACAGCCATTTCTCTGGGCATCGAGCAATCAATAAGCCTATAGAAGAGATGCCAGCCCAGTTTTACACAATTACTGGAAATATCAGTAAGAGTTATTAAGCACTTTTAAAAGCCTGCTACTTTTCAATACCACATGCTACACTTGCTTGGCTCAGTCTGTAAGAGGTCAGCTGCCTCAGACCCATGGAGCTGTTATGCCAACAGAGAGCAGCTCCTAATCCTCAAGACACATGTTCCCCCACCACCTCCTGCAGCCCCCCTCTTCTGCACTGCAGGCTGTACAACCTGAAGACCAAACCAGCAATACTGAGTATCTCTCTCACACACGTTCCTATGGGCACATAGTTTCCAAAGCAAAGACCCAATGACTTGAAGAGACAGAGCTACAGGAAGGAAACGTCTACTGGCTGCAGAAGAAAAATTCTGTCTTGAATCCACTGGTACACTACATGAGCAGGAAACTGGGGGGTATAGAAATAAACACAAAATGGTGACAGTTTCCAAGGAGTAATTAATTGCTTGTCCGAGCAGTCATAAAGAGACTGACATTACTGTTACCAAGGTCTGTGAAAGCAATTATTTTAACGTACCTGTAAACTGAATATAAAATAGCCACTAACACTTTGCTCTGCGATCACATCCTCCATAGTGCGCAAGGTAGTGCCCAAGTATGAGTTCAGGAGCTGAGTAGGAAGCAGCCCAACTGAAGAAGCCATCAGGTAGTTGGGTAGTGACAAATCTGTAATCTGAGTAAGAAACAGCATAAGAAATGGAGTACAGATCCAACACAGTCTACGTACACAACCAGGCTGCTGTTCCCACAACCACCCGTGCAAATTAATTAAAGCATCCTTACATTCCTTCACTGAAAGTTTCCACTGCGCATGTATCTAAAATAACACAGCAAAACAGTATGTGGGTAGTTTACATCTGGCCTTTTTGAAGTTACGAGGTTATATTTCATTTCCTCTATATTTCATTTCGTCTAACATTGACGCAATATCTCCGCGTAGAGGTCATTAACTAAGGATGCAATTACACTGTTCATTGAAGATGTTTATTTCTTCATAGAGAACAGAACCCTACAATTTATGAGAATCCACTTGCAGGAACAAATTGCTTTATCAAACGTGAAGGTCCAAAGCAAAAATCTATTGCTTCACATTTTACATGTATGGTAACTAATAAAAGAGGTTCAAAATGTCACTATTAAATATGATCTAGGGAAACAGCATGGCAGATACAATTTGCCTCTCAAGGGAAGTTATATAGCTTGTTAAGATACATGTATCTATCAGCTATATCTATATTGATATACACGGATATCATTACGATTCTCTACCAAAATACTTCACATCACACTAACTAGTGAGTAAAATAGTACACACACAGCCAAAGCTTTTGTTAATGCCTCTGGAAAAAGCACTAACAACACTTCAAAGTATGTTCCTCTCCTTGCTATGAAATTTCTGAGTTGGTACGTGGACAGCTTACATGGGAAAAAAAGTACACAGTACCAGCTAAACGAGCATCAGCAGCCATTGGGGAATATTAAATGCGAAAGCCAAGAAGCCGGAAGCCATTCATGCAAGAAAAATGAAATCAGGAGGAAACTATGGGTTATAAAGCAGTGTGAAAAGGGCGAATATGAAACGAACAGTCTAAGGAATTTTCCAGACAATTCAGTTGATCAGAGAGTAATAAAACAAGTTTTAATTAAGAACAGCCCCTAACAATGGGAGCCTACATAGAAATTGCTGACCTTGACAGCTTTGTACAATGTCAAAGACAAGAGAATAGCAGCAAAGTTACTCATTTCATCATGCTATTCTTAAAATAAACTTTGGTTACTATGAAAGTCACAGTGCTGAATTCTCACAGCTCTAAGCACCATTAGTGGAAAGTTTTTGGGAGAAAGGAAGGGCAATGGAAGAGGAGAATGCAATGAAGCATAAAGATTAAGAATAATTCACTGGAACAAGATCCAATAAGCCAATTCCAAACTTCACACTGCACATTATCCTTCTCACAGACTAAAATACATACCAGCAGCATAAATAATACATTTTCCTCTCTCTATACAAGATTAATTTAGATTTGTAATGAAAAAGCACTACATAATCATGTCATAATTTCACATTTGACCGACGCTTTGAAAAGATCTTTTTTTTTTTTTTAACATTATAGTAATCTGGGGCACGTAATAAGAAAGCACAACTGAAACTTCCCATATTGCCAAGGGAACGAAGGAGCTGCTATTAAAAGGCTCTGAAATACTAACACTGAGGAACGATTTGCTAAGTAGGACACTATCATTAAATCTAATGGAGCTGGGAAACTTCCCAAAGATTGTTTTAACACTCCTGGCCACCTCTTTTGGTTTTGTATATGTATTAAGGACACTTCAGTAGCAGAGCAACACATCTGGATCTGTCCTGAAGCAACCAGTTCTCCTGAGTCATGAGTGAGCCCTTTTCCAAAGGAAGGGAATGCCAATGGATATGCTGAACTGCAACTTGTGCTTCCCACTAATATGAAAGCTGAGAGGGATTAAAAATCTGCAGGTGCTCTTTTAACTCCTGGTTTGCAAGGCTTAGACCTACACTGGTATCCCTTCCCCCAGAAGACACAGAAAGCAGACACTGTCCCTACCTAAAAAAACTGAGAAATTGTCAATAAAATTAGAGCTTTTCACGTTTTTGCTTTCATGAACTTTACCTGTTCTATAAACCTGCCAGACTGGGGTTTGCGTGGCCAAGCTGTCAAACAGCAGCTATCAGGACTCTGTTCCTGGTGAAAGTTCAAGCCAGCAAAAAACAGTGAAATCCCAAGGCAAGCACAGGTGTGTTATGGGCCATACCAATGTGTTTAAATAAAACTAAGAAGTACTTAAGTGCTCTGGCAATGAGAGCTTTAGCCACAAACTCTCCCATTAAGCCTATGACAGGCTTTTTGTAGCAGAACTTCCATGCGTTCTTTGCAGCTGACACCTTTGTTTCAGTACTGCCAAAGGACAAATGCTTGTCAGGACTTCCTTGTGGGCTCACATGCCTTTGGGGATTGCAGCAGATTTTTCTCCCCTCAACTTACAAAATTCCATGTTTCTGATCAGATAAACATATCAACTGAGAGCAACGGACAATTCTGAGGCTCTTTATTTCCCCCTCCTAAAAAAAAAAAAAAAAAAGGTAGCAAATAGAAAAATTAAACAAACCCGAAAACGGGTACCAACTTTCCAATAGTCAGAGAAAGCAGCCTGCATGCTCCTGCAGAGCAGCTACCATTTCTTCAAGTAAGTCCAGTGTGTGCATTTCTGGAACCTGAGATGCACACTCGGGCATTCAGATTTTTTAGTCAGATTATTTCTTTCCTGCAATATTCCTTTCAAAGGAGAGGGGGGTGAGGGGGAAGAAGTGTGAATTCTGATCTAAGCTACACATGGCACGACAAATAATCAATTTACACAAATCTCTTTCCAGGGAGCCAGTAGTGGGAAGGAGGTGATAACCTGCATACCAGGCTTCCTTACAGACCTGCTTCAGAACACTTAGGGTTGCCAAAAGGAAAGGGCTGTGCATGGGCAAACACTTCAGTAAGAGTTAAGAGCCCACACCAGCAGCCCAGGCCACCCTCGCATCACAGGAGTGGAAATTAAGCAAAAGCCACTCAAAGAAATACAAACATGCTTTCACCATTAACAAGTGTCTAGGTCTTTTGGAAAGACAAGTAAATGCATTACCCCACTGCTCCTACTACCAACACTTTCCCAAAGAGCAGGAGCGTGACCTTAAGAAGCACAATGTTCATGTCTGGCTGGGGAGAAACTACAGAATTTGTGTTAATTTGCTTCTTGTGCCATTTCAGGTGGTATGATTCCATCGCTAATGAAACATTAGGAAGCTTTTCCTTCCTTCTGCACATTCCCCTACAATTCAACCTCAAAACCCTCAGCAGATGGCACATGCCACTGAACAAGTGCTTGTGGAAACCCATTAATCCCGGCACAGTAGATGATCTCTCTCACCTCAAGGTTATGCCTTGTGCTGGATCTCATGTGTCACTTCCTCCCTCCCCTCTTATTTAAATATTCTCAGTATCTCCACTTTACTTAAAAATAGGCAAATAGAAAACACGCACAGACCCGACTGCTGGAAAATTAAAGACACGTAGGTTAAGTTCACTGTACTTTACTATTGAAGAGCAACCCTTTTGAAATTCGTTGCTGAAGTTGCTCGCACAGTGAAATGGATAGATCTCAGGGCACCCCAAACCCTCTTCCATTTTAAACTTAAGTAGAGCATTAAGTTTTCAAACAAATCAGATTTCACAGAAGCCACAGCTCAGTCTGTGTAGGTAGAATTCTGTACTCTATATGCAGCCTGAAGTTGACTCACAGTGGGAAACTGCCTTGAAATCCCAGATTTGCATGCAACATTTTTATTTTTTAGTAATCTAATTAAATGTTCTTTGTTAAAAATTTAACACACCATGCTTTATTTGACTATGCTGCAAAATAATAAATCCTGAAGAACAAATGCAACCCAGACAGGCAACACCCAAGTTATTTGGCACACTCAAGAATCTGGTTTCATCTCATTTCCTATCTGTTATTTTAACACTGAAACCTTCCACTTGGTAAGAAAATTATTGAGCTTGCAGTACTCAGAGAAAATAAACCACTGATTTACAGCATCATTTTAACATTGCACTGGCCTGAATACTCTGCTGAATTGTGTTTCCAACAGAACAGCTATGCCAGGAAGAAAATCATTTTAATTTGGTAATTCTGTGGTCTGTTCTTTAGATCCAATACTATCCTACAACATCTGTAGACTATTTCTAATGACACTTAGAAGCCGTGAGCCACAAAAGCACGATAGCTCTCCCCAGTTTAGGAGGGTCACGCTGTAGTAGAGGCTTCATCTGCTACATCAAGACTTTGGGCTCTGAGGAGACTGCTCCTGGCTGCAAAGGTCTAAGCTTCCTTGGTCCTGCAATAATAAGGTAAATAAAACAACTGGGTTTTTTCTCATTCATAACGAGGAAATAGCTACAGGCTCTACTTAAAAATAAAGTATAAGTTGCTACAGCTTCTACAGACAGAGACTGCAGGCTCAAGATGAATGCCCCAGCACACACAGTTCTATACACAGCACTTTTAACTGTTTGATGTGGGTGTTAACCCTTAAAATTGCATGGAGTCATGTTTTTTTTTCTTAAATAACAAATTTGGTATTCAGTGACCTATTTATTTCAACCAGATGATTCCACCAAAATTAAGCAAGTGCTTCAGAAGGATCAGGACTGGAGATGGGGGAAAGAAAGCATGCTCTAACAAAGTGGCAGACCAAATCACTTGTTTAGAGGGTCTCTTACATTAAAGAACATAGAAGTTATTGTTAAATGTTTAAAAGATTTCACAATCTGGTTTGCTTTGATTTCACTAGGTTAGAAGCCATAACTGAGGTGCAACACACAGCCAAAACCCGATCTTTCAGACAAAGCATTCAGGAACAGCAGAGGGTCTGAGATTAGCATCTTATCATCAGCATGATAGCACTCAAAAAGAGTACCCTCCACGATCTTCTTTACTTCCTCCTTTATGATGATCAGAGAACAATACTACTATGAATTTTAAGTTCCTATTCTTCAAGAATATACCAAACTTCATCTAGACATAGAAGCAGCAAGACCAACCCTTTTCCAAATTCAAGTTTAAACTAACTTTCACTATGAGTCTGGTGTACAGTCCCTTCTCAGCCCTAAGCCTACATCTTGCTCCTCTGCCCAAAACCTCTGACCTCTTGTGTGCATGGATTTAACATCCTGTATGGATTTGCCAGATGCATACTACAAACATCAACTAAATTGAGCAACAATTTTAAACTGCCCACTTCTTTCTTTCCAGCTAGATTACTTATATCAAGTACTTTAGGGAGATCTGGCAAGAATGCTTAAAAGCACAAACTTTTCCTCCCACTCGGATCACTTTAAAAACACAGGCACTTTAAAACTATTGAGTTCTCTGTACATTTTGCTACACAGCACCTTGGTGGTTCTTTCTAGCACCAGAACAGTCCTGAAAGCTACTCTTAATACAATGCCACTGAACAAGGTGCCTCAAAAACCTGCCTGCCGACTGCCTGCAAGCACGGAAGAGCCACTAGCACATGCAGATGGGGCAGGTCACTTTTACTGTTGTTAGAAGAGAAAGACACCGGGGTTGCTTTATAAGAAAGGAGGCAACCTCCACCAGTGACACTGAGCACTACGCTGCAAGCCATCCTTCCAACCCAAGCTTCTTCCTTGGCCACACCATGGCCCAGGCTGGGACTCACCGCGAACACAGCGTTCTGTAGCCCAAAGGGGATGGGGGTCAGTCGTGCCAGAGCTACCACCTTGAGGCCGCTGCCACCCTCCACGACACGGACGACGGCGCTCAGTGTCTCACTGCCCTGGATCCTGGCCCGCGCCCAGCGGGCCAGCAGCCGTTTGCAGGCCATGTGGGCAACGAAGGTGCCAACGAGGACACCCAGCATCATCAGCCCCATGCCCAGCACGAAGCCGTAGAGGTAGCCGGCAGCCACGTTGAGCAGGATGTAGCCCCAGCCGCAGGGGAAGGAGACGATGATGAAGCCGACGGTGAAGAGGAACACACCGGCCAGGCTGTCCAGGCTCTCGGCCCAGAGCAGCAGGTCCCGCAGGTACTGGCGCACCAGGGCCAGCGAGGCGAAGCAGAGGGCGGACAGCACACACACACTGAGGCAGCTCTTGCACCAGCAGGTGCCCAGGAGGCAGCAGGAGCAGCGCAAGCCCCGGGCCTCGGCCAGCCCCGGCCCGCCGCTGCCCGCCTCGGGTAGCTGGCAGAGCAGG